>CM039735.1:73433956-73620486 GCA_022539455.1 Dendrobium nobile | reverse complement strand
AAGAGAGAGGAGAAGAGAGAGAGAGAGAGAGAGAGAGAGAGAGAGAGAGAGAGAGGGAGAGAGATAAAAATTAACATCTTTGAAGAAAGTAACCAATAACTATTAATAACGATTCTTAAGTCCATATATTTTTTGCTTTAGTCATGGATGTTCTCGCTAGACATTTGCAAGAGAATGTACGAAGTACTTTCCTTAGATTTGAATTATGAAGGTCAACTTTAGAGTCAAAAGGTTTTCGGTTCACTATAGGAAAATCACTAATTTCAGGCGGAATTTTTCGGCGGCTTGCCAGCGGCCACTTTTCCGGCGGCTTTTCGTTAATTTTCCGACGGCTTTTTCTCACGGGCTTTTCCGGCGGCTTTTCCAATTTTCCGGCTGCTTTTAAAAATTAAAAAAAATGAATAAATCTTAAACTGATTTAACAAATAATTATTAAAAGTTATATTAACTATTTAATTACTATTCATGTTAAAATTAATTAGTTAGTTAATTTTAATTTTATATTAAATAATATTTTTTATTTTAAATTAATTAGTTAATTTTAATTTTATATTAAATTTTATTTTAAAATAATTAAACATTTTAATTACAATTAATTTTAAATTAATTACGGTCAGAATATAGTTTAAATAAAACATATTGACTATAAAATCACATTTGGACAATTGGCATTTCGGTAGGTTATCCGAAATCCCAACAGACCGATCCCTGTTCGATCCAGGGCGGGGGCACGCGAACGCGCGCGCACGTGCGGGCAGGGGCGGCACACGCGCGCGGGGGAGTGCCAGAGCGGGGGCTCTGGCAGCCTGCCGGGAGCACGGGGGTGCCAGGAGCTGGAGTTCGTCGCCGGCGTTTGGGTAGCGGTCGCGGGGTGCGTCGCCGGGAGCCCGTGAGCGGGGGGTGCGGGGGGAACGTCGCCGGCAGCCCGTGAGCGGGAGCTGGGGAAGCGTCGCCGGCAGCCCGTGAGGTGGATTTTTTTTTTATTTTTTTTAATTTGACCGGCAGTTTAAGACCGCCGGAAAGCCGCCGGAATAATTTGCCGCCGGTAAAAACCGCCGGAAATTATTTTCCTACGCCATTTTTACCGGCGGGACATGTTCATGAACATTAGAAAGTCCGGACAGTGTCCTAATTGGATTGGAGAGGGCGTTTGGGCTGATTTGAATAGTGCTTGGGCGACCCCTGAGTTTAGAAAAATGAGAGAGCAGAATAAACAGAATAGAGCCTCAGACTGTGATGGTTTAGGTAGCTCTCTTCATACTGGTGGATTTGTACCTCATACGGAACATAAACGACGACTGGTAAGAGTTTTAAATTAGTTTATTAAATATATTTATGTTATTATAACTATATCTTAAATTTTCAGAAAGAGTACCTTGGTCGGGAGCCAACACTACTGGAGTTGCATATAAGAACTCATCAACATCAAGCTGATCATCAGTTGGTTGATGAAAAGGCTAAGAAGGGTCATGTGAGTAAATTTTTTTGGAAATTTGGAATAAAAATTTATTTTAATAAAACTAATTGTAATATCAATTTACAATTTATTTTATGGCTTTATTCTCGTAGGATGATTTTGTACGAGCTTGAAAAAGTCGCCAATCCACTGGCGAGGGATCATCTTCAGGATCAGCCCACACTTCTGAGTATCATACTTGGTCAGATGTTGTTGGTGAAAGACAGAGGGGGAGGATCTATGGCTTGGGTTCATAGGGTTATGCTTATGAGGGCAGTTTATCCACCTCAGCATTTTATGATCCAAGTGGAGCTGAAGAAACTGTGAGTCAGAGGGTTACAACATTGACTAAAGAGATTGAAGAAATGAGAAGGGTTCAAAATGAAATGCAAGCAGAGCTGCAATCTTACAGAATTGAAAATCAGAGGAAGCAAGAGGAAGAGCAGCGACGAACATCTCGAGACAGCGAGGATACAGCTGAGGAGTAGAACTTTTTTATGTTTATTGTGAATTTGTGAATTTGTGAACTTCTGAACTTGTGAACTTGTGATCTTATGTTTGATGGTTGAACATAATAGCATTGTTTTCATTTAATGTTTTATTTGGTTGTGCTTATGTATATACTTGTGATAGTTGATTGAATATAGCGGGGTGTAACCCAAAATTTGTTGTCATATATTGCTTTCTGTGCAGGTTTAGAATCTAGGGTGAACCTCCCTCAAATAGAGGGGAGGCTGTCAATTTTTTTTTCAGGTGCTACAGGTTTCCGGCGGCTAACCGGCGGTTTAGCTGTCGGAATCTATGATACCATACGGATTATACAAACCGCCGGTACTATACCGGCGGTTACCGACCGCACCCGGCAGTTATCCGGTGAAAACCCGGCGGTCTAGACCGTCGGCCACTACCGCAGGAAAACCGCCGATAATACAACGGCGGTGTACCGACACGTGCCGGCGGTTGATCTAACGCGCGCCGATCGCTGTAACCGCCGGCAAGCCATCGGTGAAGGGACCGCCGGTGAGCTGTCGGTAAAATGACCGGCGGCTCAAAGGCCGGAACACCGCTGGTTCAAAGCCGGGCAATAACCGGCGGTCTACGCCACCGGAAAACCGTCGGCGAATAAAGCCGCCGGCAAAAACCGCCGGAAACATGTTTCCTACGCCATTTTTTCCGGTGGTTTGAGCACCGCCGGTGGTTCTGAAAATTGCCGGTGTTACCATAGAAGCCGCCGGAAAAAACCGCCAGTTTCGGGTGATTTTCCTGTAGTGGAATGTTAAATATTTTGGCTTTTTGGAACTTCGGTCCTACTTTTTTTTGTCATTAGAGAGGAAGCTTATTTGTTTTTATTTTTTATTTATTCACTCTCATGTACATGTTAGTTATTGTTTACACTTTTTATCGATGAAAGTGGCTAGTGTAATTCACAAAATTTTCTAAAAAAAAAAAAACTCAAAACTATAGAAGTCTATCAATAATGATGATATTTAACACTCAATAAATGATAACTATTGGAATAATGACAAAGCTATTTTTTCACATTTGTTTCTAATTTGTACTTTGAATATATTCAAATATATATAATTATTCAAATCTTATAGCATAAAGTTTCCAAAGAAGGCAACCAAAAAATTTAAATCATTTTATTTTTAAATATATATTGAAAAAGTTTATCATGGTAATCACCATTTTTATTATATTATGTGTATAATTCCAAACATATTGAATAGAAAGAAGCTACTGAAGTACCACGGGAACATAAATACTTTTATTCTTTTAATAATAATTTTTTTTATGACAAATGTGATGAATTACAATTTTGGCATGTTATATTCTATTGATAGGAATCAATATGATATTTTTTATTAATACAAAATGGGGAGAAAAGAAAAGTTATTGATATGTAAAATGCCAAATGTATTGAAGTCTTTCAATTATGATATTCTCAAACAAAAGAATTTTTTTTTAATTGGTGTTGGAAAAAAGTTCAAATATTGAAAGATCTACTTTTCATATCATGGCTTGCTAAAATAAAAAAAATTTAAGATATTTAGAATTTTTTAATTTTTTTTATGTTACAAATAAATTAAATAGATGATAAGATGTATTCATTAAATTCTTTCTTTTTTATTTTAAATAATAAATTAATATTTTCTTAAGTATTGAAAACATGTATTTGATATTTTGGAAATTTCAAAATAGAATTTCAATCATCTCGATAAAAAACTTTTGAATTGGAAAAATCTTGATCGTGATCTCGATCTAAACTATATTTTGACTGTACTGTAATGGCTAACTATTTGTACATAAGACTAGAACTTTACATGAGGCATGTAGTTGTCAATATCAAAGTTTCAGAGTAAGCTATTTTAGCAGTCATTAGGACCAACCAGACCTGATGACTCGATTTACTATATCACCTGGTCATCAACAGATCAAGGAAAAAAAAATTCACAATGAAGTTTAATTTTCAACCACTAATGTTTTGAGACATTGTTCAGTGCTATGTGACAAGCTAGAACCAACTTTGTGGAGCTACCAATTTATCCCTATGAGATCTAGACACTTTTCTAAGATTGATCTCCCCTCCATTTCGCAGATGGTTTTATGTCACTTGGCTTCATGTCAAAACTCATGAATCCATCGCCTACCACTTGGCTTGTAGCTTCCTCTAAGCACACCACATTCCTGAAACTTATACTGCATTAATGCCTTGGTATCGATATAAATTTATGATCTTCCTTTGTTAATGAAAGAATGATTCCATGCCTTATCCATTTCATATCCTCTAAAATGCTAAATCAAACCCTTAAGATTTGTAAATACCTCATTTCCTCACTTATAATGGAAGTTAAAGAATCAAAGTCTTAGATCTTCTTGAGAGAGGAACTCCTATATACAAGAGAGGAGTCTTCAACTTCTTGCTCTTCTTCTTCTTTTTCTTATACTCCTTCCCAAATGAAGCTAGCTAGTATGCAAGGGGTCCTTCTTCGCATCCTTCACATTTTGCATCCATTATGTATATTCCCATATTTGTCGTAGATGTGGACAAAATATAGAATCATGATCTTCCTTTATTTTTTCTATATGCTCCTCACTTATATTTCATGGAAATTCCTTACATCATTGGCTCCTCTAGTGCAACTTTCAATGTACGCTTCCTTCCCTATAGCGCTCTGTCAATGAGCAAATTATTGGGTCAGGTGACCGGAGGCGAAAAATAAGTTCGGACATCCAATAAAAATTTGCCGCGTCACCTTGCGCTTTTTGACTTGCGCTTTAGTTGCACTTTACCTGCGCTTTAGTTGCGCTTTTTGACTTGCGCTTTAGTTGCGCTTTGGTTGCGCTTTAGTTGCGCTTTACCTGCGCTTTACTTGCGCTAAATTTAAAATAATATTTTATTAATATCCGGACCTATCTCTGCGTTCGATCACCTGACCCAATAATTTGCCCTGTCAATGACGCACTAGTAGGTCCAAGCTGCTATTATGCATGCGATAACCTTCGAAAGAGCCATTTTGAGATTAGAAGTCTAAGAGCAAAGCTCAGCACTTATGTGTTAATCGACTCTTGCTACCTTTTATATCGACTAGGGGTGTCAATATTTGACACGACCCGAAAACCCGACTCGAAAATTTCTGGTTCGGGTCAACCCGAACCCGAAACGGGTCGGATTCGAGTTCAACATTTCGACCCGTTTTAAAAATAGGGTCGGGTTCGGTTAACCTGAAATTGACCCGATTTTGACCCGGCAAAACGAGATTGACCCGTTTTTAACCCGAAAAAAGGAGATATGCCCATTTTTTACCCGAAAAAGAGGGGATTGACCCGTTTTTGACTCGAAAATTAGCAATTTTTTTGTTGGAAACGGTCATGTCGGGTTGACCCAGACCCGAAGCGGATTGGGTTCGGGTCAGGAAAACTGACACGTTTTCAAAAACGGATCGGGTTCGGGTTGACCCGAATAGTGCCGGGTCAGTTTCTGATTCGACCCGAACCCGACCCATGACCCAAAATTGACACCCTATCGACCATCTCTTCTCCATAGTTGAACACCTTAGAGCTCATCACCCTCATTGAGTTCGAGCTAATCCCCATTAATTTTTATTATGAATTTTGAAAAATAACAAACATACAGAACATTTTATCATATTTTTGTCCAAATAAAAAAAATCAATAAAATAATATTTGCAAAGTACGCCGAAAAACCATTGAAAAATCAAATTACATGAAAAATATCTCCATGTAGCGGGTCCGCTACGAAGTCCTGATGCTGATGGCAACAATTAAATTTCACGTGAACGCGTACCTGAAGAATGGAGGTAGTTAAGAAGACAATAGTTTGTTGAAAATTGCGTGACGAGACAAAAATGTCAAAAATGCAATTCTTTGAAAAAACAGAAGGAAAAAAAACTTTTGCATTGGTGCACAGTTTCGGTCCACTCATGTAATTAAAACTTTCTTAGCTTTGAAGCGACGTTCTCCACGTAAATAATTACAGGAGTCCTCTTTTTTAGGTAAATTACATTTATTTTCTATGTAAATAATTAATATAATACCTGCTGTCTATATATTTTCTAAAATAATACCCATCTGTATTTGTGAATCTCCTTAAGGCTGTTTGATTTGAAGTAAGAGGGTGCAAGGTATATAAAATATAAGAGTTTTGAAAATATTAGTATTTGATATGAAGTATTATAGACTAAAATTTTGTTGGCGTATTTGAAATCCGAGGTCAGTTCAGTATTGATTTGAGAATCGTTAGATTTGACTGACTTTTAAAAACACATTGTAAATTATCTACTATACCACTTCTAGCCACCATCTTTGTCGATGTGGGCCACCTCAATCGACGATCAACACTTGTCATGGCCAACCACCATCAATCGTCGTTCTCATCGTCACTGCCCATGCCACCATCCACTATTGTCGTGTGCCACTACTGGCCGGTCATCATCTGCTTACTCTCATGAGATATTATACATCATCTTTAGGCATTACATTATTCATTTTTCTTCAAGCCAAATAAAAAAATAATCACATTTATTTTATACTCATCTAAAAACTCCAACCATTTTAAATACAATGTATTCATTTTATACATGATTTCATTTTACTTTGCATTTCTTTTTTAGCAAATCAAGCAACCTCTTAGTTAAAAATTTAGGATTAACATATGGTAATATAATATTTAGTAATAAGGTCAAGAATAATTTCAAAATAGATAAATATTACTTTGAAAATTATTAATTATAAAAATAGTTCAAATTAATCTTTTTTTATTTAGTAAAATATAATCATGATGAAAAGGAGCTAATACTTTATAGTTTTTTTTTCAAGAAATTTGAGGGCTATTTTCTGCTTTCATCAATAAATTTTCATAATAAACCAGATGAATTTTGAACAAAAATCATAGAGAAAAGATAAAATGATTAAAAAGACAACTTTTTAGGACAAAAAATTGTCGAAAGTAGCCAAAAAATAATGATAAAAAATGTTTCAAATAAAGAGAAATTATTCTGTGTGGAATTCGAATGGAAAGAATCGTCTGAATTGTGGCAGTGTGCACTCACATGTTTGGATGATTCTTCCCATCCGGACGGGAAGAACCATCTGAATTGTGAGTACACATACAGTGTGTACTCACATGTCTAGATGATTCTTACTGTCTAGATTCCGCACATAATAATTTCTCAAAAAAAAAACCTTAATCAAACTTTATAAAATAAAGATAACAATGCAAAAAATCACAAGGCAAAGCTTTAAACTAATGCTTGCTCGTTGCTACATCTTTGATGTATTTTGACTACTTGTGCGCATGCAACCTTAACCTTTTATTCATACCTTTTTAAAAGTGGCAAAGGTGGGGCTGTTCCTTTGAAAAAGTTATTGCAGAGTGTGAAAGATGTCGCCTGCCATTTTCCGCATTTGTAGAAGCCTTTTCCATACCCACAACGGTGCATATCATTATATAAAGATTTCTTTTGCAGGCGTAAAAGGTCTTTTGCTGTCCCAAAAAAGCTCGGCGTGACATCATCTCCTTTGGGCCATCATTTCTTTATGTATTAAAATTGTGAGGAGGGTCAATTTCATTTAAAAAAAGTGGGGTTACACATGAAAAGAGAGAAGAGAGAGATGGCTACATAAAATTTATTTGATATAAGGAATATTTAATTCAAGATATTAATAATATATTTTGTTATGTTTAATCAACTATGTTAGAATTCAATCATAATAAATAATAATTTCAAAAATTATCAAGTTTTATAGAAATAAATATATTATTATAATTATAAATATATATTTGTTGCGTTTCAGAGCATTCGTGACAGTAGAGAAATAAAGAGTTTAATGTCATAGCTTCGTACGAAGATCTAATCAATACAAACAGATAAGAGAGTGGGGTGCAAGAATTATAAGAGACACCAGAATTTTTACGTGGAAAATCTTCAAAAAGAAAAAAATCATGGGGCATTGCCTAGTTGAAATGATTATACT
Organism: Dendrobium nobile; assembly: GCA_022539455.1. Classification (NCBI taxonomy): domain Eukaryota; kingdom Viridiplantae; phylum Streptophyta; class Magnoliopsida; order Asparagales; family Orchidaceae; genus Dendrobium; species Dendrobium nobile. The sequence goes on along the minus strand of CM039735.1, from coordinate 73,612,532 downwards.
TGATATATCCTCAAAAAATTATCTTGATCGGGCACGTATCTCGAGGCAAAACAAGCTGGAAACTTTAAAAATTAAATTCGGGATCACCTGAGCTTCAATTTCAACAAACTCATAGTCAATCTGAGCGTCTCGAAAATACGAACCCAGCGACACCAAATTCGACTCAATCTGAGCCCAAATGAGTCCAAATCAAGGACCTAAAGCGCTGTTGAAAAGTTTGTAACACAATTTGAGTTACCAAACGTTTTTCAAAATTGACAAACTTATAGTCGAATTGAGCGGCTCAATGAGACAAATCCAATGAGCCCAAGATCGCTGAATTCCAAAATCATTAATACCTTCAAATGTCTGACGGACGGTAAACGATCAAGGGATTCGATATTGGCCGTCCATCCAACCACTCCACATTTGCCCTTGATCCTCATCCTATTTACTGGTCATGCCACTTCATAATATCTATAAATAGACCCCTCATTTCTTTTGAGAGGGGACCCAAGCAAGAAGAAGAAGAAGAGAAGAGAAGAAGGAGAAGAGAAGAGGAGGATATGAGGGAAGAAACTCCTCCTCGACCACCGCCGTCGGAATTCTGTCCAAGTGATACCAGAATTCTGACGTCCGAATTCTGCCGGACTTCAACGGGACGTCAGAATTCTGCCTGATTTTCAAGTGACACCGGAATTCCGCTCAATTTCCAAGTAACGTCAGAGTTTCACACGAACTCCAAGTGACGTTGGAATTCTGCCCAACCTCCAAGTGGCGCCAAAATTTCGCCTGACCTCCAATTGACGCCGGAATTTCGCCCGACCTCCAAGTGACGCCGGAGTTTCACCCGAACTCCAAATGACGCCGGAGTTCTCCTCAGCCGCCAACTAACGTCGAACTTCTACCCGACGCCAGACCTCAGCTCATTGCCAAGTTTCTACCCAACGTTGGACTTCTTCCGGTTGTCGGACTTTCGCCGGACATCTATTTGATACTGGATTTCTACCTAAAGTCATCCTTATGACCTTTGTTGTCAGGCAACAGTCCTTCCGAACTCCATCGCCCGCCGACTATGATGCTCCTGACTTACGTCACATGTCGACTATAGTCTTTCAGACCTTCGTTGAAAGATAACGATCTTTATGACCTCCGTCGCCGCTGATTGTGATTCTTCTAACCTCCGTCACCAAACTATGGTCCTTCTGACCAAACGAACACATCAAGAGTGATTTTTTGTATTCTCACCATGTAATGTACTTTATAAGATGTACATCAAGCTAAGGTCTTCCCCCAAGGAATGGTCTTATTTGTAATCAACTGCAATACTAGTAGATTCATTCAAACTGGGCCAGGCCCCGTAGTTTTTCCCTCTTTTTAGGGATTTTCCACGTAAAAATATTGGTGTCTCTCATAAATGCTACACCTTCTCTCTTATCTGATTGCGTGCCGGATTTTCGTACAATGATAAGACGTTAAATTTTATATTTCTCTTCCGCCGGGAATACTCCAGGACACAATAATACTAGTATTGTATGTTGTTCATTACAAATGATGTCCTTCCTTGGGGGAAGGTGTTGACTCAATGTAGCTAATATACCTCATTTAGAGCATTTTACATGATTGAAGTTGGAAAAATCCAATGGCTTGAGAGTTGTTCTCATGAGAATATTGGCCTGTTGTTTTGGTCAATAGGATTGTAGTGAGGCGACAGAGGTCAAAGGAACCATAGTCGGTGGGGGACAAAGGGCAAAGGGCCATATTCGAATGATAGAGGTCGAAGGGTTTGCTATGGAAGCCAATAAAAAAATAATATAGTACAAAATAGTGAAATTAAAATAGTATGGTACATAGTTCAGTAAGATTATATATATATATATATATATATATATATATATGAATTTATTAATATAATTATAGTATTTGTATACTTAAGATCTAATAAATAAATACATATTTATAAAAACTGTGATTTATAATTAATCATTGATATATCATCAAAACATTATCTTGATGGGGCACGAATCTTGAAGCAAAATCAAGTTGGAAAGTTCAAAAATTAAATATGGGGCCATCTGAACTCCGATTTCAGCAACTTATAGTCGAACAGAACGTCTCGAAAATACAAACCCAATGAAACCAAATTCGACCCAATCCGAGCTCAAATTGGACCAAATTGAAGACTCGAAGCACGTTCGGAAGGTTCAAAACCACAATTTGGATTACCAAACGAATCGAGCGGCTCGACGAAACGAATCCAACGAGCCCAAGATCACGGAATTCCAACATCATTAAAACAATCAAATGCCAAATAAACGGTCCATGATCAATGGATTCAACATGAGCCGTCCATTCAAACCACTCCCAACAAGCCCCTGGCCTCTTACTTATTTTGTGTTCATGCCACTTTTAGAAAACTACAAATATACCCCTAATTTCTCATAAAGGGGACCCCAAAAGGAGAGGAAGAAGGAGGCCAAAACAAGAAGAGAAGATAAGGAAGCAAGAAAGAGAAGGAAAATACTCCTCAACCACTGCCAGACTTTCACCCGGCACCCTACTAAGGCCAAAGTTCTACCTAAATGTCATATGACACTGGAGTTCCACCAGGCCTCCGACTGACGTCGAACCTCCGCTCATCATCTGAATCCTTCTCGACGCCAGATTTCTGCTCGTCGTCGGACTTACATAATGTCAGAGTTCTATCCGGCCACCGACTGAAGTTAGAATTCTATATGACGTCGGATTTCCACTCGTCGCCAGACTCCTACCTGAAGTCAAACTTCTACATGAAGCCGGACGTCTACTCGATGTAGGACTTCTGCCCTCGCCAAATTTTTACTTGACTTTTATCCGACGCTAGAATTCTATCCATCGACGGACTTCTACCTAACGTTAGACTTGCGCTCGTCATCAAATTCCTCTCCGACACTAGACTTCCACTCGTCACCAGATCTTTACCTAATGTTGGACTTCCACCCATCTCCAGACTCCTACCAGACGCTGGACTTCCGCCAGTCACCTGAATTTTTTTGGGCTTCTACTCGACGTCGGACTTCTACCCATCGCCGAACATTCATCGAACTTCTATCCGATGCTGGACTTCTGTCAATTGCTAGACTTCTACCTAACACTATGATCTGTCTCCAAACAAATGTCCTTCTGACTTACGTTAGCCACCGACTACAATCCTTCCGACCTCCGTCGCCCGACGACTACTGTTCTTCCGACTTACGTTGCCCATCGACTACAATCCTTCTGACTTACATCGCCCACTGATTATAGCCCTTCTGAACTCCATCACCCGCCAACTACAGTCCTTTCGACATACGTTGCCCATCGAATATAGTTATTCCGACCTCTGTCGTCCACCGACTATGGTCCTTTCAACTTACATCGCCCATTGACTACGGTTCTTTTGACCAAACTAACACATCAACAGTGATTCTTTGTATTCACACCATGTAATGTAATCTATAAGATGTACATCAAGTCATGACCTTCCTTTTAGTGAAGGACCCCATTTGTAATCAACAGCAAATAATAGAGGATTCATTCATACTAGGCTAGGCCTTGTGATTTTTCACCTCTTTAGGATTTTTCACGTAAAAATTTTAGTGTCTCTTATGAATTTTGCACTCTCTCTCTTTATCTATGTGCATGCTGAATCTTCATAAAAAGCTAAGACGTTAAACTTTGTATTTCTCTACCGCCGTGAATACTCCAGGATACAACAATCACGAAATATTATTGGTATTAAATTTTAATTTATTACTTTTGAAATAAGTAAACATGTTGTATTTAATCAACTTTTAATTAAATTATATCAAGCAATCATCTAGCTTAATATCACACCTTTAACAAGTTACTTATTGAGCAACAAAATAGTCTTTTCATGAAATTTAATGAACAAGTTTGTTCAAGCATGATTCATTTAGCCTTTGAGGTTTTAATAAATGTTCAAACGTGTTTGGTTAAAAACTTGAATGAAGTTAGTTCCAATTTATGATATAATATATAAGCACTAATCTTATCATAAATCAAAAGGCTCTAAAGCCCATCCTGAAATCTTCAGCTTCTGTTTTATTTTTTATTTGCCTCTCTTTTCAGTATTGCTACTTCTAGTTCTAATGCAGCTCACTAATATCAAATTCCTCTTATGTATTGAGTTGTACTTATATTTATTATTTTCATGTAAATTTCATCTTATAGTCAATGAAATTGGACATATCTCTTAATTTTTTCAAAAAAAAAAAAAAAAAAACACACACACACACAAGCAATATCTTCAAAAGAAATTACAAACAATATATAAAAATGATAAAATAAATAAAATTTGGCATCCATAATAATTATAAGTATTAGATATTTAAAACTATAGACCAGCTATTTTTTATTTGCATATTTTAGAGGCCCATTTTACAATTTTTGCATGTTAATATATATGTAATAGTTTTATATATTTATAAAATATGAAATCAAGTTTCAATATCAAATTACTCAAAGCATCAAATCTAATTAATCATTTATCAAATTAAATTTGACTTTAAACATACAAAACTTCAACTAATATGACAATTTTATTTTCACATATATAAAAAAGAATTCATGAAAATTAAACAATTTTTTTTTAATCCACAACAAGCTAAATGAACCCTAACAAAAAATAAAAGTTGCGCATGCAACCATTAGCCTGAACAAATCTAGAAATTATTACATGCAGAAATCAGATGCAGATAATCATTCGGTTTTGTCTCTGTGAACAGTAAAAATATAGTTATTATTCATCACTGCGTTTTTGCTGTTCAACACTGCGCTTTTATTTCATTTTAATGTTCATAGAGATTAAACCGAATGATTCTTTGTGCCCGATCTCCGCATGTAATAATCTCTCAGAACAAATCAGAAATACAAAATGACCAACAAACAGATATGCACATACTTCTATTTAGCCTATTGGCATCTGAACCGACAAACGTCTCTGACTGTGTTTGGTCAATTTATTAATGTCAAAGTAAAACAAATTAATGAAATTATTTGAACTTATAAAGAAATCAGAATATTGATAAAAAGTTATTGATTTCAAGTTCAAAATTATTGGATTAGCTTTAGAATTTATATAAAATATTAATTTTCAATTTTTAAATTTATTTTGATTAAAATTTTAATTAAAATATTCTGACAGTGCTTTTAATCATCCAAATGTCAGCTTTTGCTACTTTATTTTGACCAATATATTTTCTTTTCTGGAAAATCATGAATGGCTTTCCCTATGTGCTGTCCACTTCCTGATTCTATTAATATTATTATTAAGGTACTGTGAATAATATAGCGAGAAAGACAAAGCTCATCTTGATCTATTCGTTGAAAGTTTTAGTAGGGCTGCAAGCGAACCAAACGTTCGACGAGCTACTCGTTGTTCGGTTAGATTAAAGCTCGTTTGTGATCCACTACTAAAAAATTTGGCTTTCGCAGCATTTTTTATTACCTACGGCAGCGGTTTAAACACCTACTAATTTATTTGCAGCGGTTTTAAAAACCGCTGCACATCCGCTGTATTTGCTTTCGCTACAAAGGTTTTAGCAGCGGTTTCGCATATGCTGCTATAGGAAAGTTTTAGCATCGCTTTTTAATAGAGGTTAAAACCGCTGCTAAATGATAGCACTAATTAATATATATATATATATATATATATATAAGCCAAAAATGATTAAAAGAAATAACAGCATAAAATAAGGGGTAAATTGAATAACAAAAAGTAAACAAGACAAAAGATAAAATACGCTGGAAGTTATCTGTCTACATGGAAGCAAGCTCTCTCATTTCTGCAACAGAAAGAATTGCTTCGTTTGGGTATATCTCCCAACTAGTTGAACGAAGCTTTCATACTTGTCCACTGATATATATATATATATAATGCCAAAAAATTAATTTTTTTTATCAAATTATAAATACACATAAAATTAATCCAAGCATATAACCATTTCATTGTTTCCAAACTTCATAACAAAGTTCCTTAATTTAAATCTCCTACCAATTAAATCAAGGAAAAAGTATATCCTTACGCATAAAAACTTAACATAATATCCACAAATCTTAGTCTTACAATTGAATAATATTCACAAATCTAACGCCTATGTAATAGAATTACAATCTCTGAGTAGGAGTAGTCTTCTGCACCCATCATTGGAGGAACATCCTTATAGTTCTTCGAACCCAGTAGGCTAACAACCACATTCTTCACATGCTCATACATTATATCATCATTGACAGTGGGAAGGTAGAATTGTTAATTCTCAAAGAAGTATATTGAAGCAGAGCATTTATATACACTATTGCATTACAATGACCTGCAAGTCAAAGTTAGATGACAGTAAGCGAGTGGCTATAAGATGTGGTTTATAAGACATGGTGTGGCTAAGAGGATACCTACAAAAAAAAAAAAAAAAAAAAACTTCTCAATATTGCACCATTAGTGAGCCTACTAGGCACCCCACGTCGTAAAAAGGACGACAATATAGCAGTGGTTTATTAAAACAGATATGAGTGGCCTATATTTATGCAAAATCAAAAAAGGAAGTAACAACACCCTGAGCTTGGCTTGCTTCACGAAATTAATATTACTGATTAAGAGCAAGATATAATCACACAATTAACACACATGTATTAAGAAAGATGGTATCAATTCATTCTTGAATTACCAATTATAAGCTTGAAAGAAGGGAAAGAATTATACCAATTGTAAAGCCTTTATACTCTATAAGCGAGTCCTCGGATCTTGTATGGCTCTATTCTCGAATTCCATGGTATAAGACATGCCAGAACACCCTCCTTGTTTGACTCCAATTCTCAAGCGCAGATCTTCATTCTTATCAACTCTCATCTTATTAAGATGGTTGAATGCCTTGTCAGACAATGAAATGGCTGGTGCAATGCTGCCAGATGTGGGAGTTGCTTCTCTCCTCTACCCGAGTTGCTTTTAATCTGTCTTATAAACCAAACTAAAATACAATACTCAATCCAATTCATTGGCAAGCCTCAATCAATTCTCTAAGCTCTAACCAAACAAAAACAACAGAACGCACAAATTGATCAAGTAAAAACTAAACAAAAAGACAACGGCAGTATATATCATCCATTACCTCTTTAGCAGAAGATGAGTAATACTTCCCTGCAACAAAGGCAGCCGGGCCAACCCTCTTGATGGCTCGCCTCAACATCTACAAGTACAAAAGGAGAAAAGAGTAAAATTTTCAATATAAAAAATATAATAATATAGAAACCGCATGAACAACACAGATTTTTTTTTTTTGACTGAAAATCCCACGGTTCTGCATCACAGCCTCTGCCTAAGGAGGCCCAACATCGTTCTGTCAAATAGAAACCAGCAATTTCAGATCCTTAGAAAAGTAAAGGTTTTTAAACCCAATCGAAGAACATTTCAACGACAAAGATTGATCCACAAATTAAAATGTTACAAATCAATAAATGAACAAGGAAGGTGTAGAATACCTTGCGAACCAAAGACCTGAACAGGGAATGACAGCATACCCAGATCAGACAGACAAAAGGAAGGGCACCCTACCGGCCGACAGGCTGCGCGAGAGCGACTTAGTCGTTGAAATCGGAGAGGAAGAAGGAAATTTGACCTTATTGTATCTACCCTCTATGACGAAAATATCAAACGACCTACTTTAAATAATGCTCATAAATCTCAGAGAGACTGGATGCTCATTCGTTTCACTCCAAATCTCACCCCTAACACTTGCAACTCTCTCTCTCTCGTTTTAGCTGAAGATGATCTCGCAGCTCCTCGCCCATGCTAGACCCCATTTGATATCAATCATACACAAGAAGATTGACAGCTCAAATTCTTTTTCTCAATTTTTACTTGATCACCAAATCACTAACGAAAAGTTGTTGAAATAACAGAAGTTGAACATATATCACAAAAATTAATAAATGAAGTATTGTTGACAAGAATTTAGAGTAGAAATGACAAAATTTGTGCTAAGTAACAACAAATACCAACAAATATCGTTGTACAAATGACATAAGTTGTCGAGAACAATTTAGAGTAGAAATGACAAAAGTTTAACATGCATCACAAAAATTACTATCTATAGCCAAACAAAAAATCAAAATTCTTATAATATTTCAAAACAAACCATCAGCTATACATAATGAAAATATCGTGTCTATTTATATTATGTATTCCCTTCTTCTACACCTTGGATGTCAATTAGGCGAAAATTGATCATTATCTCCCTGTTATTAATATAGAATTCATCAGAAAAACTAAATATGATAAATTAATTAATAAATGAAAATACATAATTTTTTAATTTTACATACCATATTTGAACTTCTTGGTGGCGGATGTTGTCCCTGGTAATTATTCATGAATTGTTGGCGAACCATCCAGATATTTTGAGCAAAATGAAATTCCCTCTTCAGCGATATATCTCTCAGCAATTGACCCTTCAGGTTGTGATTTATTTCCAACAAAATCCTTTAATACTAAGAAAAATCTGTAAATTATAAAAATACATATAAATATACCGCACTAAATAATAAAACATTAAAGCAATAAGAAATATATATTACCTCTCAAAAGGGTACATCCATCTATAATGTACAGGCCCACCAAGTCTCACTTCTTCAACCAAATGGATGAGCAAGTGGACCATGATAGTGAAGAATGATGGGAGAAAGTACTTCTCCATATTACATAAAGTTAATGCAATTTCCTTCTGTTTCTGGTCAAGTTCAATTGGATTTATGACCTTCCCACATATGAATTTCAAGAAATGTGAAATCCCAACAATTATGGTCAAAACTTCATTTGATGGAGCACATGATCTTAATGCAGTAGGCATCATATCCTCGATTAGTACATGACAATCGTGGCTTTTTAGACCTATTATTTTACACTCTTTAATGTTAACACCCTTAGAAATATTTGATGAATAACCCTTGGGTAACTTCATCTTCTTGAGAACTTCACAAAACATCATCTTATCCTTCTTAGACATGGTAAATAGAGCTGGTGGTAAAACATAACTACCATCTGAAAGAACATGAGGATGCAGTTCAGGCTTTACTCCAATTTGAACCAAATCTTGTCGAGCTTGTAAGTTATCTTTAGATTTCTCAAGATCTAGCAATGTAGAAATGAAGTTATCAAAAATATTTTTCTCTATATGCATAACATCTAAATTATGAGGTAATGTGTTATATTGCCAATAAGGTAAATCAAAAAATATTGATTTCTTCTTCCACTTAGTGATCATACTGTCATTGATAGACATTGCAGCTTCATACCCTCTCTTCAATATTTTTAACCTATCTTTATCAATTTTTCCAAGAGTGAATTGATGATTCTGTAATTCAGTACAAATTTCACTGCCAGAAATCCTTGAAGGCGCCAATCTGAGTTCATCTATATTATCAAAGTATTGTTTTTGCTTGCGAAATAAATGAGATGATGTAAGCCAACGTCGGTGGCCCATATATGCAAACTTCTTACTCTTATACAACCATAAGGACTCTGTATTGTGGGCACAACATGGACAAGCAAATCTGCCTTTGGTGCTCCACCCCGACAACATGCCATATGCGGGAAAGTCATTAATAGTCCATAATAATGCTGCACGCATCATGAAAATTTCTCCACTTGCTGCATCATAACATTGAACACCTTGCCATAATTGTTGTAATTCATGAATCAAAGGTTTAAGATAAATGTCAATATCATTTCCAGGACTTTTTTCACCTGGTATAATCATTGAAAGAATGAATGATGATTGTTTCATTCCACTCCAGGGGGGCATATTATATGGCACTAGAATCACTGGCCAAATGCTGTATGTGCTGCTCATAATCTTGAAAGGATTAAAACCATCAGTAGCTAAACCAAGGCGAACATTACGTGGATCTGCAGCAAAATCAGAAAATCTGTAATCAAATGATTTCCATGCTTCTCCATCAGCTGGGTGTCGCAGCATACCATCTGTATTTCATTGTGTGGCATGCCAAATCATCTCTTCTGCCATTTTTTTGGTTTTAAATAATCTTTGAAGTCTTGGAATTAAGGGAAAATATCGCAGAATCTTAGCAGGTTTCATCTGAACTTTTTTATCTTTTGTAATATTGCTCTTTTGATTAGTAGTCCATCTTGATGCTCCACATACTTCACATACATTCTCATTAGACTTATCTCCCCAAAATAATGTGCAATCATTAGGGCATGCGTGTATCTTGGTATAACCAAGATCAAAAGCCTTCATTAATTTTTTAACTTCATATGTACTTTTGGGCAATGATGAACCTTTAGGAAATGCTTCAATAAGTAATTCTAATAACATATCGAAAGATCTTGCAGTCCAAGAGTTTAGGCATTTCAAACGAAATAAATGTAATATGAACGACAACTTTGAAAATGTCTTACATCCGGGATATAATTCTGCCCCCACATCTTCCAATAACTTTGATTGTTTTTCATCTAGTTTATATGAATCTTCAGTAAAGTTTTCATGCTGATCTACTAAGTTAATCGATTCATTGATTGGAGCAAATGTATCCCTCAATAAGCCTTCAATATCATCTATATGAGATGACTCATTTTGAGTAGTTTCTGATTCAAAATCAGGCATATTAACAACACCTTCATTTTCTGTACCTTTAACAACAACTTGATGATCCTCCCCATGTCGATTCCAAACAACATAGCCCGTAAAGAATCCATTGATGATAATGTGTTCCTTGACATCTTGTACTGAATGAAAATATCTGTTGATGCATGATTTGCATGGGCATAATATCTTTCCTGATAGATTCTTACTATGACTAGCAAAATCTAAAAAATCTTCAACTACTTTTTTGTATTCACGACTCCATCTTGACGTGGTTATCCAACTCTTATTCATTTTAAATTCAACTGCAATTTATAACAATTGAAAATAATCAAAAAACTATTTTATTTCATAATTTTAGTAGTCTTAGCTAGAACTACTAAAAGTTAAAATAGAAATAAGCAAATCACATCAAACAAAATTTTCAATGAATAGTTAATGGGAGAAATATATAAAAATTTTGTAATCCAATCTAGGAAACTGATTTATGCATGCAAACATGTATATGTATATATAGAGATAGATACTCTCTAAGCAGAAAAACTAACAAAGCATCTTCCACGAACAGGCAATCACCTGGAGCACTTCTAATACCTCTAAATTGGGTTGCTGAACAGTGACAAAATTACGCATGAAGTTAACAAAGATAATGATATGCTGACGGAAGACCTCTAAATCATCATCATGACCTTTAACGACTTGAAGGCATTAATAACAAAGGAAAACAACATCAGACTGCAGCATATTGCGAATGACAATAGTCTTCAAGGCTGTCTGATAAGGACCTCTTAATTGATTTTGATAGTAGAGAAGGCAAACTGACAGGATAAAATGTGTAAAATAGATAGCATAACAAACAAAGAGATGAAACTTTCCCGTCAATTTGTTGTTGCTATAAATGAGGAAAAAATTCTAAAAAACAATTTTCTACCGATTTTCAAGCTGTCCTTGATGAAAAAACTAGTCAGATTGAGGCTAAGGAAAGCTCAATCATGGACAATCCACTGATAGTTGGCAAACAATAAGTACATAAACAAGACAAGCAGCATGGATACTTGATAACAACCACAACAGAACTTGGTGCAACAACCCCATCGACAATAAATATGCATCAGTTGAATCCTAATCACACCATCAGGGGCGGAACCCGCCTTAATTTTCATAGGGGGCAAACTTCTATGTAAAAGTGTAGAATTTGGCTCGACCCCTATTTGTTAATAGCTTGATCGTTGTACACTCCACGGATATGTTGCGGGGTCAAGGGGCAATGCCGGTTGCCCCTGCGAAGGATTTTGTAAGTATTATTTTTTTATTGTCTTTACTATTTCTTATTGTATTTGGTTCTAAACAAGCTTAGAGAATACCCATAATAACTATAATTCATATAGTAGCTCAGACAAAAGGATGGAAACAAATTCAAATATAAATTAAAAAGGTTCTTATTTAATCAAGACTATCTAGATGGAATTGGCAAACAGCTAAAGACGTTTGGCTAACTGAAGCACCTACCTCCATTAATAATAAAATATATGAATAAAAATAAAATCAAATGTCCTGCAATAATTCAGACGAAATGAAAATCTTTATAAGCTTGTTGGAATTTGTAAGCACGGAAGAAAGAAAGATTGAAACATGAGTTGATGAAAGATGGGCTCACAGTCAATAAGCCTATACAAAAATAATGCAGTTTCCATTGATGCTTGCAAATTTGAGTTTCTATTGACAGTGCTAGATTATTTTGTTAGTGTTTATGTGGTATGAAATAAAGTCGTCTCTATCATCATAAACATTGCCAGGCTACCTCTGCAAGTTACCATTGTTATGGAATAATAGAGAAGCTGAACATAGTTCTCGCAGAAATTAAAAGACTGGTATGAAACTTTTTGAGAATAAAATAGCAATAAAGCATTTTCAAGCGAAGGCTTGGTCTTGGTGGGCAGAGCAAGCTTATCACCTCAGCCAATGCCATGGGCTAGACAAAAATACATCTAAGCTAATTAAACCTCTAAAAATAGCTTCAACCAAATCATGAGGTAACATGAGTAAAAAACAAGCTCTTTGTATCGCCCAAGCAACCTTAAACTCATGTGCGCCCATCAACAAACTGAATACTTGCAATTTCAAGAGCACAGAACAATGAGAAATGACACGCATCTTCAAGAAACTCTTCCACTTTCCAGTTTTCCACTCAAATGCGTTCCAAAAAACTAAGTGCAATGGCTTAGAAAATATGCTCATTTCTGATTGTTCTAAGCTCTTGAAACTGTGACGATGTGGGTAAAGTAACTTAGCTATTGCATTGCACTTTGTGTAGCATCAAGGACACAAAATGTCTGTTTGGTTGAAAGAAGTTGAAAAAGTGGAAATAAAAATGAAATAGAAACTGAAATATGATAGGAACTGAATCCAAAATAGTCTTTTACCCCCCCGGGTTGAGGAGAATTTGAGTGGAAAAGTATTTTTTTCTTTTTTGCATGGCTTGAAGGAAAAACCAAGAAATTGAATAATGAACACAATATTTGCAAACTTCAATTTTAAGTAGATAAGATAAAGAAAAGTATGTGCATGTTCTACTTTCTTGGTGAAACTAATTTTTTATCAACTACAACTACACCAAACAACCGAGATGTAAATATTAGGTAAATAATATTTTTTTAATGTTTAATTCATCCAAACAAAGCAAATAAAAACGGAAGACATTCCTAAAAGGAGAAACAAGTATAAGGGAACAAGAATAAGAAGGATCAAATGATAGTGAAGTCCATCAAATAAGACAAGCAGAGAATCTTTGCCTACTGCATTGCACATTGCCTAGCACCAAGAACCCAAAACACTACATTCCAAAAAGAAAAGAAGAATAAGGAACCAATAAAAAGACGCGGTATCAGATGATATTGAAAGTCGTCATAAAAAAGGAAAAGCATAGCAGCATACCTGAATCCTCTTGTGGCGGCTTTGGTTGCCTGAAAAGCTTCAGACCATCAGCGTTTTTGTTAGAATGAACAGAAAAATACTAAACAAAAGGAATACCTCCATATAAACTATAAATAAATTTTTTTAAAGAATGCAAGCATGAGCGCCGACGTCGACCTCGCGCGGGAGAAATTTTGTTAGGAATGGTGATTTGCAAAAGAGATTTTCTTTGATGTTTCTTTTCTTCCATTTAATTTCTAATTTTAGGGATTAATATAAAGAAACAAGAAGAAGAATGAGAAGAAGAGGGAGAAGAATATGAAGAAGAAGAATGAGAAAAAGAGGGAAAAGAATATGAAGAAGAACAATGAGAAGAAGAGGAGGATGAAGATGAAGAGACTCACCGTGATCACGAAGGGCTTCCGACCTGGATTCGCCTAGGAGATGCGACGTCGCTTGGCGGTTCGCTATCGAGACGGAGCGGAGAGTTTCGATTTCGCGGAAAGGAGAAGAAATTAGGGATTCGGAAATGAGAGTGAATGAGATATTTGATCACGCTAATCTTGAACCGTTTTTAACCGGTGTAAAATATAACTTTTCTCACCGGTTTAAAAACCGCAGAAATAAAATTGATGCGAAAAGGACTTTTTTTTGGTAGTGATCGTTTAATTAACTAAACAAACAAACTTGAACAATATTTTAAATACTCGATTCTTAAATAAACAAACTTGAACACTAATGCGTTCGGCTCATTTATGTTCGCAAACAACATCATTTGAAGTTCGTGAACAAGCTTGACATTAAGCTCGATAAAAGCTAGATTCGTGTTCGATTTTGAACTCGTGAATAAGTTCGATACAAATAATTAATATTTGACTATAGAATTAATAAATATAAATAATCATTGCCTTTGTTACATGGACAATTGCTTTTATAATAAATGTGTTTGTTCATAAATATGTTCATGAACACGTTTGTTTGATAGTTAGAAAAAATTTGTTAAATATGTTCGCGAACAAGCTAGATAAACATTAAATGAACGAACATGAACTGAACATCAACACTTATTAATTTAAATGAACAAAACATGAACACAAACAATAAAGCTCGAACAAATATGAACCAAACTTGAACAAGCTGATATTAAATGAACACAAACATGAACACTCACATACTCGGCTCGGCTCGGTTCGTTCGCAGCCCTAAGTTTTAGTAATTAAATAAAGGATTTTGGATTAGAGCCTTATATATGTGATGTATTTATGAATTTATCTTAATTAACCTAAAAGTCATATATATATATATATATATATATATATTCCTCTTTCAAGATTATAGAGTTTAGAGATATAGATAGCTTTTGAAAAAAATATTGATGATGCGCTACCAGGAAATAGGAATTTCATAGTGGCTATTTTCAGCTATATCAAAATTTGGGATATTTTTTGCTATTGCTTTTTTACTACTTAAAAAAAAATTATTTTTGAAAACAGTAAGAAAACTGTCAGAAAATGAAGCATTTAAATGTTGGAAAAAAATTTTACGGTGATTTACAAATGAACTACTCAAATTTTTAACAATAATATTTATAAAATAGTTAATTTGTTGCCTGCCTGATTTAAAAAATTTTTGGCTCCACCACCAAGTGTAATCATATATATATTTTCTAAATAAATTTTGATTGTATTCTCTTCCATTGTTATTGAGTTTTCTATGCAAAATTTACTACTTTTTTTTTAATTATACTCATTTCTCCTATAATATATATATTTAAAACAATGCTTGTGAATAAGTTAACTCTAATTCATTGTTATTAAATTATATTTATCTTTTTTTTTATTGAACATTAATTGCATTAATTTTAACATTAATTCATTAACTTAGATTTTTATTTTAAAAATATCATAGATATTAGATATTATAATAAATTCTAGCTTATCTTAATTTATTGTATGAATCATAATTATCTTTCTTATTTTTTATATTATTTATATATAATTTATGATGTATTTGAGACACTGCATAATTTTATAAAGTTGATTTTGAAGTTGTAATGGGGAAAGTAACGTAGGCTTTGTATGGGACAGCTTTCTTACTATTTTCGAAAGTAGTTTTTTTGTTAAAATATTTCTTAAATTAGAAATCTTTGTACTAGAAAGTTGTTTAGAAAGCAGCTCTAAGCCTTAGTTTTTTTTTTTTACTTTAATTGTTAAAAACAACTTTCCACCATAGAAACTTTCGAAAAAGAGGTAAAATAGTAGCAAAATAAAATTGTGATTATTTTTGGGAAAACAAAATAGTGAGAAAATTATTCTAGATTGGCTTTTAAGCTTTGTTTGGGACGTCCAACTTATTGCATCTTAAAATTTTTGTACTAGAAAAATATTTTAAGAAGTAATAAGAAAGTCATTAGAAATGAATCCTTAGACTTCTAACCAATAACTTATGAGTTTAAAATCTATCATATACATATATGTATAAATATATAATTAATTTATCTGAAAATTAAAAAAAAAAAAATCACACATCAAAACTCTTAAGATTATTGAGTAAAAATTAATTTAAAATATTTTGCCTAATTTTTTCTTCAATTTATTTAAATAGTAAGGGATTCATGATCAATAAATAAAGAATATTTATTTTTCAGTGTCATTAATTGGGCGAATTATTACGTCCAGTCACCGAACCGTCTAGACACTAATTCAGATGTGCCACATCACCCGGATACATTAGGCCCCGGATGTATGTATCTAGGTAACGTGACACATCTGAATTGATGTCAGAACGAATCCAGACACCGAACGTAAAAATTTTGCCATTAATTGATCATTAAAACGAAATATTTATAGAGCGTAGTCGTTGTACTCTCTCATCGGGTTTCATCTCTGCCGTTTATTCCGTGAAAGCGCAGGCACTGCTTCCACACAGGCAAATGCAGCAATTTAATGCATAAAGGTCCATGAGAGAAATTCCAAAAGGCTTTTAATAAATATCTCTGGAACCTTTTCCCCGATAATCAAACCCCATTTTCTCAAGTGTTGCAGTGCAATAAAGCGACGGCGGGGCCCAACTACAGCAGCGCCTGGCGTGGTCCATAACATTGTTTAGCTGGCAATGTGGATTTAGTTTCTGGCCGTAATCGTCAGAGTGAATTAATATTTAATAAAAAAAAATTTGTAAGGAAATAATGTGTAAAAAGCATTCAGTATAAAAAAATTAATTTAGTATTACTTAGATGACTATAAAATGATATATATATATATATGTACTTTTTAATTTAATTTAAATTAAAATGAATGTAGTGAGCGATAATGGCGCTTGTGGGTGGTGGCTTCTAGCGGCAATGGTGGGCAGCCGATAGCAGTGGTGGCTGGTTGTAGGCGACGGCATGTGATGGCGACGAGTGGCGGCATTACTTGGTGGTGGCTAGCAGCAGCAGCAAGGGGGGGCAACATCAAAAAGGTTTGCTTGCGGTGAAAACGACACTCAAAAGAAGACGAGTTTATTTTATCTCAAAAAAAAAAATTACACAATAGTCTATCTATTTTTTCATCTAATCAAACAAAACAAAATACTAATATTTTCAAAACCCATACAAAAATATTAATTTACACATACTTTACTTTAAATCAAATAGCCCTTAAAAGATTAAACTATATTGAAAAAGAAGAAAATTAACGTTTTTATATATTTATATGCTAAACATATAAATTTAATATTTATTTATATAATATTTTAATATATTAATGATATTACAAATGAATATTATATATATAATGATGTAAATATATAAAAAATTTATGAAATTCTAATACAATCATAAAGCTCCAAGAAAGAAAAAAACAAAAGAAAGAATCAAATGGAGTGTAGAATCGAGTGTGGGTTATATATATATATAATAATAAATAGGCGGTAAAATTTATGAATCATGAGATTTTGGTGAAAATTGATTAAGCTGCTTAGAATAATCACACTAAAAA
The DNA here is from genome assembly GCA_022539455.1 of Dendrobium nobile. Classification (NCBI taxonomy): domain Eukaryota; kingdom Viridiplantae; phylum Streptophyta; class Magnoliopsida; order Asparagales; family Orchidaceae; genus Dendrobium; species Dendrobium nobile. The sequence continues at coordinate 73,595,026 of CM039735.1, read as the reverse complement.
AATGGCTGTTGTACTTCACCTCAAGAAAATATAAGGTGCATCTTTATTGGGGAAAAGATCCGGAGCTCTAGAGAAACCCTAGTTTTCTCCTTCCCGGTACGCGCTTCCCGCCGGGAGAGGTTCTTCCTCTCCCCCCTTCGGATGGCTTTAGATCCGAAGGATTTTCCCGCCATCCCTGGCTCTTCACCCCCTCCCATTTTAGGGCTGTCCTATGCTACTACCACCGTTTCCCCCACCTCAACCTCTGAGCCGTTCTCGGTGGCTTTTTACCCTCCTAAACCTAAGCTTTCATTTGGTGCTGGGGACCAGTCTAAAGGTTCTTCTTTATGGACGTTTTCTCTGGTTAGATACTCGCTGGGACAACACCCTTATTACGAGAGATTGCTCACAGCGATGAAAAAGGTTTAGCCTTTAAAAGGTAAGATCTCTCTGTTATCACTTGCGGATGGATTTTTTCTCATCAAATTCTCTCTGCAAGAAGATTTTGATGCTGTTTGGTCGGGTGGTCCTTGGTTTTTACTTGGTAAACCATTCATTCTACAGAAGTGGTCTCCCAAGTTTAAACCAAGAAGGGATGAAGATGCTTCCATCCCTATTTGGATAAAAATAGTAGATTTTTCATTGGCTCTTTGGACCCCTGTTGGTATTTCAAAAATAGCAAGCTATATTGGTATTCCGATCTCTGTTGATTCCTTAACTGCCAGGAGATCTCGACTTACCTTCGCGCGTGTATGTGTTCAAATTTCTAAGGATTCGCCTATGCCTGAAGAAATCCCAATAGAAATTGATGGTGAAGATATGTCTCTTAAGGTGGTATACGATTGGAAGCCTACACCTTGTGAGGGATGCGGATCTCTTGTCCATCCGTTTTCCCTCTGCCCAAAAAACCGGAACCCCACTAATCCTGCTATCCTTCCTCCAAGACCCCGTGGGAGGAGCTCTAGCGTCATCCTCAATCTAAAACCAGAAATCCTTCTAAGGCTCCCATTTTACCTGTTGGTCCTCCTAATCCCCCTCTTATCTCTCATTCACCAAGGGACATCCCTCTCCAGGAAATTGCCCCCGTCCAGGTTACGCCTCCCACTACAAACACTCAAGCTATTGTTGCCACTAGCTGCTCCTTCAGTTCTCCTTGCCCCCCAACTGTGTTACCTGATAAATCCACCAACATTCCTAACCTTAATTCTCCTAATGTTGAGGCTTCCCTTGAAATCTCAACTCCCTCTGACGGCTCCTCTTTCTCCAACATCCTTACTCTCAGCTCCTCTGAAGCTTAGCACGTCCAACAAATTCAAAGCTCTGATTGTGGAGGACCCTCCCGATTATGCTGATCAAATTCCCCCTGTTGATGATGACCCTCCCATTAATACCACCTCACCGACTACCTCCACCTCTAAATCTACACATCATCCTCCAAGCTCTAAAGAGAAATCTTCCCCTCCCTCTAAGCATACTAGAGGGAAATCCACCAAAAAAGCCAAACCCTCAAAGTCAAAATCCTAATGTCCTATCCCAATCTTGCTTGTTGGAACATTAGGGGGTTTAATAGACCCGATAAAGTTTTGATGTGTAGGGATTTTGTTCGGGCCCAAAACCTGAAGTTTTTGTGTCTTTTGGAAGCTAAGGTTCTTTCCTCCTCCACTGATAATGATTGGTTCCTCAATTCTCATAAAGTTTTTGACAATGAGGTGCATTGTCACAATTTTGGTTGTTCCTCCTTGGGACAGATTTGGATAAAATGGGATCCAAGTTTTGTTTCTTTTTCTCCTACCTTCATTTCTTCTCAACTGATTCACGGGATTATTTCGATGGGGTCATTACCCCCTTTTCAGCTCTCAGTTATTTATGCGGCTAACAATTGTGATGAAAGGACTGTTCTTTGGGACACAATTAGGGAATTGGTTCCCTCTTCCTCTACCCCTTGGATGTTGATGGGGGACTTAAATTGCTTCAGGTTTCATAATGAGAAGGCAGGTGGCTTGGAGGTGCTGGTTAGTAGGCTTAATGAGCTTAATGGGGTCATTTTTGACTGTGGGCTTCACGACCTAGCTTCTGTTGGTCTACTTTTCACTTGGCATAACCAGAGGGCTGATCAACCTATACATATCAAATTAGATAGAGTTTTGGTTAACTCTTAATTCCTTGACCGCTTCCCCCTAGCGCACTACAAGGTTTCCTCACCTATTTGCTCTTACCACTCCCCTCTCATTACCACCATCACCTCCTCCTACAAGCTGCCTTGTAGGTTTTTATTTAAAAATTACTGGTCCTACATGCACGGATTTTGGGATGATGTTCTTACTTCTTTCTCCCAACCTTCTCACAACAGTCCCATTTGCTATCTTCATCAATGTTTACAAAGTCTAAAGGGTGCTCTAAAGAAAAGATTTTGGGCTTCTTCCAATCACCTTTCAAACTCTATTTTGGAACTTAAAAATAAACAGCAGGTTTGCTTAGAGAGAATTCATCACTCTCCTTTGGATCCCAATTTAAATGCTGCCTTGAAAGAGATTAATACCAGCCTTGCTTGTCTACAAGCTTCTTGGGCTTCTTGGGTGTCTCAACGTGCAAAAGCTAATTGGTTGTCTCAAGGTGAAGATGATTTGGGGTTCTTGTATGCCAAAATTCGGGCCAGGAGGAATCATAACAACTTACATGAAATTTCTGATAGTAATGGGTCCCATTCTTCCCCTCAAGATATTACTACATCCTGCATTAATCATTTTAAAAAACTCTTCAATGCTCCTAAGCCCAACAATGCCGAGAATTTTACCTTTCACCCGAGTAAATGTATCCCTCCTAACCTGATTCCTCCCATCATAAGGCCTTTTACTTATGATGAGATCAAAAAGGTTGTTTTTGATGGGAGTAACTCTTCTGCTCCAGGCCCGGATGGTTTCACTTTTGCCTTTTTTAAGAAAACATGGCACATCACTGGACAGCATATTTGCAAAGCAGTTACGAAATTTTATTCTACTGGTTATCTTCCGAGGAGTGTAATGGCTACGGCCCTTGCTTTAATTCCCAAAGGACCACATGTTTCTGATATCTCGGAATTTAGGCCTATTTCTCTATGTAACGTTGTGTATAAAATTATGGCAAAATTGGTGGCCAACAGATTAAAAGTGGTGCTTCCTTTCATTATTCATGACAGTCAATCTGGTTTCATTATGGATCGTTGCTCCGCTAACAACATCCTTTTAGCCTCCGAAATTCTCAAAGGTTTTAGCAATTCTTTTTGCGCCAAATTGGATATTCGTAAAGCATTTGACTCTGTTTCTCATGATTTTCTTTATCAAAGGCTAAGACAGAAAGGTTTTCCGTAGAAGTTTATTAAATGGGTAAAGGGCTGTATTTCTAATGTTTTCTTCTCCATTTGCTTAAATGGGTCTTTGAAAGGTTTCTTTAGCTCCTCATCCGGATTAAGGCAAGGATGCCCTTTATCCCCACTTCTTTTCTGCATTGTGATGGATGGCTTTTCATGCAATTTGGAGAATGCTTCCCCTCCTTTTCACGGGGCTAAGATGAAAGGCCTTACTGTTTCTCTTCTTCTTTACGCTGACGATGTTTTGGTTTTTGGAAAAGCATTACCTTCTAATGCTTCTTCCCTTGCCTGTGCTATCTCTTCATTTTCTAAAGCATCTGGCCTTTTCATCAACCCGTCTAAGAGCTCTATCTTCTTTTCTCATGATGTTTCTGACATTGATGCTATTTGCTACCACCTGGGCATATCCAATATGATCTCTTTCCTCGCATATCGTGGGATTCCTATTGCTACTTGCCGCCTCAATTCTACTCACTTCCAGCCACTCTCGAGTAAAATTTTTGCTCTACTAGATGGCTGGAAAGTTAAATTTTTGTCTTTTGCAGGTAGAGTGCAATTCATTAAGTTCACGATTGCTAACACCTTAGCTTATTGGATAAGAGGTTCTATTATACCCAAATCTTGCTGTAAACTTATATCAAGGATCTGCTCTAGGTTTCTTTATCATGGAAGGATTAATGAGAAAAAACTTCATCTTATTGCCTGGAGTAAAACTGCTTTACCTACCAGGTTGGGGGGGCTTGGCATTCCCTCCATTGAGGCGTTATTTCATGCAAACTGTTGCTCTTTCTTATGGAGGTTTTTTACAAGAGATAATTTAGATATGGCTTGGTTTAGAACCAAATATATTTCTCCCTGGAAGCCTATCAGTTCTATGGCTTCAAAATTCTGGAAGCGAATTTATGAATCTGCTATGTTGGTAAAGGGAAAGTTTTCTTTTGCTCTTTCTTATAATTGTCAGTTATGAATGGAATGGGACCACTGGTGCAATGGTAGGTCTCTACATGATATTATGCCCACATTTAGATTCATGAATCCTCTTGTGAATTGTTATTTAAATATCAATAGTTGGGCTCTTCCTTCCTCCACCCCTAATTTGCTGCTGAATGAAATTGCGGGTATAAACATTTGTGAGCAACCCACGGCGGCCTGAGAAGGCTCTGTTAATCCTTCTTTCTCAACCTTTTATGCAAGCTATTTTACTCATTTGGAAGAGGTTATTTGGCGCAAATTTATTTGGCATAAGAGGAAATATCTCAGTTTTTCCTCTTATTCCTGGATGGCTTTGCTGGGAAAACTCAAAACGGCTGATCTGCTTCTTATGAAAGGGATAAATGTTCTTTCGGCTTGCTCTTTTTGTTCTAACGATGTGATAATCACTCTCATCTGTTTTTTGCTTGTGATTTTACTTATTCGGTGATTGTTTCTTTGCTGCCTCCTCTGGATGTATTTCTTCCCAGGCCTAATTTGTTGCAGGCTTTTGAGTTTTTTGAGGATTCTCAGGATTTCTGTAGTTGGGAAAAAAAATTTTGCTACTTTACCATTTGCAGCTCTATTTACTTCTTGTGGAGGGAAAAGAATACAAGAAGATTTGAAAATGTTTGGAACAGCCCCACTCATCTTTGTGGCACTATCTGAAGAGCTATTTTTGCTAAAGTGAAAAACTGGAAATATTTTGATGATCTCAACAGGCGTTTTGGCATTAATGGTTAAATTCTGGCTGGATCGTTTGGTGGTTTTGGAGGGCAATGATGCCAGTATTGCCTTTTGGCTCCCTTGGAGGACAGGGGGGGACGTTTACCAGGTCTTCATCAAGTCATTTCTACTGCGGCCAGGGGCCTATGTCCGATCGATGGCAATACCCTGAGCCCATTTTTGATCTCTTCCACCTAGTTTTTGTTATCTTCATGTCTGTTTTTGGATGAATGTTTGCAGGAATTGTATTTTCCTTTCCTTTTTTTAATGATTTTTCTTTTCACATGTAACTAGTTTTATATGAATGAAATTGGGCTCTGCCCTCTAATTTCCCAAAAAAAATATATATATTTATTGGGCCATTATACCACATTTTCTTATACTAGAGATCAATTTTAAAATCATTTAAGAGAGCTTTTCCATAAGTAAACAAAGTATTGAGGTGTATGAATATTTCTTAAACTAAAAAAGAGGATATTCCTTAGAACTAAATGCTTTTCAATGGCATATAGTCCATGCGAACTAAATGTTTTTCAATATTTGACACGACCCAAAAATTTGATCCAAACCCTACTAAAAAATTTCGGATTAGAGTCAACACGTTTATCAAACTGGTCGGGTTCTAGTTCAATAAACCGACCCGTTTCAAAAATTAGGTCAGGTTCCGGTTGACTCGGAAACCCGAGAATGAACCAGATTCAACCCAAGAACTCCCATAGTACAAGAAATTGAAAATCCTGATTGTCGTCGACACTCACGAGTTAACCCGGCCTGACGGCCTTGCCACCCGGCACCGACGCTCAGTTCCAAGCCCTAACCCTAGGCTAGGTGCTAAGCTGCTAGCTGTGCAGTCTGCACTTCGTGATGTTCCTTCCTTCTTCATCTCCGGCTTCATAAGGTTTGCATATCTTCTTCTCCAGCTTCGACGGCGATCCTTCCTAGTTCCTATCATGCAGCTTCGATGAGACAACGGATGAGTCGCCTTCCTACCTTTCACTCACTTCTTCGGCCATAACCAGTTTTGTGTGGGGTTGGGATAACCTAGAAACCTGAGGAGTCAGGTCTAGCTAGGTTGAATTTTATGACCCGTTTCAAAAATGGGTTGGGTCCAGGTCATTTCAAATAGCATCAGGCCAATTTTGAATTCGACATGAACCCAACCCACAACCCGATTTAGACACCCCTAGTTTTAATATACATTAGAAATCCTAGGCTTAATTTTGAAGAGATGTCTAATGGTGTAGGTTTGTCTAGGTTCTATATGGTAATGTCTATCCTATTTTGCCTAGAACATGTAAGGCATTTTGGCGAGGCTTTGGTTTACAACGGGAGGAAACAATATACTTTCTACCACTCAAAGATAATGGATGAATGTTTAAATTATTGTTCGATGTTTGTTGGAATTTTCCAATAGATTTGGTCTGGAAAAGGATAGCATAATCAAGAATACATCCTATTAACCATTATTAGGTTTGTTGCGTCCTGGAACATTCGCAGCGGTAGAGAGATAGAGTTTACAGTCTAAATTTTATAAGAAGATCTGAAACACAAACAAATATGAGAGAGGGGGTGTAAGAATCATAACAGAGACATCAAGATTTTCATATGAAAAACCCGAAAGAAAGAAAAAAATCGTGAGGCATAGCCCAATTAAAATGATTATTCTACTAGTAGTTATTGTTGATTTAAAATGAAGCCCTTCCTTAGGGGGAAGGCATTTGCACTAGCAAATATGCATCATATAAAAAATATTATATAGTAGGAGTTGGAAGAATCTAGTGATATGAGAGTTATTCTTAAGAGAGTGTTGACATGTTCATTTGATTAATAAGACCGTAGTCGAACAATAGTGGTCATATGGACCATAGTCGATAGGCAATGGATGTCGGAGATATCGTATTCAGCAGGCAAAGGTGGTTCGAGAGACTATAATCAATGGGCGATGGAGGTTGGAGAGGCTATAGTCAGCGGGAGACTATGGTCGGATGTACCATAGTTAGCGAGAGACAGAGGTTGGAGGGATCAAAATTGGCGAGTGACGGTGGTAAGAAGGACAATATTCAGCGAGTAAGGAAGGTCAGTGGAACCTAGTAGACAAGCGATGGTGGTCGGGGTACGGTGGTATGGAGACTGTGGTTGAAGGGACCATAGTCGGCTGGTGATGATGGTTTCAGGGACCGTAGTTCATGGGTGATGGAGGTCGGAAGGACCATCAGCCTCTGTTAGGAAAAGATGGTCAGTGGGACCATAGTTGGTGAGTGATGGAGGTCGGATGGACGATAGTCGATAGAAGACTGTGGTCAGAGGGACCGTAGTCGGTGGCCAACGATGGTAGGAAGAATCATAGTCTATAGGCGATCTGCAGTCAGAGGAATCATAGTCTGGTATCGATCGATGGACAGGCAGTGGTTATCGGCAAACGGACGGTGGTTCTGTGATTGTCATCGGACTAGCAGTGGTTCGATGAATGTCGATGGTCAGGCAATGGTACGAAAAATGTCAGCAATCGGGTGGTGGTCAAATTGCGGTCGATGGAAATTCGTCGACGATGGTGCTTGTGTAGAACTTAGGACCCTTAAAGCCTCAGAGCTCTCACCAATCTCCAGCAAAAGGTATAAGCCCCCCATTCATGTGGGATGTGAGGGTTTATTTATATTATTTTAGAATGGCATGTGTCACGTCCTAGAATCTAATCTCGAAGAATTATTCTTTCTTTTATTTTTTATTATGCAACAACCAGAGCTATCTAATTTCATCTATCAGCAACAAACAACATAAATAAATTTTATATTCAAAACATCAATACACATCTATATGACTCCTAAAAATATTTATTTAACTCGATTAAAATGCGGGTTATTATAGCATGCCTCATAAATATGGAGAAGATTTAGGAAAACTTTGGAGTGCTCCATAGGATGACCCATATTGATCTGTTAAATCATAGAGTGTTTGTTCAGCATTTATGTATCCAAATGATGCCAAATTTACGTGTTCATAGACTCATTGGATTCATCCTGCCGAGGCGCTCAATTCGACTATAAGAATGATATATTTGGATATCATTTTCTCATCCAATTTATGCTTTGAACCTTTGAAATATGCTTCAACCCCATGATTTGAACCTATTTGGTTCGGATTTGACCGATTTGGTGTCGCTAGGTTCGTCTCTTCAAGATTTTCAGTTTGGTTATAAGTTTATTGAAATTAGAGTTTGGATGGACCCATATTTAATTTCAGAAGTTTTTAACTTGAATATGCCTCGAGATTTTGTGCTAGATCAAGGCAATTTTGGTCATCTGTCAAAAGTTTATTTTGACAAAATTGGCATATCACACATTTTGGCAAAATTGGCATATCACCTCTTTGAATTTAGCATATGCACTCGTAAAATTAAGCTCGAGCTTTAGCTCCAACTCAGTTAATTATTCAAGCTCAAGCTTAAGGTAGAGGTAACTCTAGCTCAACTAGACTCGTTTACACCCCCAATCCCTCCTTTTGACTTCCCGACTTGAGCAAGTTTTAAACGCTTGGGCAAAACAAACTTCAACCTTTTATCTAGGAGTGTAGAGTCTACATTGTAAAAAGTATTACACAATGCAATAGGTTGGAAACTAAAATTTTGATGTCTTTGCGTTTTTTTAAAGAAATGATAGAAATTGAATGTATTTAGTGAAATTTAGAATTTTGGTGGACTAGGAAAAGTGATGAACAAACTTCTTAAAACTAAGACCTAATAATACACTAAATATTTTTTTGAAAATTTTTAGATTAAAACCATCAAGCGTCAAGGTAAGGAGGTTTTCTTAAATTTTAAACCAACCAAACATGAACAAAGGGTATGTTCAATTAGGTTCAACTCATATATAAGCTTGAAATAATTATTTAATTATATATATATGTATATTAAATTGTTTGTTGTTAAATTTTAAACTTAATTGGTTATTATAATCACATAATTTTAGCATAAAAATATTTTATATTTCATTTTTTTATTACTTAAGTAAAAAAAAGTTAAAATTTAGTATGCTTTAATTGATTCGAGCTAAAATTCAAGCCGAATATGAACTACACATGAACAAACGAATTCAAAATGAATTTAATATGAGTATGTTATTCATGAATAATCTTGAAAACAAGTTAAACTCGAACATATGAATTTTTAAATGATCTGAACACGAACAAACACAGAACTCATTCAAGATCAGCTTGTTTACAACTCTAATAAAAATTCAAGAGTATGATAGACATCAAACTGTATTGTCTCATAATCTAAATTGGAAAGAATTGCTTCTTTTTATCATCGCAATCAACAACCAGAGTTTACAAATTGCATTAGAGAACCATAAATAATAGAAAACATAATAATATTTCTATTTATTCAATATTTACACCTTGAACTAGAGTCCCAAAATAACATATATAATAAGCATGATGCAGTCAAAAACAACCCATCACTAAAAAAAATACATCGTGACTATAGAAGAAGAGAAAGACCAGCATATACGAAAAGAAAGCCTAAGCCCGATGTTGAGATCAACCACACTCCACAAATTCCTTACCATTACATGAAAATATGTAAAAACTACTTAATAAGCACATAGCCTAGGAAATAACCAATATCTACCATTAAAATCAATGCACAAAACACAAACAATATTCATGTAGGAAATCATACACATATGATCAACAGTCATCAATTGTACACATTCTTGTCATTCCTTTATCAAGTGGATTAATCTTATCATATGTGTCATATATCACATGTTCATATCAGCACCCTATCAATCTGACTACATATCAGCCATATTTCTTATATCCTTCAATCATTCTCATCAATCAATCAATCAATCATCATATATATCATACATCATGCGTCATCTGTAATATTCATCACTAATCATTGGTACCATCTATCGTCGCTCATATCTATCATATGTCATTTATCATCAGTCATATATCTTATCTATCATTTGTCATTTGTCATCTATCATATGTCACATTTATCATCCATCTTATTAATCAACTCCTGATTTTAGTGATCATTTTTTGCCAATCAACATAATTCAGTCAATCGAATATAAGCTAACATCAAGAATTACATTACGAACTTTTTATTATAAGAGAAGCCTATCGACTCATCCTCATGTATAGAGTTATATGTCTCCAATCAATCACTCAATCACTTATAGCCAATCTTGCTCACTTTCACACACATCTCACACAATATACAATTATCATAACATGTAGATCTATACATTCTGGTCATCAACATGCATGTATTATGTTGAAATGCATATTATGCGAAATGAATAATAACCATATACATATCATGTATCTAAAGTGATGAGGGATATTTATATTAAATATATTAATAATATTATTAAGTGCCCCGCATCGCTGCCCCGCGATCCACAACGACACTGCACAGCATGCTTAATCCAGAGATACTATAGAAAAGAGGCTTCAATGCCGCCTCCGCGCTTTAGCGGTGCTACTGCATTCGCAAGCACAGCGCCTCAGCACTGCTATGCAGATTTTATATTTACAAACATAGAAATACTGACTAAACTATTCGACATTGTGCATTTAAGTATTTTCCTTATGCCTTTCATTTTCTGTCACAGAAAATATATTAACATATATAAGCAGACCAAGCATTCAAGATAACATCTGTGAAGCCAGGACAGCCAGCCAAATAATTTTTGTATGAAAATGATTATTAACTTTTGGAAAGTTACAAGCAGAAATCATTAAAGGGATATCATCTAAACTTTAAGGGGCCAAGGTTTTATAGAATAACTAAATAAATCTATCCTTCGAGTGTTAATAAGAATGTTATCCAACTTTGATTTGATAGGATTGTCTATTAAACCATGAGTAGCAAAGACTTACACTATGCAAGTTAATTAGTTTAGATAAAAAGATGCAGTTTTGAGTGAAAAAGGATATCATTACATGAAAACATAGGTAGTTTTCTTCAAATTGGAACTAAGACTAATTATAAGCCTTCAATCTCACATCTTATCTAATGAAGCCAAACCAGGAACTAATCATTTTGCTTAGCTTTACTTTGATCTGAAATGCAGACATCAGTAAGAATAATATATACTATTAAGTTTGGAACATTGGCTTTCTTCTCAAGGCCGGAATTGTGTACTGCTGAGGGGGGTGATTGTTGCCCTCCCCCCTAAAAAATTAAAACTCTTAGTATAGTAAGGGTTATTTGTAATCAGCCCAAATAAATATTATTTTTTGCCCCCCCAGCTAACCTTTTTTCACACAATTTGCCCCTCCAAAAACCGAAAAGCCTCGTGGCCTCCCGCTATTTCTATCCGATTATGTTGAATTTTTCTAACACTAACAAAAAAGTATGTGAAAAGCGACTATGTGCAAAATAAATTTTTTTTGCACCCTTATATATATTTTTACTTTTTTATAAGTTTGTCACTTGCTCTCCTGAGAACTAGGGCTGGTTCCGCCCTTGAATTTCCTCTTCCTCCATGCTTCTTGTTGATTTATATCCTTAAAATTGGTTGTTGGACATTCTATCAAGCGTATAGATAGAACAATCCACAGCTTCACTGCTTCAGGTCAAGACACTAAATTTTTTTTTTTAATCTTAAGGAAGAACATCCATACTTATCTGTTACAATCATAAATAAACACTAAAAATAAAGATTCTCCCTAAGAAACATTTGAGTAATGTGTTTATAAAGAGCTCCATTAGATTGGTATGAAGCCTTTAAGAAAGCTGTCTTGAGTGCTTTGCTACTGATGCATACATACTTTAAGGAATTCTTGTATGAGTTGATCTGCGATAATCTTTTCATCATTTGCTCGTTTGCTAATTTCTTAACACCCCCAAAATAAAGATGCCCAAATGTCTTCTTCAACAAAATAACAAGATAAAATATATCTGGGCTTGCAGAATAGAGAAGAACAACAGAATTGCAGTTCGAGAACATCTGTGATGTATCATGCACTAAATTTACAAGGAATATGAGATAAAGATTTGTCTAAATTTGTTATATAAAAATTTTCCAGTAATTCACCAAGTTCTGCAATCATGTAAGGAAGTCAATCAAGCTCTGAATGCTCCAATACATTTTGTTTTCTAGCTGTTTCCAGCTTCTCTCTATCTGTCTGCAATAGGAGTGCAAAATAAAGAGGTAAAGGCAGATAAACTGCAGAAAGATGTTCTTTTCTATGGTTTTAATAATCTAGCTCCAACATATGCCGTGGCAGTTCTGGACATTCCATCATGCTTCCTTTAGAGTTCTTAGTAACTTGGCCTTTCTGGTCTTGATTCAATTTCATAATTAATGGGATTGCAAAATGCCAAATTTCATTTAGTTAGAACTTTGATGCAAAGTTTTGAATCCCAAAGCATACAGAAGTTTTACTGGAAATTTCCTTTTTTTTTTCTTTCTGGACCAAACGGGCCATAAATTTGCAAATATATATCTGCACAAAATGGTTATCTAATTGTAATGTTCTGAACAAAAGAAAAAGGTCTAATTTCGTGCTCATTTGGGCCTCAAACCAAGTTAGTCATGGCTATTTCAGATTGCCAAGTCTGGTTTATTCTTCATTGTGCTTGGCCTATGGCAATCGCTTAAACAAGGCTAGCAATACCTTGGTCGTCCTCATCCCATGAGCATCCCTCTTTTAGCCTTTGACCGCTTCGAAATTTGCTAGATTTTGTGTACAATAGGATGTTTTCTGGATTTTCTAAGACACCATAAGCCTCCAATCCATGAGTTGTTCATGGTGTTGGCATGTTCTTGAGGAGAAAAATATTTATACAAAAATGCTAGCCTATTGCCATAATTTTCTAACTACACCAAATTTGATCTCATCATTTTTCCGAAATTAAAATGGCTTAGCATGGCATATATTCGCTTCCGTTGGTGGCACTAAATTGCTTTTGGGTAGATAAATATGTCAGAACCGACATCACATCTGTTATCACAAAATTTTTTGTCATATTGATCATTAGCATTTTGATCCATCAATTATGTTGATCTTGATATCGATAGCTTATAAATGATATATTATATTGATTGTTAGGAGTTATTGTCAATAATAGTTGTTATCGAGCCATTATTGTCCCAACCTCAACCAACTAGTTTAACAAGCTTTGCCCAGGCAAGTCGATTAGATCGGCCCAACAATAAGATCATTCAATCACCTTGTAGTCTAAATGAGGGAATAAACTATGTCATTCAATATTCATGTGTATTTGAAAGTTTCCAATAAAAAAAAGGCTAAAATGTCTTTCTTAGAAAATATAAATATGACTTCCAATTTGAACCTAAAACAAAAAAAAAAAAAGTGTAGAAATTCAAAGCTTTGATTGTTGTCTAAGGTGTTAGCTAGTCATTTTTGTCATTCTCAAATCCATCATATTTCACAATCCTTTAAATCACAGAGTTTCTAAAGACTACATGAATCAGCTTCAATAGCTTGACAAATTCAAGTTGACTTGTTCCCTCTCTTAGAAGGAGAGCAACTAACTTGATCTCCTCTAACCACTTCTAGGTCATTTGGTCTTTTCCGCTCTTCTGAGATAAGGGGCATTCTTATCACCACAAAAAACACAAATAATAGAGCCTTTACGTACCCTTCAATACCTTCATAGGAAACATTCACTACATTTTTAATCTTTTGTAACATGCTGGCATATTTCCCATTTTTCGGAAAGGGAAAACCTCAATAATCCATGATTAGAACTAATGGAATCTATTTTATCTAGGTTAGGCTTGAAGTTTTTCCAATTATGAGTTTTCATGTTAAAAATCATATATGTCGTTTCATCTGTCATATTGAATTTTCTAAATATTTTTTAGATATTCTCTCTCTCTCTCTCATACACATTTTGATATTTAGAGCCTAAAATTTTGACCTTGAATATGAGAATCATATGCCACATTTAGTTAATTGCTTGAAAATAAATAACCTCGCCATATTTTCTAAGTTATTTAACCTTTGTTAGTTGACGCTGACCACTTAACACGACTATTTCCATTTACTTTGCTCATGAAGTCTTCCAACCTATAAATCCTTTGTAATAATAAAAATTTTCCCCTAATCACATATCATTTGATGTTCTTTAAAAATGTCTTTTACTACAAACTCTGATGTTAGGTCCAAAAAGAATTCCTATGGAGGATATGCTTCAACCGACACAATATATGGACTTTAGGATTCATCATCGCCATCCTCCAACTTCTTATTATAATAAGATTTAAGCTACTATTAGTTGATCGATATGATTACTATCTAACTTTATGAGTATCTTGATCATTATATAACTATCATCTATATTTAATATAACTTTAGTGTACTTTTGTGCTGGTTAATTCACATCACAATCAAGGGTTACACTCAATTATGACTCGACTCCCTTCTAAATGGAACTATTAATACTTTTATTGAGCTAGTCCAAAGACGAGTTTATCAAGAATAGGAGGATTCTTAAAATAAAGAAGATTACCTTAAGGAATACTTATTAAGATTCTCCATTGAGACATAATATATAACAAGTATTTTATAATGGGGTCTATTTTGAAAGACTTTGGCTTAGTCTATTTTATGATACATTAACATGGAAAATGTTCTCCTTCTATATTGATTTTATTCATCACATTAGTGCATAACTCATTATTGATAAAGCCATTAATGTGTATTAAAACTAGTTTAATTATCTCATTTACAACCAAAAGAAATTTTAGAAGAAAATAACCTAGCAAACTCAATAAATAAGTAGAAGAGAAGCCTAATGGCCATAGACTTTTTCCCTTATTTTACAAACAATAAAAATAATAAAAGCCTAAGCAAGAGTAAAAATACACTTCCATTAATGCATTAAGTATTAGTATCCCTATAAGCTAAATATTGTGATCCTTGACTTTTATTGTCACTTATATTGATGCCATAAACATGCCATAAAATCATACAACTAATTCATAGAAAAAAAATCAAAAGGCTAATTCAATAGGGATATCTATGCAACCTTCTTTAAAATTCATATGCTTGTACTATTAGTATTAGCTCACCCAAAAGTCAACTCCAATAATAGTATCGATGCAACAATTACTAAAGGGTGGGAAAAGTTACGACTATTATTGGAGGCCACAACTTTCAACCTAAGTCCTTATTAGCACCCTAAAAACCAAGGTTCTGAAAATCGGATCAGACAATGAACCGAAAGAAAGAGAGGTTCACGCACTACCAAAAAACACGGACTATCGCAGCGGATTTTTGCAGCGGTTTTAAAAACCGCTGCGAAATCTACGTTTTGAATACGAAAACCGCTGTGCATTGCATCAGTTAAAACCGCTGCAATTTGCACCAGTTAAAACTGCTGGCATATCCCATAGAAAACTTTAAGTGACCCGAAGCCCTAATTCCTCTCCTCCATCTTCTTCGCGCGAACTGGAGCAGCTCCGAATTTCGGTGCGACGAAAATCTTCTCCTCGCGAATCCCGACCGATCGTGCCTAGCTTCGATCCTCATCACTGTGAATCTCTTCCCCTTCATCCTCTTCTTCTCTTTTTCTTCTCATTGTTTTTCTTCATATACTTCGTTTGCATCATTAGGGTTTAGGTTAATCGACCGTAGCTTAGTCGTTGGTTTTTAAACATGAAATGCAAAGCTCCTCCTTATAAATTTCGCCCGTTTGTTTGAGAGTGAAATGTAGTATTGAACGATAGTCATGATCGGATGTGTGCTACCAATCCTCTTAAAATTTCGTCCTTGTATGATTGGTTGCTATCAATGGACCATTTTCAATGGACCATTTTCAAACTACCACTAGTCATGATCGGTATTTTTAGGAAACAATCTTGGTAATTTAAAAAGGAAACAATCATGGTAATTTATGTAACTATTCTTGACTAAGACATTTTTTATTTATGTTGTCTCTATTTTTGTTCTTTGTACCTAAGTGCTCCATATTTTGTCTTCTTTATTAACTATATTAGTTGTCACCCTTGTAATATAACTTATATTCATTAATACAATAATCATCATTGCTAACTATTTTTTTCAAAGAAATATTACTTAATATATCTAAAACTAAATTAACATATAAGAAAATTTATTAAAGATAAAATCAAAATAAAAAATATATAGAAACATACTACAAAAATTAAATGAAAGCATCTATCCCTAAATCTAATTATTTGAAAAAAAAAATGAACCGAACAATGATCAAAGAGAAAATAAAAACATGAATGCGAGAAGCTAGTTATCAAACAAAATAAAAGCTTATCGGCAATCAAGAGCAACCTCATGCCTATAAATGACCCAAATCAAGAAGAGAATGGGCTTTGGTGGATTTCTCATTAGAGTTTGAGTAGTAGTAGTTGGAACAAATGTGAAATGGGGAAACTAGGGTGGTTGACTTTTGTGTGATTAATTAGTTTTTTTATTAATAATTTATGAAAATTTCAAAACAAATAATGCATTAATGTTTGATGTACTTTTTTCACTAATTTTTTTTTGCCAAAAAGTCAATATTTTTTTGTACTGAAATAAAGCAAAGATTTGGAGGGTTATAGAAGTTGTTTCAAGGGATCGAAGCAATTGAAGAAAAATTCTACCCCAAATAGGCTATATTATCTTACCTCAAATTTTAGTGATTACATCGCTCGTGTGTTCCCATACTTTATTCATACAAATTTGAATTAAATCAAGTTATGTTAATGTTTTGTAAATTTTATTGAATAAAATTTTGCATTTCACTATTCTAGTTGTGCACATATTTATGTGATTATCTCTATTCTCATCTAGAATTTTGTAATTCTAGAAATGTTACTCAATGTTAAATAGTGGTTGGCAAGTGTGAGATCCTAATGATGATTCCATGATATTATGAGACTATATCATTTGTTATTATATAAGCTGCAGTTAAAAAATATTATGACCATGGTTTGCATGTGGTACTAAGCTTTTTCTTTAAGCAAGGTCTACATGTGGTACTAGGCTTTTACTCTAGGGATGCTCTTTCTAATTACTATATAAGATTGTAAGTGTGAACTTATGCAACTTGGAAGTTATTTTGTCTATTATTTTCACACATGTTGAATTAAGACTACTACAACAAAGCTTTATTTATTTATGATAAACATATTCATTTATATAAATTATTTTGTCAAGTTGTTTTATTTGAAGTATGTGAGTTGTAGGATGTTAGCTATATTACGGATGTTATATATGACATTCTCGTGCAAAGGGATGTTTTTTTTGTGTGTATGTGGGGGGGGGAGGGACATTTAAGCCATTTAAGGCAAACTCACACACATAACGCATACACAAAGTCTGGAACCTTAGACCTTTTAGTTGGAAGCCTAAGCTCTCAACCAACTGGCCAAGATGAGCTGTGTCCTATAAAGGAATGTTGATTACTACTCTTTTTGGTTGAGTCAGTCTAATCCCTTGCACATGAAAGTAGATTGGTGGATATTTCTTTAAATTTTTGAGGGTCTGATGGTTCTCTTGGAGGTGTAAGAAGGATAAGTTCATGATATTAGTCAATGAACTCTAGGTGATGGCCTTGATGTTTTATGAACATGATAATTCTTCCTAAGATATAGAGATAAATCAAAACAATTGTGTTATTTTTTAGAAGCTACTAATATATATATATATATATATATATACACTATTTACATGAATATGATGAGCTAATTAATACATTTCTATTTATGAATATCGTATATGTAAATTTTCTGTATGCTTATTAAATGTGTATTTTTTGAGTGCTTTACAGGCTTGATGGATAAGAGTTGGATGTCAAAATCAAAATGGAGTAGTGATTATATTGAAGGTGTTGATAATTTTTTAAAATTTGCTACACAAGGTCAAAGTTCAACACAAAAAAATTTATGTCCATGCAAATTATGCATTAACAGATATTTTCATTATGTAAAAGAAGTCAAGTTACATTTACTCTCCAAAGGAATTTTCCCTGGATATGTTGTTTGGAATCGACATGGAGAGGAACATGCTTTTTTAGCAGAAGTTACAAGATCAGATACATGTACTGATACTAGTAATGTTGTTGAAGTACAAATTGAAGGCGAGCTGCACAGAACAAATGATATAGAAGAATTGTTAAGGGACACATTCTGCTCAAGCAATGCCAATTTAGATGATGAACATAATGAAAATAACATAGATTTGACAAATGATGAAGCAATGAAATATGGTGATTTATTGCTAGAAACAGGAGCAGAATTATACCCTGGTTGTAAGTCATTCACAAAGTTATCCTTCATCTTACATTTATTTCGCCTAAAATGCTTACACTCTTGGTCTGCAAGATCTTTTGATCAATTGATTGAGTTATTGATTGAAGCTTTCCCTGATGGTTCATTGCTACCTAAAAATACATATGAAGTGAAGAAGATAATGAAA
Source organism: Dendrobium nobile (assembly GCA_022539455.1). NCBI lineage: Eukaryota > Viridiplantae > Streptophyta > Magnoliopsida > Asparagales > Orchidaceae > Dendrobium > Dendrobium nobile. The sequence goes on along the minus strand of CM039735.1, from coordinate 73,576,581 downwards.
GTGTTTGATCTTGGATATATAAAGATAGATGCATGTCCAAATCATTGTTGTTTATTTTGGAAAGATAAATCTATTCAAGAGGTTTGTCATATTTGTGGTTCTTCACGGTGGGCAGGGGCTAAAAAAAGTCTGCTAAGGTTGTTCGATACTTCCCATTGATTCCTAGGCTTCAAAGATTGTTTAAAACAAAAAAAAAACAGCTGAAGAGATGATTTGGCATGCCAAACAGAGAAATATAGATGGGTTGTTACGACATCCAGCTGATGGAGAAGCTTGGAAATCCTTTGACTCTCGATATCCTGATTTTGCTTCAGATCCACGTAATGTTCGTCTCGCTTTAGCCAGTGATGGTTTTAATCCATTTAAGATTATGAGTAGTACATACAGCATTTGGCCCATACTTTTGGTTCCTTACAACATGCCTCCTTGGATTGTAATGAAACAAATGTCTTTCATTCTATCTACTATTATACCAGGGGAGAAGAGTCCAGGAAATAATATAGATGTCTATCTCCAACCACTAATAGATGAGTTGTCTGAACTATGGCATGGAGTCATTTCCTATGATGCAGCATCTGGATAAACTTTTAACTTACGAGCTGCGTTAATGTGGACGATCAATGATTTTCTGGCTTATGATATGCTTTTTGGTTGGAGCACTAAAGGTAGATTTGCTTGTCCTTGTTGTGCCGAAAATACAGAGTCTTTATGGTTGTATAAGGGAAAGAAATTCTCATATATGGGTCATCGTCGTTGGCTACCAGAAAATCACTTATTCTGTCGTCAAAAACAGTACTTCGACAATACAGAAGAGATCCGTAAAGCACCTAGAAGGAATACTAGTAGTGATATTTTACAAAAATTATAAAATGTTCAGTTTGATTTGGGAAAATCTAGAAGCTTGAAAAGAGGGCGTGCTGTAGAATTCAGTGAGCATCATATTTGGAAGAAAAAATCAATTTTCTTTGAGCTACCTTATTGGGAGTATAATTTACTACCACACAATCTTGATGTCATGCATATTGAAAAGAATGTATGTGATAATTTCATTGGCACTTTACTTGATCTTGATAAATCTAAAGATAACTTGCAAGCACGACAAGATTTAGTTGACATTGGAATTAAAACCGAGCTGCATCTATAAATTCTTGAAGATGGTTCTTATTTTTTGCCACCAACTTGCTTCACAATGTCGAAAAAAGAGAAACTTATGTTTTGTCAAGTTTTGAAAAATATAAAAAAGCCCAAAGGTTATACATCTAATATCTCAAGGTGTATTAATGTTACTGAATGTAAGATTGTGGACTTAAAAAGTCATGATTGTCATGTGCTAATTGAAGAGCTTCTACCCATTGCTTTGAGGTCATGTTCTCCATCTGATGAAATTATACATATTCTAGTGGAGATTTCAAAATTTTTGAAGTCAATTTGTGCCAAGGTTATCGATCCAAAAGAGTTGGACATACTCTAGAATAATATTGTAATAACATTGTGTAAAATGGAAAGATCAATACTCCCATCATTCTTCACGATCATGGTTCATTTACTTATTCACTTGGCAGAGGAAGTAAAATTAGGTGGTCCGGTTCAGTATAGATGGATGTATCCGTTTGAGAGGTATTTCAATTGTAATTACTAATTCAAGTTATTATTGTTCAACTTGACATAATCTCACAAAGGTTTTTATTATTACAGATTTTTTATAATATTAAAAGACTATGTAGCTAACAAAGCACAATCTGAAGATTCTATTGTGGAGGGTTATATTGCTGAAGAAGGGATAAATTTCTGTTCTAAATATCTTGAGCAGTCTCAATCTTTGAATAAAGCCGCAACAACAGCTGAGGCACAATTTATTTTTAAATTTTCAAGTGGTGGTACTCCCTTGGAAAAGGTGACTTCATTCACCTTAGATGATAATTCTTTGGTTCAGGCACATAGATATGTTCTCCGACATTGTGATAATATTGAAAGTTATAGACAACTTTTCAAAGATAGAGAGAGAAGAAAGCGACGCGGGCATACACATCTAACATATATAGATTTAGAGAGACTTGTTAATGAAATATTTCACGAGTGGTTGCGTGATACGGTACGCTTTATTTTCAAACTTACATTGTTATTTAATATTAAATGTATCATGACATAGTAAATATATTTTTTTTATTCCTTGTTAGGTTTCAAGTTCTAATGATTTGGAAATCTCAGAAGAAATCAAAGCACTAGCTAAGGGCCCCAACAAAATTGCAAACAGATATAAGGGTCTGCTCATTAATAGTTATATTTTTCATACTAAAGAACGAGATGAAGGAAAAAAACACAGAATTTTGGTGTTGTTAATACAACGGAGATTGGAAATTTTAGTTATTATGGAAAAATTAATGATATTATCGAAATTAATTACTCTAACATATTCAAGATGATATTATTCAAATGTGATTGGGCAAACACAAGTTCAACAGGCATAAAACAAGATGAATTTGGTTACACACTTGTGAACTTCTCAAGACTTATTCATACAGGTCAGAAAATTCAGGATGATCCTTTTATTTTCTCTTCACAAGTGGAGCCTATATTTTACATTGAAGATGCTAAAAATCTGAATTGGAATTTTGTTGTGAGAGTTAAACCACGAGATGCATTTGATTGTAATATTTCTTTATGAATTTTTTTGTTAAGTGATTTATGACTACTATGTTTCCATGTTTGATGAAGCAATTCTTGTGTTTGCTAGTTAAAGTTTCCATGTTTTATGACTACTATGTTTCCATGTTTTATGACTACTATGTTTATCATGATTTTCTCTGAATTGAATGAGATGTTGCTAATTAAAGTTGTAGAATTATAATGGTTGTATCAGCATTTGGCCAACTATTACATTTTACGATGCTTACAATACAAAGGTTTTCTCCAATACACTAGCTGTTGAAAGACATTTTCGTGTATGCTTTGCTGTCAAGTTCATTGGATCTGATAAGCCTAAGGCAGGTAACTTACAGAATGTTATTATTTTGCTGTTTCAAAGTGCTTAATTTTTCTAAAACAACATGTGATCATATTCTAACCTTAGAGAAAACTGGATAATATTTTTTGTTTACTTATTAAACAGTTTTGTTATACATTTTCTTATTCATTCCCTCTCTTTTAGTTTCCTAAAAACAACTTCTAATTTTTTCCATTGCAGAAAATGGCAGGAGGCAGTCATTTCAGACAAGCAAAGAAGGCAGTTTACGGAGATGGATCAAGTAGAGGAGGATCAAGTAGAGGTGGATCAAGTAGAGGAGGATCAAGTAGAGGTGAAAGCAGTAGGGAGACTGAATCAATCATACCTTCTACTCCAGTACACCTAGATTCACAAGAAGAGATTGAGGGTAGTGGGACACAACAGGCTTCACGACATTCATTTTGTGGTGCAGCTCCAGCCCCACAAGAGGGGGTATGGCTCGTAGGTATGATTTTTTTTTATAACATTCATTTTATTTTAAATGAATTATGTAGATGAGCAAGGACCTATCATGCTTATTAATTTATTTTGAATTATGTAGATGAGCAAGGAAATCCTTTAAGGCGTAGGGGGAGAACAACATGTGCTGATATACAGAATATGCCGACAGGGACACGAATTCATATAGAAGTAAATGAAAATAACATCCCTTGTAACATACCTGAGTCGATTTTGCTAGGTACATATCTTGGTGTTGTTGCAAGAGACTCTGTTTTGGCTCCAATATCATTCCCTGATTGGAGAAATAAGGGTATGGAGCCATATAAGAAAAAGATGTTAGCTGAAGTTGAGGTATATTTATTTCATAGCAAATTTGAATTTTTTATGTTTTATATTATTAACCATATCATATTTGTAACTGCAGTCTAAAATTGAGTTTCCTGGTCATATGCGCCATTGGATTCTTCAATCCCTTGGTGTTAAATGGCGTAATTATAAAACCACCTTAAAGGCTGAGCATTGGGACAGTAGACCAATTCAGGAAATTTTAGAGACAGTTCCAGCTGGAGTAGATCAGTTGCAATGGTGTCAACTTGTTAACAAATGGTCAAAGCCGGAGGACTAGGTAAATATTGTGATTAAGTTTTTTTTTTTACATATTTTAATATTTGGAATGTAACATTAACATGTATTACAGGAAAGGGCTGCGAAAAATTCTGCCAATGCCAAGAAACAAACTTGTCCTCACACAATGGGTCGTGTGAGTTCAGTTCGAAGACAAAAAGAAACGGTATGGAATTAAACATTTATAACTACTAAATACTTTATTTTCAAACTTACATTGTTATTATAATTTTTTGTAGTCTATTACGGACAGATTACAATTATGGAAAATTAATAGGATGCACAAAGGTGGGACATGGTCATCTGAGGACACTATGCAGCGATGGGTACATATATATAGTTATTACAATTTTTTTTATAAATCCATTCTTAAATATATTTAACTATATGTTTTTGAACTGTAGACGCAGGCATGCAATCTTCTTGCCGAAGAAGGGCTTACACCTGAAGAAGGAAATATTGAAGCTAATGAGAGAGTTTTTGTTATAGTTATGGGACCAGAACATTCAGGTAGAGTTCGTACCCAAGGATTTGGTGTTACGCCGAGTAGATTCTTTCCTCAAAGCAAAAATGAAGAAGGTAGTGGTAGCGGCAGCAGTTTTGGACAGATAACTAGTCTTAGAGAGGAGTTCATATCATTTCGTGATAATTAGGCGAGAGAATTTGGCTCATTTCGTGATGAGATGAGACAGTTTTTGCAAGAAATTCAAAGGAATCGTCCACCCCATGGAGGATCAGAAATGGTATCAATTTTTTTTTTAAGTTAAATGTAAATTGCTTGATTATTATTATCTCATTCTCTTTATATTATTTTCAGGGTGGAAATGACAGTTTATCTGATGCCTTACAGTCTGCTGATGAGCACTATTATTAGATGTGATGCTTTTGGTTATATGGATGTTTTATGTAATTTCAAACTTTTGTTGTTTTGACTTTGAAATGTAAGATTGTTTTTTGTGCTCATTTCCTTATTATATATAAGAAATAGTGTTTCCTAGTAATCTTTCTTGAGTTTGACTTGGCATTTTGTGATTTCTAATTGTTTTATTCCTTGTATATTTCCTAGTAACCGCTCATTTCCTTGAATGGAATAGTAATTTTCTCCTTGTTATTATTGTTATTGTTATGACTTTTACTTTAGGCTTTCATATATTAACACTCTTGATTACCAATTAACGTCATGCTTTACCAAGGATGAATATTTCTATATTGTTTATTACAGGTTTATTTGAGGTCATAGTTGGCTAACCAACTTAGATCTAGGGTGAACGGCCAGATTTCATAATTAAAAAAAAAAATTCTGAACGTTAGTGGCGGTTATAACCGCCACTACAGCCCAGAAAACCGCCTCAAAGCGGCTATCAGGTCGATTTTGCTAGCTATTATTGCGGTTAAAACCGCCATATTTCTGTACTTTTGCAGCGGTGATAACCGCTGCAAAAAAATGCTAGACGTAAATAAATACCCCGCCGGTCTTCAAACCGCTGCGGAAGGCCGTTGCAGCGGATTGTAAAAACAGCGATTTTGTAGCGGTTCTCCTACCGCTGCAAAAAAAATTGTGGCGGTTATAACCGCCGGGAAAGGTGAATTATTATGCTGCGAAAACCCTATTTTTTGGTAGTGACGGTTCGACCGGTTCGAACCGGATGACGTAATAAATAATATTATTATTATAAAAAATTAATAAAATTAACAAAATAATGAAATATAATAACCATATAATTTCATATAAATTATTGTTAATTTATATTACATATTTAGATTTAATTTATGAACATAAATTATTTAAAAGCTCATAATATAAAATTATAAATATAATTAAATATTTTTATATAAAAGTATTTCATTTGGAAACATCTAAATATGTTAAAAAAAATTCCATAATATTTACAAAGTATTTTAACAATATAATATTTACCAAAATTGTTAAAAAACTTAATATTTACAAAGTTTTGTAAATATGTTAAAATTTACAAAGTTTTTTACATCATAATATTATGACCGGACATCTAAATATGTAAAAAACTTTAAAAAATATTATTCAAATATAAAAAATAATTATTTCTATTATAATTTATATGATATAATTTTTACTCGAGTGGTTTGACAAACAAAAATAAATCCACATAAACTTTATAATATATATAATGAAAAATAAAAAAAAAATTAAATATTATGAACTAAGAAAATAAATATTATCAACTAAAAAAATTAATATTATTCATATTATAAAAACTAATTAAAAAAAATTGTTTAAAAAAATAATACAAAACTTTACAAAGCATAAAACTATGAAACTAAAGATGGGTCTTTGCTTTGTATGGTTTAGTCTCACATTGCTTGGGAAGATTTGCTTTGCATAGTTTATATAATTTTTTACTTTCTCTAATGCCAAGAGCTCATTTGGAGAAATGAAGACATGAGGTTGTTCAAATTAAAATTTACTTATGTACTTAATATAAAATTAAACATTTTATATTAATTGATTAAGATTAATATTTATTTAATATTAAATAATTTATTTAATTATTAATTTTTTAAAAAAATTTGAACCATTAGGTTTTACGAAACCGGAACCGGTTCACCGGTTGAACCGGCGGTTCTTGCCAAAACCGACCGGTTTGATGCTAAGCCAGTTCTCAGGTTGGGTCAAAGTTGAATAAAACTATAATCCAATAGTTGAGAGGGCTTTGGATCAAACTTTGGCACCTTAATGTACATTCCATACTTAATTTCTATTTTATAAGTCTCATATGTAGTGGGCCAATGAGAAGAAAGGATTAAGTGGACTATCTCCCTTACCATTGAATTATATATTTGTAACTTATAGTGGCACAAAAAATTGACAACAAAGGGCCTCTCTTATTAAATACCTTGGTACACCCAGCTCTATAAGGAACTTCCAACATTCACTTTAGAAGAGTGTCAAGAGTATATAAACATATTATGTTCAAATTAATACATGATTTATATTAACAAAACTAATGTGCCTATCATTAACCTTAAGATCATTTTCTAATCCCTTAATATCGACCCCAAATGATAACCAATCATCCAAAAGAAGTATAATTTTGCTCTAATTCTCAATAAATCCATTGAACCAAAGGTTCAAAAGTTTTTGAAGTTAATTTTATTAAAGAAATGATCTACTCCATCTGACTCGTTAATATCATGATATTGAAGAAAACTATTGGAAGTTGGAAGATGTGTATTACCTATGCTGTTATCAAGAAATCTTATGCCAAGGACAATTTTTCTCTCACTATTGATGCTCAACCTACTCATCAATGCCACCTTTGAGCGTCAAATATTTAAGATAAAGGATGAATAATCTAAGAAAACATATATTAGAATGAACCCTTTTGATTGAGAGGCACATCCTTGTATAAATATAAAAGTTTATACTAGTATAAAGTCAAGCCTTTTTTATTGAATAATAATGTGTTCGCTCTAGAAAATAGGCACGAACCTAGCTCTTGCAAGCTTAATGTCCTTATTTTCCTATGGTAGATTAAATTTTAAATTAACCAATTTTTCTTGAGAGTAGTGTTAGGGTTTATTTAGATCTAGGTCCTACTTCCTATGACCGTAAGCCCTCATAATTAATTATCCCTTCTAATACATAGAAGAGCAATCTTGATTAAGGATGAAATTATATTTAGTCTTTGTATGAAGTGCATATGTGTGTGCAACTGTGTATGCATGTTCTAAACTCTGGTTATGGGGGATGAAGGTTGACCCAGTCAGGATCCCATGGTTCTGTCATCCCTGGAATATCGTAGAGTTCAGTCTACCAACATTAATGACCATTGACATAGTGTCCAAGAAATCTGATTAGCAACTATAGGTTGCCTCCTCTCAGGAATCCTGAGTAAACATAAGTGGATATATATTTGTTATTTAGTTTGGGTAGGGACTTATGGCTCAATTTAGAAATTTCATATAGTTTAAATTTTAATTGAGTCTTACGGCCCTGTTTAGGAGCTACCCAAAGTTTGAATTTGAGCTAGGGCTTATGACTTTCATTTGAAAATAACCCTAATAATGGGTCTTATGGACTCTATTATAGACCTGTCAATATTGGACCCGACCCGAAAACCCGACCCGAACCCGACCCGAAAATTTCGGGTTCGGGTCAACCCGAACCCGAACCGGGTCGGGTTCGGGTTAGAGATTTCGACCCGTTTGTAAAACCGGGTCGGGTTCGGGTTGACCCGGAAACCCGAAATCGACCCGGTTTGACCCGTTTTTAATTAATTTTGGAGGATTTTAAAGTATTTTTACGAAATAAGTAAATAATATTTCAAAAAATTATAAGCATTGTTACCCAAATTAAATTAATCTTGATTTATTTTAAATTAATTGAAGTAAATCTAACCTTAATTTGATTTAAATTTAAATAAAATGAATTAAATAAAAAAATTTTAATAAAATATACCCGAAGCGGGTCGGGTCGGGTTGACCCGGACCCGAAGCGGGTCGGGTTCGGGTTTCGAAAACCGACCCGTTTATAAAACCGGGTCGGGTTGACCCGAACCCGAATAAAGCCGGGTCAGTTACGGGTCGGGTCGGGTTCGACCCGTAACCCGAAATTGACAGGTCTACTCTATTAGAGATGGCCAAAATAGTGGGTCTTACAACTTAGCCCTATAGACTAAGATGCTCAGAGAGGGGTCTAGGGTTATGTTATTACCTAAATATTTCCCTCAGAAGCCAGACTTACAGTTTCTATTAGAAGTTATCGGACAAGGGGAAACTTCATGTGCTTATTAATTCACTTTATATATATAGGATTTACAACTCCTATTAGAAGTGACCTATAGGGTTTAGGTTTGCAAGGGAATAGCTTTATACACTTCACTATTTTGACACCAGTGTCAGTTTCTTGTTTTGCCAACTTTATTTTAGTACTAGCCTGCAGTCGTTATTTTGAGACTTACTAGAAAGCAGTTATTATTTTTTGCTTTAGCAGTAGCTTTACATTTTCCAGTATTAATTTTATTTATTATGTACTTGTCTACTTGTTTGCAGGTGCTAATGGCCAATAGTTATAGTAGATGAAGCTTGTTGTCATATGGGATAGAGCTTGCTATCACACTCTTTACTAGGAGCTAAAAATTGTCAAGAACTTGGGGCTTGCTAGGAACTGGGTTTAGATTAGGATTTTGGAGTATTCTATATGTTTTATGTTTTGGTTATTTTTTTAGGAGTTTGAGTTTTAGTGTGTGTTGTACAACATCTGTAACTGCTCTTCTTATCACAAACAAATTATCACCGCACATAAGAATAAATTTTGCTACTCATTGTCATTTCCAACTTCTCTCTTTTAATTTCCAATAAACATTTTTTTTATTTAATTTATTATTTATGCAAGTGTACATATTTATGATAAACATGTATGCATGTATTTAATACAAGTCGTCACATATATCATTTATATTGATTGTGAACTGATTTGATCCGATCAAAGACCAATGTGGAATGGGTTTACAAATCATATTGAACTGAAACTTTGGCTTATAAACTTGCTTTCTTGAATCAAGTCTTGTTTTGATCATTGCCCCTGACCTAGTCGAATGCATATCCATGGCTTATTTTTCTATCGTTAATAATTAATAATGAATGATATGGTCGTTAATCGTTATTGTGTTTAACTCTTGACATTCATCTTTCATCATCCAATCATTCTATTTTTTAACATACTAGTGTCATGTACTTGTACTTCTTGAATAAGGTTTGCAATATGCAAATTATATGTTGATAGATGAAGTTCTTAGATAGATCATAATAGTGGTATAGAGAATAAGACTAGATGCATGATAACTTAAACTAGGTTGAGGATTTTGAAGAAGCCAGGTTGGGTTGATCTTTTTTTAAAGCTTGAGTTATGGATGATTGGTCATGAGAGATGGATAGAGGGTAGGAGAAGATGTTAAAGATAATTTAAGAGGAGTAACAATAAGAATAAAATCATAACTAACCATTCCCATGAAGATTTGTTAAGGTAGGTCGCCAAGCACTAATCAAAAGAGAATGACTTTCTCGAAAGTTTTCTTTCAAAAGCTAAAATTTCTCATTATATAACATCATTATTTATTGAGTTACAATGACTGCCAAAATTAAAAAATAAGAGAAATTTTTTATGGGAAAAAGAAGTAGGTGCATGGCTATTAATGGAGGAAGGCTAGGTGTTAACTACTTCCATTAATTCATAGTATCTCCATTAAATTACTAAATCATATATGTACCCTTCGAAAAGTCAAATCTTTTAGATGCTAAATTTAAATTTTAAATACTAAAACTCTAGATTAATTCTTTTTTCATGAGTCGGCTCCTGTAATAAACCTTGATTGAGCTCTTGCTTTGACATCTTCTTGGGCTCTTATTTGAACTCTTATAATTGGATCATTAATTTCATATTTTTATCCAATTGTTGTGCTACATCACATAGGATGTCAAATTCTAATTTTGGAATATGTTTATTTTTAGGGCTCAACGTAACATCTCTACTTTGAATTGTAATTTCAATTTTAAATAAGATCATAAAATAAATGAATTAATAATATGGCTATTATAATACTTTCTTAATGACTAATGAAAGATAAAAAATGCATGCATATTTTGGTATTGTTGCTTCAATCATAATCTCAAAAAAAATGTAAGTTGGCCAAAGGGATTTCATCAATCTCATAAACTAAAATTAGCATAAGTCTCCACCATCCATGATAGATGGTAATGGAGATTTTATCTTATCTTCTTATAAATACTTTTTATGAATAATATTTTTCTCATAATTTTTTTTAATTAGATTTTCAATCGAATGTCTATGAGTTTATCATTTTCAACAACATTTTTGAAAACAACTTTTTTAGTTTTAATAAAATTTCCTTTTTTTTCCTTTAAAAATAGTTTGATGAATTTTTCACTCTATCTCTAATGATTTCTATAAATTAAAAAAAAAATCTGCTCTATTTCAAGGCATGCTTAGGAAATTGAAGAGAAACTGATGCCTTCTGCAGGATCGAGTTACCTGGAAGAACAAATGAGCAAGTGACAGCAAATAACCAGAGGAAAAGGGAAGGAAGAATACCTCTGTATTCTCTTTGTACTTGTAAAAAAGAAGATGATGATAACATGTACCTCCTGCTTCACTCCTTTTCTCCTATATGTAATATGTAATGCTTTTACTGCTATTTTTGTGTAAAAGAGAAAAAGCTAAATAAAAGTGTTTACTGGTACTTAAAACAAAAAAGGGAAAATCGGGTAGTGGGCACACGTCTGGCCATTGGAGTGTGTAGTGATACCAGCGGGTGAGTATAGCTATCCGGTACATCAGTCCTCCTCGGCTTTAGAAGAGCTCGACTCTGACGAGCTGATTAAGACGAGGCGTCGTCCGCAGGTTTGTAAGGAGAAATATCAGATACATTGAAGGTGGATGAAGTGTTGCAATCAGATGGTAGATCGATACGATAAGCATTATCGTTGATCTTGGCAAGAATTGGAACAGGGCCGATCTTCCGCTTTGCTAGCTTCAAATAAGCTCCTGGTGGAAACCGCTCGCGGCGGAGACGGACCATAACTAAATCCCCTTCCTGGAATAGGCGGTCTGTGAATGAAATTTAGGAACAATTGAAAGGTCAAGAACAGTATTAGGAGCTTTAGTGTAAACTATTTCAAATGGTGCCTTTCCGGTAGAACGATTAGGCATCGCGTTATAGGCAAATTCCGCCTTGGAAAGCACCTCCTCCCACTGTTTCGGTTGTTCCTGTACTAGGCATCTAAGCATGTTGCCTAATGTCCGGTTTACAACTTCCGTCTGGCCGTCGGATTGTGGATGATATGCGGAGCTAAATTTTAGATCAGTACCGAGGCGCTTCCACAGTTCGCGCCAAAAATGACTGATGAATTTGACATCCCTATCTGAGGTGATGCTCTTTGGTAGCCCATGTAAACGAACGACTTTGTTAAAAAAAAAAAAGAGTAGCAATATTTAGAGAATTTGAAGTCTTTTTACAAGAAAGAAAATGACTCATTTTATAGAACCTGTCAACGACCACCAGAATTGAGTCGTTGCCCCGCCTAGTCCGCGGTAAGCCCAAGACGAAGTCCATACTGATGTCTTCCCATATAGAGTTAGGTACCGGTAGAGGCATGTACAACCCACTGTTTTGTGCTCCCCCCTTGTATGCCTGGCAAACAGAACAACTCTCCACAAATCGAAGGGTATCACGCCTAACGCGCGGTAAAAAAAAACGAGCTTGTAACTAACGGAGGGTATTATCTTGTCCCAAGTGTGCCGCAAGTCCTCCGCATTGGGTTTCACGAATTAGATGCTGGCACCATGAAGAGATCGGAATGCACAGTAGATGATGCTTGAAAAGGAACCCCTGCCTAATTGAATACTCCTCGCAGTGGGAGGATTGCATACATTTAGCCCAAATTGCAGCGAAATCATCATCATCTGCATACAGCTCTGTGATATGTTCAAGACCCACAAGCTCTGCTTGTAGTCGCGTGAGTAGTACAGCCCACCGACTAAGGGCATCGGCAACGCGATTCTCGGTGCCGGGCTTATGCTTCAATGTGAAAGAAAATCGCTGTAAAAAGACAAGCTAACGAGCATGCATTCGACTGATGTTTTTTTTGTGTATTTATATGTTGGAGTGCTTTGTTATCACTACACAAAACAAAGTCCTGGTGTAATAGATAATATTCCCACTACTTGAGTGCCCGGACAACAGCGTACAGTTCTTGCTCATATGCCGCCCATTTCAGTCTAGCCGGACAGAGTTTTTTGCTAAAAAATGCGACCGGCTTACCTTCTTGCGACAGCACGACGCCGATACCAATTAACGATGCATCCATGTCAACTGTGAAGGGCTTTTCAAAACTAGGAAGAGCTAAAATTGGGGCTGTGGTAAGCGCTTCCTTGATTTTGTTGAAACTAAGCTCCTGCTCGGCTCCCCAACTAAAGGTCTTGAGCTTATGACATTCGGTTATCGGTGCCATGATTATGCTGAAATTTTTGATGAAGCGGCGGTAAAAATTTGCTAGGCCGTGTGGAAGCTTCAGATGTCAAAGAAAGTCTTGGGTTGCGGCCAGTCCTTAACAGCGGAGACTTTCTGTGGATTAACGTGAATGCCGCTACCCGAAACAATAAATCCCAGGAAGTTGACGCTCGCAGTGGCCAGCTCACATTTGGGCAAATTAACATATAACTTTTGTTCTCGGAGGATGTCAAAGAGGGCCTTCAGATGTTGTAGGTGCAATAACCGGTCGGCACTATAGACCAATATATCGTCGAAGTAGACGATGCAAAATTTCCCCAAATGTGGTTTCAAGATCTCGTTCATGATTCTCATGAATGTCGAAGGCGCGTTACACAATCCAAACGGCATTACCTTCCATTCATAGAGCCCCTGAGGCGTTTTAAACGCCGTTTTCCACTCGTCACCAGGTCGAATACGAACCTGGTGATATCCGCTACGCAGGTCGATTTTGGAGAATACTGTAGAACCGGTCAGCTGATCTAACAACTCGTCAATCCGAGGCATGGGGAAGCGATATTTAATTGTGATTTTGTTGACGGCGCGGCTGTCAACGCACATCCGCCAACTACCGTCCTTCTTCGGCACGAGTAACGCCGGAACTACGCACGGGCTGAGGCTCACTTGTATCAGTTGCTTCGCAAGTAACTCGTCAACCAACTCATGAAGAATGACTTGTTCTTTGGGGTTAAGGTAGTAGTGAGGTAGATTGGGTAATGTGGCGCCTGGTATTAGATCAATCTGATGTTGTATACTCCGCAATGGAGGCAGTTCGGCGGGCAAGACATCCGGTGTCACATCTCGATAACTACCTAAAAATTCTGATATGTCGGGCGGAACCTCATGCTACTGCAAATGCTCGTTTAATTCGGTGACAAGTAAGGCGAATATGGGAGCCTGATCTCGCCATTCTTGCACTAAGCTGCGACCCGAGACGAAGTGGATAGCGGCCCTTCTGGATGTGTCTTTACCCATGGATTGCGTATCGGTCAACCTAGGTAACAGTTGTCACGACCCGACCCGACCGGGACGGATCCCGCCCGCACCGGGTCGCGACCAGCTTAAAACAAACAGACCAGGATCTAGTTTTGGAATTTGTTTCGGAACTGATTCTTTCAAATATTTCAACTCAAAAACAGACGCACAGACACAGAGCTACTATGAAATATCAACTGCAGCGGAACAGATCATCTATATTTTTCTTTTCCTCAAAACAATCATCTACACTACAGGCCATGGCTCAGACAGAAAGAAACAGAAAAGAAGAGTCATGTCTGTACAAAAATCAAAAGTACAAAATACCTACAGATCAGACTCTGAACTCTAGTCCAAGACCTCCTTCCCTTTCCCAGAACCTGAAAACCAAGCAGAAAATAAGGGTGACCTCAACAACTCAGCAAAGCGACAAATCTCCAATCAAAACTTCCAGAATCCACATCAAACACATCAGACAGAAATCCGTACAGAAATCGGAACAGAATTGTATATCAAATCAGAACAGAATCAGAAATATCGAATCAGAACTGAGTCATACGGATCAAATCAACAGAATCAGAATCGTACAGAAATCAGAAATTCAGATCAGAACAATCAGATAACCAGAATCGTACAGATCAGAACAGAACAGATACGAACATATATCGAATCAGAAGCAGATCAGAACAAATTAGAATATCCAATCAGAACAAACAGAACTGTACGAAAATTAGATGTCATGTCAAATCAGAATCAGATTTGCTTACAGAACAGATACGGAAATCAGAAGTCCTTTCAAATCAGATATCAGATATATAATTAATAGATAAACTAAACTAAACTAAATAGAATCACTACGGATTCTGACCCTTATGTCTCCCTTGTGCTCACGGCACCAGAATAGAATAGATATGCTTACAGCACCAGAACAGATTTCATCGGATCCGGAACAGAACATATATTTCTCCAACTTGAGCTCATCTAAGATTTCCCAGACACTAACTGAATCTCATAGGATCCAGGCCCCTTATAACTCCATTTATATAGCATATACAGATAGCATATCAATTCAGAAGAAATCCGGACGAATTCAGAAATCAGACAAAAATCGGGCAGCACAACGGCTGTATACGGAATTTACACAATTTTCCTGAAAAATCACAGAATACCAAATTTGCACATAATGTAAATAACAACATTGCAAGACTTTAATTCTACTGCCACAATATTTTTAGACATCGTAGAAAAATACAGTCAAAATAAAACACCGCCGAATTCAAAATACCCGGACAAAAATCTCCAGAAAATAACCAAAATGTGCACACTCGGTACGTCAACAACATACAGAAACTTACGTGGTAAAAACTAAACCAGACGGGAAATACGGACGAAAATCACGAACAAAAATCAATTCCGGACAGATAATACCGCCAAACACGACGGTTCTGAAAATTGAGAAAGGCGGATTGTGCCTTACCTTGCTACAGCAATATCTCGAACAGTCTTGTCGGACGAAAAAGGACCGGCGTCGCCCGAAAAATCAACTTTTGCAAATTTCTCCTCGACTTTCTCTCTCCTCAGCTGATATTTTTGATTTTTCTCTCTTTTCAAAACAACTGATTTCAGCTTAATATTACTCATATCGGTCCGGCCGATCGCACGATCGTCCTGGACGATCAGACCAAAAACACATCGGCTTGGCCGATCCTCAGGACGATGCTCTCTGACTTTTGCACTAAACTGATCGGCCTGGGACGATTTTTCAGGACGATAATTAATTTTCTTGGACGATAAAAACCCCTACTCTCTGACTTGTGCCATCCTCTGATCGTCCCGGGACGATCCCAGATCGGCCCGGACGATCCTGGAGCAGATTTTGATATTACAATCTCCCCAACTTCAGAAAAATATCATCCTCGACATTGCCCAAACAAAACTGAGTCAAAACAAGTACGGGTACGACTGTCTCATGTCAGACTCCTTCTCCCAAGTCGCTTCCCGTGCAGTACGGTGCTTCCACTGGACTTTAACCATCAGAATCTCTTTATTTCTCAACTTACGGACGTCGTACGCCAAAATCAACTCTGGCTCTTCTTTGTACGCCAGATTCTCCTGAATCTCAACCTCATCAGCTGACAGCTTCTTCTCAGAATCAGATACCCACTTCCTCAAAGTGGATACGTGAAACACGTTATGCACGTCAGGCATCGAATCAGAAAGCAACAGTCTGTAAGCAGATTTTCCAATTCTTTCCAGGATTTCAAAAGGCCCCACAAACCTTGGACTAAGCTTGCTCACCTGGCCAAATCTGCTCACACCCTTCATCGGGCTGACTTTGACATACATAAAGTCACCAACCTGAAACTCAACAAACCTGTGCTTCTGATTGTAATATTTCTGCTGTCGATCTTGAGCCGCTTTCAATCTTTCTTTAATCAAGCTGATCTTCTTAACATTTTCTTCAAAGAAAGTGGCACCTAGTTCCTGTCTATCTCCGACCTCAGTCAGAGTCAAAGGAGTACGGCACTTCCTGCCATACAGAGCCTCGTACGGTGCCATGCCAATACTGGACTGAAAACTGTTGTTATAAGCAAACTCAATCAAAGGGATATGATCTTCCCAACTTCCGCCAAAGTCCAAAACACAAAGCCTCAACAGATCTTCCAGTACCTGAATAGTCCTCTCAGACTGTCCGTCAGTCTGAGGATGAAAAGCTGTACTGAAATGCAGTTTCGTACCCAAACCTTGCTGAATGCCCTTCCAAAGTTTGGAAGTAAAACGTCCGTCTCGGTCAGAAACTATCACCTTAGGCACACCGTGCAATCTGACTATCTCTTTCACATATATCTGTGCCAAACGATCCACCGGATCGGTCTGCCTAATCGGAAGAAAATGGGCGGACTTCGTCAGTCGATCTACAACCACCCAAATGGCGTCGTGCCCTTGTCTAGATCGAGGAAAATCCATCGCAAAGTCCATCGTTACCTCCTCCCACTTCCACTCAGGGATAGGCAACGACTGTAACAGTTCACCTGGTCGCTGATGCTCTGCCTTCACCAACTGACAGGCCTCGCATCTCGACACAACTCTGCCACATCCTTCTTCATTCCAGGCCACCAGAACAAAAGTTTCATGTCAGCATACATCTTACCACTGCCTGGATGAATAGTGTAGCCTGAATGATGAGATTCGTACAGAATCTCCTGCCTCAAATCTCCAAACATAGGTACCCACAACCTATTCTTATAGAAAATAGCACCAGAATTAGAAATTCGAAGTTCAGGAGTCTTACCAGATCCAATCTGAGCAATCAACTTCGAATAATCAGAATCTGACTTCTGGGCTTCTTGAATCCTTGGAAGCAAGGAAGACTGAATACTCATCTGAGCCAAATCCAAATCACTGGAGGAAATCACCTCCAACTGCAATCGCTCCATATCACGAATCAGGAAATCATCAAAAGTAAGCTGCAAACCTGATAATCCAGAAGACTTCTTGCTCAGAGCGTCCGCTACCACATTAGCCTTCCCAGGCTGATACTGAATGGTCAAATCATAATCCTTGATCAACTCGAGCCATCTTCTCTGTCTCAGATTCAGATCCTTTTGAGTGAAAATATACTTCAGGCTCTTGTGATCAGTAAAAATCTCACATCTGACGCCATACAGGTAATGACGCCAAATCTTCAAAGCAAACACAACAGCAGCTAACTCCAAATCATGCGTCGGGTAATTCTTCTCATGTGGTTTTAACTGTCTAGAAGCATAAGCAATTACCTGACCATGCTGCATCAGAACGCATCCCAAACCTTTCAGTGAAGCATCACTGAACACCTGAAAACCTTTCGTACCTGACGGAAGTGCTAACACTGGAGCTAAAGTCAAACAGTCCTTCAATCTCTGAAAACTAGCTTCACACTCCGGTGTCCAAACAAAAGCTACTGACTTCTGCGTCAGTCTCGTCAGAGACGTCGAAATCTGTGAAAATCCTTTCACAAACTTCCTGTAATATCCGGCCATGCCCAAGAAACTACGTACCTCAAATACCGTAGTCGGTCTCGGCCAATCAGCAACCGCCTGAATCTTCTGGGGATCAACAGAAATGCCTTCTCCGCTCACCACATGCCCCAGAAATGAAATGCTCTTCAGCCAGAATTCACACTTGGAGAACTTGGCATACAGCTGATGCCGCCTCAAAGTCTCCAACACAATGCTCAAGTGTCTGGCATGATCATCCTGAGAAGCAGAATATACCAGAATATTGTCGATAAAGACGATCACAAACTGATCCAGAAACTCCCTGAACACTCGGTTCATCAGATCCATGAAAATAGCAGGCGCATTGGTTACCCCAAAAGGCATAACCAAAAACTCATAGTGCCCGTACCGAGTACTGAAAGCTGTCTTCACCACATCAGCCTCCTTTACCTTCATCTGATAGTATCCGGATCGCAAGTCAATCTTCAAAAATACCGAAGCTCCGGAAAGCTGATCTAACAAGTCGTCAATCCGAGGCAAAGGATACTTGTTCTTGATCGTGACTTTATTCAAATCTCTGTAGTCAACACACATACGAAGTGTCCCGTCCTTCTTCTTCACAAACAAAATAGGTGCTCCCCAGGGAGAAACATTAGGACGGACAAAGCCTCTGTCTACCAACTCCTGAAGTTGAACTTTCAACTCAGAAAGTTCTTTCGGTGCCATCCTGTACGGAGCCTTTGATATCGGAGCGGTACCCGGAAAAATATCGATAGAGAACTCCACCTCTCTATCCGGAGGTAAACCAACCAACTCCTCAGGAAAAACATCTGCAAACTCCCGTATCACAGGGATCTCAGAAACAGAACCAACCTCCAGGTTTAGATCCCGCACCGAAGCCAAAAAGACTGTGCATCCCTTCTTCCACATTCTGCTCACCTCCAACACAGAAATCAGACTGGAGAGAACACCTCGTAATCCCTGAAATACACATCGCTCACCAGCCATAAGCAAACTCACTTGCTTCTTAAGACAGTCAATCTGAGCCTCATACAGACTCAGCCAATCCATGCCCAGAATCACATCATAAGAAAAAATCGGCAACAGAATCAGACTTGATTTCCACTTCTTGTCAGCAATGTCGATCTCACAAAAACAAAACTTGCGAGCAATCAAATTACTTCCAGCCGGCAAAATCATGGAAAGAGAAACCGGAAGTAAAATGGAATCCAAACGTAAAGCCTCAAAACAGCGCTCGGACAAAAAAGAATGACTAGCTCCAGAGTCAAACAAAACACGACAAGGCTGATCAAAAATGTAAATCGTACCTATCACAACATCTGGAGCATCACGAGCCTCCTGCTGACTCAGGCTGTAAACTCGTGGCTGAACTGGAACTGGAGCTGAAGCAACAGAACTACTCGGCTCTCTCTGAACAGTAGGTGGTCTCCGTGGTACAGAACTAGAACCACCACCTCTACCAGATCCCTCAGGGCAGGGAGGAACAGTCCTCGGTCTTCCTGCTGCTGAACGGGCAGGTCTGACAAAGCCCTCAGATCGGAACTCAGAACGCCGATCAAATCCAGTCTGTGGACACTCTGCAATCCGATGTCCTGGCTGACCACATCGGAAGCACAGACCAGCCATCCTGTAGCACTGGCCAAAGTGTCGCCGTCCACAACTCTAGCACACAGGTGCCATACTGACAGATCCAGAACTAGTCATACTGGTAGCAGTACCAGACGACCCTCCACTTCTCCTGGAGTCACCAGATCCTGAACCAGCTATAAATCTCCTCTTCCCAGAGGAATCACTACCGGAAGCCTCGCCTCATAATCTCTTCCTACTCGCAGTCTACCACTGCTGAGTAGCCATCAAGTCGTTCTCTATCAGACGAGCTCGCTTCACAAGCTCAGAAAAGTCAGTGATGCAGAACGGTATCAGAGGCTGCCTCAGAATATCTCGTAATCTCCTCAGAAATCTGTAGCACCTCTCAGCAGAAGTACTAACCAGCTGCGGAGCATACCTGGCTAATGCAGTAAACTCAGCCTCGTACTGCATCACCGTCTTGCTCCCCTGAACAAGCCTCAGAAAACTCTCCTGCATCTGCTGTCGTGCAGAAGGGGGAACGAACCAGTCTCGGAATACCTCAGTGAACTCTTCCCAAGTAATCAAAGAGTTCAATCTGCCCTGAAACCTGGCCTCCTGCTGGTCAACCCACCAATGCTCAGCCTCTCCATCCAACAGAAATACTGCCAAAGGTACCTTCCTATCTAACGGACACTGCATTCCGTCGAAGGTCTTCTCCAATCTCCTCAACCACTCCTCAGCAGCTCTGGGCTCAACAGCGCCCTCAAACCTCGGAGGTTTCAACCTCAAAAACAGCTGCAGATGTCTATCAATATCATCAGATCTGACGGTAAAAGCTCTGCTTTGAGTCTCGCTCATCATCTGAGCAACGAGTGTAGCAAACTGAGACAATGTATCAGCACCGGCCACTGGGGCTGTACTCCCCACTGGTGCTGCCTGACTGGCACTCTGCCCGTCTGTCATGTCTGGGTCTGGCTGATCCATACAGAAAATCCAGAAAAATCCGAAAAACTATCACAAAAACAACACAATAAAAAGCCAAACAAACCAAAACTACCCCAGACAGACTCACTTACATATCACTTCATATAGCTCTGTCTTACAATTCAACCAAATTCCAAAACCATTGCTCTGATACCACCAAAAGCTTATCACGACCCGACCCGACCGGGACGGATCCCGCCCGCACCGGGTCGCGACCAGCTTAAAACAAACATATCAGGATCTAGTTTTGGAATTTGTTTCGAAACTGATTCTTCCAAATATTTCAACTCAAAAATAGACGCACAGACACAGAGCTACTATGAAACATCAACTACAGCGGAACAGATCATCTATATTTTTCTTTTCCTCAAAACAATCATCTATACTACAGGCCATGGCTCAGACAGAAAGAAACAGAACAGAAGAGCCATATCTGTATAAAAATCAAAAGTACAAAATACCTACAGATCAGACTCTGAACTCTAGTCCAAGACCTCCTTCCCTTTCCCAGAACCTGAAAATCACGCAGAAATCAAGGGTGAGCTCAACAGCTCAGCAAAGTGACAAACCTCCAATCAAAACTTCCAGAATCCACATAAAACACATCAGACAGAAATCCGTACATAAATCGGAACAGAATCGTATATCAAATCAGAACAGAATCAGAAATATCGAATCAGAACTGAGTCATACGGATCAAATCAACAGAATCAGAATCGTACAGAAATCAGAAATTCAGATCAGAACATTCAGATCAACAGAATTGTACAGATCAGAACAGAACAGATACGAACATATATCGAATCAGAAGCAGATCAGAACAAATCAGAATATCCAATCAGAACAAACAGAATTGTATGGAAATCAGATGTCATGTCAAATCAGAATCAGATTTGCTTACAGAATAGATATGGAAATCAGAAGTCCTTTCAAATCAGATATCAGATATATAATTAATAGCTAAACTAAACTAAACTAAATAGAATCACTACGGATTCTGACCCTTATGTCTCCCTTGTGCTCACGGCGCCATAATAGAATAGATGTGCTTACAGCACCAGAACAGATTTCATCGGATCCGGAACAGAACAGATATTTCTCCAACTTGAGCTCATCTCAGATTTCCCAGACACTAACTGAATCTCATAGGATCCAGGCCCCTTATAACTCCCTTTATATAGCATATACAGATAGCATATCAATTAAGAAGAAATTCGGACGAATTCAGAAATCAGACAAAAATCGGGCAGCACAACGGCTGTATACGGAATTTACACAATTTTTCTGAAAAATCACAGAATACCAAATTTGCACAGAATGTAGATAACAACATTGCAAGACTTTAATTCTACTGCCACAACATTTTTAAACATCGTAGAAAAATACAGTCGAAATAAAACACCGCCGAATTCAAAATACCCGGACAAAAATCTCCAGAAAATAATCAAAATGTGCACACTCGGCACGTCAACAACATACAGAAACTTATGCGGTAAAAACTGAACCAGACGGGAAATACGGACGAAAATCACGAACAAAAATCAATTCCGGACAGATAATACCGCCAAACACGACGGTTCTGAAAATTGAGAAAGACGGATTGTGCCTTACCTTGCGTACAGCAATATCTCGAACAGTCTTGTCGGACAAAAACGGACCGGCGTCGCCCGAAAATCAACTTTTGCAAATTTCTCCTTGACTTTCTCTCTCCTCAGCTGATATTTTTGATTTTTCTCTCTCTTCAAAATGACTGATTTCAGCTTAATATTACTCAGATCGGCCTGGCCGATCGCACGATCGTCCTGGACGATCAGACCAAAAACACATCGGCCTGGCCGATTACCTGGACGATGCTCTCTGACTTTTGCACTGAACTGATCGGCCTGGGACGATTTTTCAAGACGATAATTAATTTTCTTGGACAATAAAAACCCCTACTCTCTGACTTGTGCTATCCTCTGATCGTCCCGGGACGATCCCAGATCGTCCCGGGACGATCCCAGATCGGCCCGGACGATCCCTACCAGAAATCATTCCTGGAACTTCTGTACAGAAAACTGGAACAAAAATTGCACTGATCGTCCCGGGACGATCCTGGAGCAGATTTTGATATTACAACAGCCATAACTTCTTTCCCTTCCAGTCAAGGGAATAGATGTTCGCTCTGCCATCGTAGTGAACCCCCACATCGAATTGTCAAGGCCTTCCCAAAATCAAGTGACATACGTCCATCTCCCAAACATCACATAGAACTTCGCAGGAGTAAAATTTTCCAATTTAAAATGTCACGCGACAAGAGTCTGTGACGGCGATGTCCATCCCTTTCTTTACCCAGCTGATCTTATATGGGTGAAGGTGTTTGGTCGTCTTTAATTGCAACCCTTGGACGACATCCTTAGATACAATGTTTTCGGTGCAGCCGCTATCTATAAGAAAGTCGCACACCTTGCCATTGATAGTACACCTTGTTTTAAAGATGGCGTGGCGTTGCGACATGCCACTGTAACGGGGAGCCAACAATAACTTTCCCATGACTCCGATAAAAGGATCGCCCTCGTCTGCCTGAACATCGACGGCCGCCTCTGCAAATTCAGCAGCTGAGTGATCTGAGTCCGTTCCTTCTTCTAGTTCTGCTATTTGCACTTGCTGTCGTTGTGGGCACTCGTTGGACTTGTGCCCAGGTTGAAAACAATGAAAGCACTTGAGGTTAGAGGGTTTAGCATACGGATTAGCTGTGTTGGCTCCTCTTGGTTTCTGTATAGCCTTTTCCTCATTTGTCACACCCGAGGACGTAGGAGTTGCTGCGGACGGATGGTTGTGGGTCGGAGATCGCGTGACTGATGGAGAAGCCACTTTACTCGGAATGGAAGTCGGTTGTTGCCAATGCCGACAATAATACGGAGTCTTAGGCTTGCGGTTCTGTTGGACTTCAATCTTCAAGGCTAGATTGACGGCTTGTGGCATAGACCAAACGGAATTTAATTCCAATTGATCTTGTATGGTATCCTTGAGACCTCCGATATACCGAGCTACCAATTGTGTGGCGGACTCATTCAGATCGCTCCTGGCACTCAATCTGTGGAATTCTTCCGTGTATTCACTCACGGACCTTGTACCTTGAGCACAATGCTGGTACCTCATGTATAGAATTTGTTCGAAATCGGTGGGAAGAAATTGCGCTCGCAGCAGTTGCTTCATCCGTGACCACGTACGGACCCGATCACGCCCTTCTCGGTGGCATGATTGTAGTGTTTGTTCCCACCATGCGCTAGCCCCGGCCCTCAACCGGCAAGCTACATATTTAACTTTCTTGTCCGGATCAATATCCATATAATCAAAGAAGTTTTCCACTGCTTTTTCCCAGTCAAGGAAATCTTCAATGTGTAGGTGACCATCAAAAAATGGAATGTCCATTTTCACCTTGAACTCTCCAAATTGCTGTCTGTATTGTGGTACTCGTCGATTTCGTGGTGGATCTGCGACATCAAGGTCATCCACCTCCCCGCCACTAGAGTAAAGTGGATTCAAACCTCGCGCCGGTACGGGCTCCTCCTCTGAATCAGATGGTTCAAGCTGGTTGATCTGGTGTCGTCTCCCAAAGTGTTCACCGTCTCTTCTCCTCCTGGGCATAGGCCGATTTGCTCGGGCCTCCTCTCGGAGACGCTCTTGGTTCACGGGTCTCGTCCGCAGGAGATTGAACTCCCTGCGTATATCAACAGCTAGCCGCTGCACATCGGCTGCGATTTCATCCATCCGGCGATTGAGGTTCTCTTGGTTTGCCCACAACGCCTCAACCGACCGTACCCCCTCTGTCGCAGGTTCCTTGCCTTTGTCCGTCATTCTACTTCCAGGTATCAGTTGGCTCAGTTACCTGGAAGAACAAATGAGCAAGTGACAGCAAATAACCAGAGGAAAAGGGAAGGAAGAATACCTCTGTATTCTCTTTGTATTCTTGTAAAAAAGAAGATGATGATAACATGCACCTCCTGCTTCACTCCTTTTCTCCTATATGTAATCTGTAATGCTTTTACTGCTATTTTTGTATAAAAGAGAAAAAGCTAAATAAAAGTGTTTACTGGTACTTAAAACAGAAAAGGGAAAATCGGGTAGTGGGCACGCGTCTGGCCGTTGGAGTGTGTAGTGATACCCGCGGGTGAGTATAGCTATCGGGTACATCAGAAACTTTGCTATTTGTCCAATCAGACTCAAGTGTTTTCAAAATTTTCAGCTTTATATTCAGGCCATCTTTTATTTATCTATAATGCAAATACACACTATTAAAACTTCAAGAAAACAGTACTCTAGGACTTAAAAGAAGGAAGTTTTCAATTGAAATTACTAATAAATTAAGTTAATTTCTTCTCTATGTGGTATGCTTTAGACTTTAGAGCTTTAAAAAGTTTCGGATTGTGGAACTTGAATAAATTATAAGTTTATATCTTTCTTGGGGAAAAAAAATTGAGTGCCAAAGTATAAATTTAAAGCAAGAGGAATTTGATGTCACGATCATGACAACAACTTCTAAGATCTTTACCAACTAAACCGGCTAACAATTGTTATCCAAAAATCATCTCCGTTAGTTTATATAGCAGTAAAGATCAATAATTTCAGTCCACCCCACTGCTGACTAAGGCTTCGTTTGGGGCAGTTTTCTTATTATTTTGTAAAGCGGTTTTCTAGTTGACACTGGATCGGAGGGAACTCGACGAATCCACGTCGACGATCCGATGGCGGTCGCCGGACACCACTCCAAGTACTCCTTGAAGCAAGAACCACCACCTAAGAACAATCTTAGGATACAGAAATTCACAAGAGAGTAAAACTCTAATTTTATTAATCTCCAAATCTACCTATTACAATCAATAGCTAGGTATTTATAGACATGTAGCAATATAATTGGTTACACACAATCAAAAGCAAGCACTAAACCTATGTAGCCATATAGGCCACCCTAGGAAATTAAGCTAGACTGAAGTTTAATCGGATTAATCATCTTAGCTCCGGTGTCACTAGTACAAAAGTTTTTAGTTTAAAAAAATTTTGTTCTAAAAAACTGATTTAAAAAGTAGTAAGAAAGCCGTCCCAAACGAAGCCTAACTCTGCAGTAGAAAACATTAGTTAGGCCATCCCTTTCACCTTCTAGTAGTGGCAACCATCACCAGTCTACCGATGACAAAGTCTATCAATGCTAGGAGATGCCACTATTCATATTATATGTTGCTCCTTGTACATCTTAATCACATATGACTTCAATGCATCGACAGCTACAGACAATCACAATCACAGTTGCAGCGATTGTTATTCATACCTGCTGTTTTTGTAGGAGGAGCCATCCATGTCAACACCAGTACTTAGAGAAATCATAGATCAATACATGACCTATCTCTATCATAACTAGAACCAAGAAATGCTGCTCCATCATCATTTAAACTACTTGACAACAGTATTGTACTCATATCATTCAACTTTTGTAGTCTAACGAACTACATATTGATTTAGGCTTCATTTGGACTTTCTTGTTGCTTCTTAAAGCAATTTTATAATGTAAAAGTTAAAATTTTTATTCTAGAAAACTGCTTTAAGAAGCAGTAAGAAAGCTGTCTTCATTTGGAACAGCTTTTCTACTGCTTCTTAAAGCAGCTTTTTAGTACATACTAAAAAGTTTCTTTAAGAAGCAGTAAGAAAGCCGTCCCAAACAAAGCCTTAATAGTGATTTGATTTTCATAAATGGTTCAAGCCTGGTAGTTCTTACGTAAAAAAAAAAAAAAAACCTCATCTTTGACTGTCTGTGCTGATAAACAATCAGTAATTCTTCATCTGATGAACTAAACTTAAATTTTAAACAAAACTTTTCTAAGTTCCTGCTGGGTGACTAATTTTGTTAAATTCAAAGCACAATCAATCTCTCATTCAGTAGAATAGCTCTCGGATCATGCATCATAGGGCCCAGTGCTTATAAATTGCAAAAGTCTATTACTTGTAAATTATCAACTCAAAGCACCATATTACATGCATGCATGTGTTGATGACTTCGATATAGAAATTAATTTAATAGAGGATCGAGGCCTGTACAGATCATGCATGCATGAATACTGCTAACATGCTGGAAGAAATCTTTATGGAGAAAGTGTTGTGGGGTATATACAAATATATATAATATCAACGTACTATTGGCAAGAACGTGGACGGCTCATGTGAGGTCCAGCTAACTAAATAACTTTGGTTGGCTATCCCAATAAGAAAATGACAGGCATTCGTATGCCATTATATTGAGAGCCAAAGCTCCTTTTTAAGCAATAAAGCAGTACCAAAACTCCATGGCAAGACGCCATTGCAAGTGCTGGTTCTGCAAGGTGTGAAGGATAAGATGGTCGAAGGAACACTGGTAAAAAAAGTGAAAAATAACAGAAGCAAAATGGTGAACCATATGATATAGGTCATTTTACTTACCTATCTTTCCACATCTCTACAAAGACTTTTTGTATGTCTGAGCTCTTTTGGTAATTACATGAGATGACATAATGAAAGAATTTCATAATCATGTATTATGATTCATTCATTTTGGTGAGGCATGAAAGTACTTTGACCGTACAAATCACAATCTCTCACTACATTAGATATGCAAGTCACACTGTAGAAATATATTATATTATTCAACAAGTTTTTATAGGTCCCTCAGCATAAGGATAAAAATCAGGATCTTTTATGAGAAATTAGGTTCGAATCGCTTGCATGACATATTTATAAATATTCATAAGTCCGGCGAGCCATTTTTTAAAGGAAGTGTGTAGGATATAATGTTTACATTGTAGACAAATAATTAGTTATAAATATTATGTTGTGATGCATTATATGTACATATTTGTGAGTTAAATGTACTACTCTATTGTTTTGGAAGAATAATTGCATAGGAATGATGTCTTTTATTACTATTTTTGCTAATAGTTCTATCATATTTTCTGTGAATTTTATACCGGATGAACAATACATGAGGTTCCAACAATATGCCAATGGTTAGTGTTGATGAAAATTACAGACGGTTATTAACGGCCCTCACAATTGAAACTTTTTATGATCTACAGTCAATAAACTAGCGAATTACCAATCGAAAAGAAAAAACTCAATTAGTTTCTGCTCATGCCGCTAGTAATCCACAAATAGTTCTAGCGCCAGTTGATCATCAGCGAGCCTTGCTAGACATTTTTTTTTTGTTAATTAGGCCAATTAAGGTAAACGCACATATACATCATATATGCAAGATTTATACTTCTTAGTTGGTAGCGAAAGCTCCCAACCAACAAACCAAAGAGAATTGCATAGCCTTGTCAGAACTTAGTTTCATAGCAGCAGATTTCACCTTATCGATATTTCCTATCAATAATCTATTAGAAAATTTTCATAAATTCAATTTTTTTATGAAATAGACTTGTTTCTAAAGATAAAGTACACCTAAAATAATCATTTTTTTATAGTAATTATTTCTCTATCTCATGTTGGATTACATTTTTATTTTATTTTATTTTTGTTTCAATAAATTATATTTAAGCTTTGTTTGAGACACTTTTTTTATTACTTTTTAAAGAAGCTTTTTAATATAAAAATATCTAGTTAAAAAAAATTATATTAAAAAGCTATTTCATAAAGTAATAAAAATGTTGTCCCCAAAAAAAAACTTAGTTTGTAATTTTTAGTTATTTTTATTTTTATTTTTTTGAAAACAAAACAAGATGATTTTGGGAATAATCAAAATAACTTTTAGTTGGTATTTAGATATTCTCTTTTAAAAAAATAAAATAAAAATCATCCCTAATTCTGTCCTCTACCGTAAGCACTCAGTCAGAGTCTTATCCAGTCATATATATATTATTTAGATTTAGCTTTCGTTTGGGATGGCTTTCTTATTGCTTCTTAAAACTGCTTTCTAGTAAAAAAATAAAAGTTTTGTACTAAAAAGCTGCTTTAAGAATTAGTTAAAAAGTCGTCCCAAGCCTTAGGCTTCGTTTGGGACGGCTTTCTTCCTGCTTCTTAAAGCGGCTTTCTAGTTAAAAATTAAAAAATTTCATACTAGAAAGCCGCTTTAAGAAGCAGTAAGAAAGCCGTCCCAAATGAAGCCTTAGTTTGTGATAGCTTTTTTAGTGCTTTCTAAAATAGATGTTTGATAAATTTATTTAAAAAAAAACTTTTATAAAAAAATTATTTTGTAAAACATTAGGAAAGTTATTCCAAACAAAAATTTAACATCAGAGAATACATTTTGATCTAACGAGAGTCAATTTCAGATTTTCTTAAATCTACTGTACGGCCGAACAACAGCATCCTTGTGCTTTTAAGGCCGTCCTTGGTCAAAGAAGGTATCTGTGGCTATAGTAATCAATTATATGGGCCAGCCAGCCAGCCTTGATCATGGTTGGTCGACTTGATCGACCAACCCAATTAAGGGCAGGCAGGACCCATGTGATCCAAAAGCTTGAATAAATATTATTTTTAATAGAATCAATTAAATCTCTCCCATTAATTTAAAACAAAATCATATTTAGAATTAGATATAACTAAATTAGTCTTAACTAATACTATAAATAAATCTTAATTTACCTCATTATTTATTTAAAAAGTTTTTTATTGTTGACCTTACAAGTCCATGGAGTGATGAACTTATTTTAATTTTGATAACCATATGCTTTGAGGTATTAAAATATTCAACTATATTATTGTAAGATTTATAGGACGCAATGATTATGATTGTACATTCAATTATTCAAAAAAAAAAAAAAATTCACGCCAAGTTGGCCTGGTTCAAACTAAGTTGACCCTATTCAAGCCAAGCTAACTCGGTCTATTTGGACTCGGCACAAAAAGATTTGCTAGTCTACAAATACATTCGTCTCAAGCTAGTGATTATAGTCAAAGAATTTATTATAGTTAGTTGAATGTGACGTATTGATCGAATGGCAATATACTGTTTTTCATGATAGGTCATTGCAAACACGTGATCAACATAATATTGATCGAATGGTAATATATGGATATGAAAACTATATATTCTCTAGTGCTTCATTATGTGTTATTTCAAGTAGATATTAGTTGTTTTGAGGCTCATTTTAAATGTATAAATATTTCTTTTTTAAGTCAAAAAAGTATTAAAATCTAAAAATAAAATCTCTCTTAATGGATATTTGTTTTGCTAACAAAAGTAACATAGAGTATATATAGTTTAGCAAAAATGTTTTTGGTTTGTTTAGCTAAATACATAATAATTGTTATATATTAGCTTTTTGTGTTTAATTTAAAGAAAAATTTGTTTAGTATCAAACTAAGCGAAGAGTAAGCCGACGATGATTGGGTGGTGGTGGCATGTTATGAGCGGTAGTGGTTGATGGTGACAATGATGGTGCTATGCCATATAAGTAGAGTATTTGAAATTAGCATAAAACAAATGAATTCCAAATACACTGTGGCAGTTTGGTTTGTTGAAAAAAGAAAGCAAAATATTTATTTTTTAGTGAAAAGTAAAATTTGGGTATTTTGTTTGTTGAAAAAGGAATGTAATGTAAAATTTCAATGAGTTTCTTTTTCACTCCCTCATTCATTTTTTATGCATTCTAAACTCACCTAATTTTGTCTTATTCCTTTTTCATTGCAAACCAATTGCATTCGCATCACCTGACACCACTACTTGTCAGCAACCACTGCCAGTCGCCGCTAGCCTCCGCCATTGCCCCCGCTACCGTCTCACAAACCCCTAAAAATAAAGTAGTAAGGGAATTTCAAATACAGCAAAACTTTACTTCACATTTAGTTTTCTTCCCACCAAACATTGAGAATTTGAATGTCGTGCATTTGATTTACTTTATACCTCCATTACTTGCAACCAAAGAGCCCATGAATCTCTTTTAATTCTAAATGTTAATTTATTGTTTGCAAAGCAAAATGAAGTTAGGAGGAGAAAGAACCACATATTTAGATATCTTGAGTAAGGTTTTCTCAAACACTAACTTTTTTTGTTTTTTCAAAGATAAAAGCATTGCAAGAAAACCCATTTGATATATATTTTACATTTCACTTTCTATTTTGGATTTTTAAGTCTTTTTTGAGAGCTTAACATGTAATCATCAAAATATTTGTTGGGTAGCAATCATCTATCAATAATGTGATTGTGTGGGAAATTCTCTATTGCATCAAGAAGAGAAAGAATTTAACTAAGAGCAACAAGTGCTTGTAGAATATTAATATAGATAGAGATTAAGCTTGAGTTTAGGCCATTTGGGATTGTTTTTATGTTGAATTCATAATATTATAGCCTCCTCTTGAGTAAGTGTATAATCATTCCTTAGTGAAATCAAGCTTGATATCTATAAACATTCAAGCTCTTCTCCTATATATAAGCCTCAAACAATGTTGGGAACCTTTTAAATCACCATTGTCTTTTCTTGCAAAAGAGGCAAGAATAGCAATAAGCTAAAGGGATGCCCTCCCTCATGCTTCCCAATGGACATTCATCCAAGGGTGAGGAAGACATACAGGGAATTTCACTCTGGTTACTAAGTAGTATAATAGATTATGAAAGGAGCATTGGCAAGATAAGTCTTGATTATCAGAGAAACCCCATCACAATTAAAACATTCCTAACAAAAGGAGATAAGTCTCTCTCTCTCTCTCTCTCTCTCTCTCTCTCTCTCTCTCTCTCTCTCTCTCTCTCTCTCTCTCTCTCTCTCTCTCATTATTTATATTTAATGAAATCCTGATAAACAGATTTATGATTAATCTAATTGGGTATCATCATGAGGCATACAATTTATTTTTTGCTCATAGCTACTCAATTATTATACAAAATTACCTAATTGAATTATCCATAAACTAGGATTCATAGCAATAAAGAGATGGTTTAACTCTAGTGCAAAATTCCTCCACCTCTAGTTGTCCTTCAACTCATTGATGGACCGAAACAAAGAATGAATCTAATAAATATGTGATATTACACTCCACTTTTAACAAATAGATCCAAGAAGATCCCATTTGCATATAAATCACAAGTGTCATTTGAATGTATATATATGAGAAGGAACTTCATGAATAATTCATATATTAACAAAAAAAAAAAAAAGCTTCTTTTCCAATACTCGCCAATTAGTGGTATCAAAATATAAGGACAAATAAGATAAAAATTAAATGTACTCCAATTGTTAAATTCTACTCTTGCACCTTTATTACCCCATTTGTACCTCTGCCTCAATTATCAAACCTATAAATCTTTAAAGAGACTCTAACAATGACTCTAGTGCTGAAATTTCATTTATAAGAACTAAAATTGCTAATAGGTATTATAATAACTAAACTAAAAATTTTATGCACAATTGTGTTCTCTTCACCTATTATATGAATTGTTATTCACACACATACTCTCTATTACGTGGCCACACATGTACCTAAGCACATCCATGCCTATTATTATTATTCTTGCATGCTAATGATGACTAACTAAGTAAAATCTATAAATGAATTTAACATTATAGGGGATAGATTTATTTAACTTCTTTTAAATATTTTTCACTATATATATATATATATATATATATATATATATATATATATATATATATATATATATATATATATATATATATATATATATATATATATATATATATATATATATATATATATATCCATTGAGGCTTGTTAATATTAGTTAAAATTTTTTAAACTTTATAACAACTCTAATACATAGCAAAGTGCAACCTAAACCTCACTTTAAATAAACTAAAGATTTTAAGGGTAAATTTTAATGAAAAAAAATCTCCAAAACTTAAAATTTGCTTTTTTCCTCTCAAGCAAAAATCTCTTTGTTAAAAAAACTATTCAATGATTTTTTCAAACTCAATTCTTTTTTCAAGATATTCAAAGCATTACAAGGCGATCAAAATAATTATGAGATCGATGATTTTATTTTTTATTCAAAATTTTTAGTTTAACAAAATATTGCGATTGTTATTTTCGTAATCTTGGTTTTCATTCTTTTTTTAGTGTCACACTTAAGTTTATATGCATTGTTTGGATTATTCTCACCTAGAAGAAGAGTAAGAGCATGTATTAGCTTTCTCTACGATTAAGAAGGGTGTTGTGAGGAAAACTTTGGTTAGTGTGAAGTATGGTTTGGACATTGGGACATAGGGTGGATTTGAGATCAAACTAGATAAAAATATTTGATTTTTGTATATTGTATTTATTTTCATTCACTTGCATTCACTCTTTATTTTACTTGCTTTACTCATAAGATTCATTTTCACAAAATTAATTTAGATTATTTTAACATATAATTTATTATTTCTTAGTTGTATCATTACACATTCATAAAATTATTTTAAAATATCCACAAGTTTCCAAAAAATGAGACTCAACCAACCCCCCACCCCCACCCCCTTCTCCCTCTCAAGGTTAAATAGTCATAATACAATTGGTATTAGAGTCTTAACTCAATTTTTTACTTAAAAATACATAATGAATCTATTTATACACAACGTCCCAAGGTTTTTTATCCATGGGTCATTACCTAAGTGATAATCAACACTCAACTTTCATCTTCCATGTAACTGAAAGAATAATATTAGCTCTTTCTTATTAGGCAAAGTCTCTTGTATCACTATAGGAAAACCCGCTATTACCGACGGACAAAATACGTTGGTAACCCAAAAATTTTGACGGAAAGAACACATTTCCGTCGAATTTTCATACGACGGTAATTTACGCGTCGGATAAAATATTCCGACGTAAATAATACGTCGAAAAAATTTTTGACGTACTTTTCGGCACACAACCGGTGGAAAAGTAGGTGGCAGTTACATTATTTTATATTCACTTATACTAGCATAAAATATATCAGAATTATCGGCGTAAAAATATGTCGATAATACCGGCAGAACATACGTCGGTAACGACGCCGAAAAAAAACAATGAAGATAACCGGCACTTAATCCACCGAAATTTTTGGCATATCAAACGCCGAAAATCAATACGGAATTCGTTGTATCTCATTTCCAGCGAATTACCAGCATATTATCCGCCAAAAACCTGTAGCAAAAACAAAAATAAAAAAACCTTCCCACACAACAATCAAATTTTTACACCTGCAGTTTACAATTACAAATATTCAAAAATAACTAATGGATATCACAGATTTCCACAGCATAGATTTCAACAACTTTACCAAATACTAAAAAATTATCATATATTCAAAAATAACTGCTCATAATCATAAATATTATCAAATATTAAAAAACATCACCAAATATTCAAAAATATCACAAATTATTCATTAACATCAACATATATTCATAAAATTTATCAAATATTCAGAAACTGATAAAAGTTCATATGAAACTAAAAAAACTAAATAACTATTCTGAATCTGTCGACTCATCATCCACTGGAGCTACCTCTTTTCCACTCAACTGCTCCCTCATTTTTTATATTTCATCCAATAACTGATTGTGTTGCTCCTGTATATGCATCTATATTTGTATCTATGCCTACAACTGCACTTGCCAATCATCTTATGATTTTCTTACTTGTTCTAGCTCTGCTTGAAGGGCAGTTATATGTTGACTATATAAGGACTACTGTGAACTTGTTGTGAAGCTGGATCCACTAGAGGTCATCCCCTCGTATGTCTAGGCTTGCGAACCTAAATCATAAACCCTACCATATTGCATTCCTCCTACGGCTTGTGACCAGATGCGGTACTCATAATATTCTACAAAGTCGCTAGAAGAATCATCACTTGTAGCGGCTTGACTCTCTCGAAGCCATGTGTACTCCTCCTATGAAAGTTAAAAAAAAATTAAGCAATTTGTTTAGTCATAAAATAAAAATTATTAAACACATATACTTACATAGGTTTTTCTTGCTCGCTTATCAACCCATTGTTGGTCCTCCTATCGCTTATGGGTGTGATTATGCAATTCTACAGGAGTTGGTTCTCTATCCAGCATCTCTTTATGTAATAGAATTCCATTAATATTACTCTTAAATAAAATTTTTAAAAACTTTAAAATTTCTTATCAAACATCCCCTGTGCTTAGTATGTGGAATTGAGCCCCTAGTATAAAGGGAACTACACATGCCCCCAACATCAGAAGCTCTATTCTATCAATTTTGATCCCTCCTCTTGCTATACTCTACACTGCCCCAAGCAGTGTTCAGCTCAGCCCATACATTCTCTCAAATCCACAGTGGCCGCTCACCAGACTTATTAAACATGTCACATATTCAAGTGGACCAATGCTTCTAAAAAAATTTCTAATTTTATCATTGTGTTGGGACAACCAACAAAAAACTCTCTACATTTAAAAATATAGAATATATAATATATATATATATATATATATATATATATATATATATATATATATATATATATTATATATATATGTTAGCTTAAGTAAAAAAGAATATACAATTTATTTAGACATAAGATAAAAAAATATTAAACACAAATACTTCAAACTCTCTAAACCATATATCCTAAACTTCTTTTGGGACTTTCTTCTAAGAAACATAAGGAGCATCATAGCTGCTCCGTATTATATCCTGTATTTTATATGTCGATTATTTTGACGGATGGAACTTACAAAAATTATGTTAGGTGAGAAAAATATTTATTCAATTTTAGTTGGATGTTAATAATATCATATATACGTACGTGTCACCGTCAAGTGTAATCAATATCCTACCATATGTCACTTGCTCTGCTATAGTTGGGGTCAAAAAGGTCCAGCTGCAGCGGGTTGAGAGGGTGGTGGGGGATAGTATGGCAGAATATATGGTGGATATGGATAAGCAGGAGGGCCACCATAAGGTGGTGGTGAGTAGTAAGGGTAGAAGAGGGTACTCTGCATGGAGTTTGGTGAAGGAAAGTAGAGGTTTGGTGAAGGAAATCAGGGGTCTGGTGAGTAGAACTGCGGGCTATTGGCCCTAGGAGTGGGTAAATTTGTGATAGGTTGACTATGAGTAATAGGCTGACTATGAGTAGTGGGCTGACTATAAGTTATAGACTGATTATGAGTGGTAGGCTAACTATGAGTGGCAGGCTGAGAAGAAATGGTCCCCTCAGTATGTACAGACCTAGAAGGGCCACTAAACTTCTTACTGCACCTATTAAAAATATTTTTTATCAATCCTCTATTAGGCTATTCACCTGAAGCTATCTACATAAAAAAAGAAATATTAAAAACATGAATTATAATAAAAATTTAATTTAAAATAATACAGTAATTAAATAAATACAACGCTTGAATAATAAAATAAAAATTTCAATGTAATACGGACAAAACTAAGTTGTCTCGTACATTAAATATGCTTCACAGATAGAGCCTTCGAGATGTGCTTTATTCTTAGCGGTTTTCTTAAGTTTATTTAAATATCTCTTAAAAGGATATATTCACCAATACTGAATAGCTCCACGGACTATAGCCTCATATGATAAATGCACTTGTAGATGCTCCATAGAGTCAAAAAATGTTGGAGGAAATATTTCTTAAGTTGACACAGAATGAAAGAAATTTGCTATTATATAATAATCAAGTTCTCTACGTTTATTTTAAAAAAGCATAAATCTTTGAAGAAGACACCATGAGAAGTCTAATATTAATATTGTGGCATGAACTTTCTGTGATACTGATCAATAATTACATCATCAGGTCTTAGGTACACTTAATTTTTATGTTTAGAATATGGATATCGAAACATTCTATCTGATATAAAGCTAGATAGTTGTTTCGCTGTCAGAATGAAAATGTTCACCCCATTAATGAATTCATCTGTTAATATCTTTTGTCCTTGCGCCAATCGGTTATACATCCAACTTTTTTAATTTCTAATATCCATTGTGTCCTCTTAAAAGTCAAATTCTCATTTAAATTTTATAAAGATGATGATGATTAAAGGATAGTTAATAGATTATAATGATTTTATGATAATGGTCAGATGAAGATTATTTTCAAACATAAGTCGAGCAATGGATGTTAGATAATATAAGTAAGGAGATGATAATAGTTGGCAACTTGACAACTTAACTATGATTCTTTTGACTTCCATCGCCCGTCTACTCTCCTTCTATCCACAATAGTTTAATTATGTTCTTCCTATAATTATTGTCATTTTATGTGCCCAAATCACCTAAGGCGACTCTCTCTAATCTTATCTTCCAATGGAGCTACTCCAACCTTATCACGTATATGCTCATTTTAGAACCTATCTCTAAGGGTAAAGCCACTCATCCACCTGAGTATCCTCATCTCTGCAACACTATGAACAATTGATCCAAGATTTCTAAAACATGTGCTCTTATTAATGACTTCCTCGCCCAAAGTCACAATCCCCTCACTAGATCAAGTACTTCAACTCTCTCTCTAATCATATCAACATGAATAATATAATCAGCAAAAAGCATACACCAAGGTACATCCTCTTACAAACGTCTAATGAAAAAATACATGAAAAAATAAAATCTTATTGTGGAATAAGTCGGTTACTGAGGTGAAGGATTAGTCTCAGCAGCGACGATGTTCAGCTGAGGTTATGGAGGCGAGCTGAAAGAAGGGAAAAGGCATCTCAAAAAAGCCTACACTAAGGTGTTCCACCGGCGATGGACGCAGTGAGCATCGGCAATGAAAAAATAAAAAACTTAAGATAGATTTTTCTCAAAACTATGGCGTTTTGTCGGCGATGGAGACAATGAGCATCAGCAAAGTCCGTGGAAGCCGGACGATCTCGACAGCGGCGAGGTTCAGTGGGGCGATCCTGGGGTGACAGAGGCAAGCAAAGTCCTAAATGAAATGGCGGATGCAATAACTAGGCAGATGTGCTCGGGAGAGAAATAGGGTTTTGACTGACAGTTTTTTGGCGGATAATACGCTAGATGTATTCCGTCAATTTTATTGACTGTAATGTATCGTTGTGTTTAAAATGACCGGCGTCATATCCGTCAGAAAAGATGCCAGAAATTTCCAGAATAAAATATGCCGCATTACACAATATACTTAAATATTACGATGCTTGTACCGGCGGACACCACGTTGGAAAAGTACAGGCATAATTTTTGTCGGTAACGACGATGTAAAATTACCGTCGCATGGAATGCCGGTAAAAATGCCGTAGGTTCCGGTAGATATATATCCACCAAAAGATCCGACGGTAATCACGTGTTTTGCTATAGTATATGTGGCACATGCTCACATACCAATACAAGGCTCCCATTATAAAGGTTAATGGTCTAAAAGAAAAATATATTTTAAAGAATAGAATGCATTTAAAAATAAATAGAAAAAGTTAATGCTTAAGTATGCAACACTTTACTTTTGTTTTATTACTTCATCGTTATTTAAGGATTTCTACACTTAGTACCACTAATGAGATTTGGTAAAAGCTTCTTATTGCTTCTAAAGGTATTATCGAGATTAAGGATGCTCACATAAATAAATTTGTTCAACAATATGAATCATTATGTTTATTATATAATAAAAATATTTATGATATGCATACTCTCTTCATAAAGATCACTGAAACATTACATTCTTTTGGAAGATTCTATAAGATTAATACTTGGGTTATAAGATTGTATAATATCTTCCAAAATAATGAGATGCAAAAGTGACTATCATAAATAAGGCAAATGATTCATTTACTTATTCACTTATTCATCTACTTCGATCTTTGATAGCATATAAATATTAATTTTATCAAAGATAATAATGACAACTCAAAAAAGATAAGCAAGGAGAAAAAAAAATCTTTGTAGGTAGCTGATATAAAAGAGTATAGCACATCATGCTCGAATGAAGCTAGTGATGAGGTTACAAGCTATCAACATGGTATGGAAGCTTTCTCAACAAAAATAAAATAAAATAAAATTAAAGGAATGGTAGGTACTTAAATTACATAAAGTTCACATTAAGAATGTTTATATAAGTGAAAGGCTTATTTGCTACCATTAAAAGAAGCCTAGACATAAAAGGTAAGATTATTTATACTTTAGTTGATGATTTAAACAACAAGGACAATGAAAGAAATAAAATAAAAAAGAAACAATAGGAAGAAAATATTGTATATGCTTTATGTGAGTTAGAGGCATCCAATTTTAATAATTTGAATGAATAGGCTAATGTCTTCAATCTAGCGAAAAGAGACTAATATTAACGCTTAGGAGACATTTGATGAAACTACTTATGAATAGCTTGATAAAGTCTTTAAGGTATATATATATATCGCATAAAAATTTGACATAAGCAATTAAGCATTGTAGCGATCTTAAAATAGAATGCAAAGATTTGAAATATAAAAATTGTTAATTTGTAAATAACTTGTTACTTATTTGTAAATTAGAACATAAGAATATTTTACTTAAAGCAAGACTACATTTACTTCTAAATACTAATACTTGCTAGTACAAAACCTCATAAAATTAATATTAGCAATAACATTCATCATTCACAATTTGTTTTTATTCATCTGTATCACTAGAATCAATCTAAACTTTACACAAACACTTATGTGTGCGTAATTTCTATTGTATAAACCTGCATATCTCTTTTGATTGTTGAGCATGCACAGAGATTTCAATCACAAACCTATTCACCATATGTTTGGATACCAAAGAGAGCTACCCTCACTCATCACAAGCTAGACCTCAAATAACTAACTTTGAAGGTAGATCCAAATAGAGTTAGTTCCAAAACTAACCCTTGATTTTTTTTTTTAAATGAATGCCTTCATAACAAAATTATTATAGTCGTGTGGTATTTGGATGATAGATGTCTGAGGCATATAATGGTAGCAAAACTAAATCTATTTCCCTTGAACCTAGTGATGGAGACTATGTTACTTCTTAAAATAAGGCTTTAGATTAATTGATAGGAACTCTAAAAAGAATGATATTAATTGTTTAATTTTTTCTAGTATTTAAATAAAACTAATTTCTATTAATCAATTTTATGACAAAGGATATTTTATTTAGAGAACATGGAAACATTTTGCTTACAGTTCATAGACATAAGAACATATATTTTATTAATTTATAGCATTTTAAAAAATGATGTAAATCTATTAAAATTGAACACTAATAACAATGATGCTTGATTATGATATAAAATATTATGTCTTACCAGCATTCACATATTGAGCAAAATTTTTAAAATGAATTTGGTTATAGGCCCCCCTAAAATTGAGTTAAATAATGATTATGTATATGATGCATGTGACTAGCTCTTATAGATTTCTTCCCTTAATCTACTCTTTATGAGCTCCCTTCATCTTGAACTCCTCAAAATATCCTTAAATTTTAGTAAATATCTATATACTACAGGTTAACTCTTTTTTGTTTTTTCAATTCTTCCATTGATCTAAAGGTGTGTTTCCCCTTCTCTACCTCATAGAAGTTTTTATTTGAGAATTCAACTATTAGCTAATTCAATTAGGGTTTTACAGTTTTTTGGTTTTTATTTAAATAAATTTCTAAATTTGTGTGATTAGCAAGTTTGAAATCTTTTTTTTTTTTACAAAGTCTTGTAATATTCTCCATAGATATCTAAAGGATTGAGCAATGAATGTACAATAAATTGTTATATTTATAAGAACAATTAATTGACGAATTTATCAAGCGAGTTGAATATTTTTTTTACGTCAAATGTCAACTAGAAAAAGTTTAGATGTCCATAGTTTGAGCATAAAAATTAAGTGTACCAAAGACTAGATGAAATTATGCTTGATTTACATCAGAGGACATTTCAACCTAATTACTAGTTTTTTATTTCCCATTGAGAGTGTGAGCAACATATCAACTCTTACAATAGTTCCTCAACAACTTATGAACCATTTAATGAAGTGCCAATTAGATGATACAAAGAAATTTTATTCGATGTAGCTAGCTCGTAGTTTATAGAAGCTATTGAAGACCCCACAAACATAAAAGCCTAAAATTTAATGAATTATTAAGTGTTGCTTAATAACCTTTTATTTAATGGTTGCATCAATAAATTTGAGTTAT
Organism: Dendrobium nobile; assembly: GCA_022539455.1. Lineage (NCBI taxonomy): Eukaryota > Viridiplantae > Streptophyta > Magnoliopsida > Asparagales > Orchidaceae > Dendrobium > Dendrobium nobile. The sequence goes on along the minus strand of CM039735.1, from coordinate 73,535,904 downwards.
ATGCTCCAATAAGAATGATGCAACATCAAAATAGAGTTTAATAAACCTCGAGAATGCTTTAACCATTTTATTGGATTGCTGAAAGAAACTAATCCAATTAATAATTTAGTGATAACTAATTTATATATGACAAAAAAAAAGGTATCCAAGTTAGATTTGAATGCATAAAAATAGATTGTTGCACTAACAAATGCATGTTGTATTACAAGGATTATTTAAAAAAAATTTGAATGCAAGTTTTGTGGAGGACATAGATTCAAAAAAATTAAGCAGAAAACAAAGTAAAAATAAGTGAACTCCTTATAAAAAGTTATTTTATTTGCCTCTTATTTCATATTTGCAAAGACTATTTGCATCTATGAGTTATGCTAAACATATTAGACATCATCATGAGAGACTAATTGAACATTATATTTTAAGTCATCCATCATATGTGGATGAATGGAAGCACTTTAATCATACTCTTCCAAAATTCATTTCTATATCCTAAAATGTTAGATTTGGTTATGTGCTGATGATTTTACCCGGAATAGTCAAACTGACACTCCTTATTCTTATTGGCATGTAATTGTTATGCCTTATAACAGAGATGGCATGATAAATCCATATATATTCCTCGTATTTATTATTCTTGGCTCCTAAAATATAAAGGAAAAAATATGTATAATTAAGAACCATTAATAGATGAGTACAATATATTATGGGAAGAAGATGTGCTTACATATGATATCTTTTAAAAATTTTAGATGAAAGCAACACTAATTAATGCAAACAATTGGTGACTTCCTAGTGTACGACATATTATTACGGTGGTGCATTACAAGAAAAGCAGCATACTCGTATTGTATGAAATTATCAAAGCACTCACATTAAAACAGGGTGGAAACACACATTGTTTTGTTGTCATCGGATGTTCTTGTCCACTAATCATGCATTTAAAAGAAATAAAAATTCATGAGTTAAGAATAGAATTGAGATGAAAGCTGGCATAAGCTGAGGTACAAGTAATGTGCCATCAAAAATAGAAACAATTGAAGGAGGAAGAGGAAGAGGATAATGAAGATGATGAGGGGTTGGATAGTGGGTCCTTAGATCATTAATGTGATTAATTGGTGGATGAGGGCAAAAAGGAGGGTGGGGGTACACTTCTATCATAATTGGAAGATTTAAGATCAATTTTTACGAAAGAGTTGCTTTGAAGGTGGGTGAAATTTTGAGGTAGGTCATAACTCATAAGCTTTGTAATAAATCAAGAGAATGTATATCCGACTTCAACCAATTTATTCTCCCTTTACAGATTCTCAAATCCAACAAATTTGGACTTGTGTTTAAGGGAATTTTGTCTAATTTATTTTTAATAACACATGAGTTTTTTTAAAATAAATTTAAAATAAAATTTTAAATTTTTGTTTCAACTGGAGCTTTGAGATATTGAGCCTTCGGGCATAGTGAAACCAAAAATCACTGCCACGGTATTGAAGTCTCTATTCTATAGTAATTTTAGATTCAACATGCAGCACTGAATAGTGGCATTATGGTGCTATGTACTAAAATTCATATATATATATATATATATATATATATATATATATATATATTCTTTGTTTTCTCTACACTCACTCACCACTTACATCAATAATGTCGTATTGCCAGAGAAGGGGAAGGGGAAGGAAGGAGGAGAGAGAAAGAGAAATCAAAATTTTTCGTCCCCGAATCACTTCGCAGCTTCACGAAAATTGCTCATATCGAGATAGTGACTGTTATCCTATATTTGTTTTCAAATATTTAATTCCGACCATTTGATTTCTTTTAAATTAAATTTATTAAAAATTTTCCTGATTTAATAAACACTACCAAAAAATCTGGCTTTCGCAGCACAAATTTCAACTTTTTCCGGCAGTTTTCCCTGCCACAAATATTTTTGCAGCGTTTTTATGACCGCTGGATGTCCGCCGTGATTATAATGCAAAGACATTTCGTGGCGGTTACAGGACCGGTGGGGTAGTGCTGAGGAGCGCTGAATATAGCAGAGGTTAAAACCGCTATAATTATCCATAATTGTAGCGGTCATAGCTGCACCTAATTTTGAAAAAAAGAACGATCTACAGAAGCGTGGCGATTAAAACCGCCACATATCTGCAGCATTGTGGCGGGTAAAACTGCCACTAATGCCCAGATTTTTTTTTTTAAATCGAATTTTACAGACCAAACACCTGTAAAACTTTTAGCAGGTTTTGAAGACCAAACAAACAGAATATCTGTCTTTTCGTATATCATCAGACAGACTAATGATGTATCACAGGAAAATATACATATGATTAATACAACTCCATGACATTTTCATAAAAAAAAATAAAGGATAATAGTTCAATTAACAAACTCAAAAAAGGGATAACTAGCTTTGAATAACAAAGCTTACAAATGTCCACAAGATATGAGTCACAAATTCAAGTTAGCATCCCAATAGAAAGGTGTTTCCCAGCTAACATATCGAAAAATAGAGGGTGCACACATAACCATTCCAAAGCATCGTCTGGTTCACAAATCCAGATGCAAAGCAACCCTAAAAAAAACAACAAACAACAAATGCATCGCAGCCTGCAGTAAGTTCTCCACTAAATAACCATCAAACAAATCTCAGTTGCAACCAAACAGATTTCAAGTCAAACTCAAAACATCAGTTCAAAAATACATGAAATATATATCCAGTACAAGCGGTCATAACAAAATCAGTTCAAAAATACATGAAATACCCAGTACAGTCCATACAACTCAAAACATCAGAATAAAAACTACAGCTTATCAACAGAAGAAACATAAGTTTGCAGAAGACTATCGTGCATTGGATGAATCATCATTGTCACCCTGAAAATAATATGAAATTAATGAGATATTAATACTCAAGAAATATACAATTAACATTAAATTACTATTTTTTCATACCATTTCAGATCCTCCATGTGGTGGTTGATTCATTTGAAACTGTTGCACAATTTGTCGCATCTCATCACGAAATGCGCTGAACTCCTCTGTAGACTTGCTATTTGACCAAAGTTACTACCACTTCCACCACCTACTTCATTTGTACTTTGAGGAAAGTATCGAGTCGGAGTAACACCAAATCCTTGTGTACGAATTCGCCCTGAATGTTTTGGATCCATTACTATGCTAAAACTCTCTCATTAGCTTCAATGTTTCCTTCTTCAGGTGTCAACCCTTCCTTGGCTAAAAGATTACATGCTTGTATCTACTTTACAATAACATATAATTAAATCAATTGAAAAACTAATTATAAAAAATAAATTAGTTGAAAAACTAATTAGCACTTACATTCTTAGATATTCCATTTAAGAATTTAATAATCTTTTCTACATCTATAGTGAATCATTCCCTTTCTTTCTTTCTTACCTAAGATCTCTTGATCTGTTATAATAACGTCCTTCACCAATTTTTTCAAGGAAAAAGAAAAGTCATAATACTTATTAGCATGTTGATCATAGTTCCTTAAAATGTTGCTTAGTGTCAATCCTTCATTATATTCTTTTGGAAAGTGTGAATAAAAATAATACTTCAGTAAAATTTATTAGCCACAAGCTGTTAGCAAATGATCATAGCAAAGTTAAATAAACTATAATACTTCGTTTTAAGAATCTTTATCCATCAAACAGTTAATTGTAAGGGATAAAATAGAACATTCAAATCAACTTGAACTTCCCTTCAAACATGCATGTCAAATTTAGGGCATCACAAGAAACTTTTAAGAATTTAGCAAATTCAAGAAATAGCAACCAAATGACCACCGGAACAACAAAAATTGGGCAGAAGAAAGACGAGTTGGAAATTACCTATGACCGAGCAACAGAAATGCAACCGGACTTCGTCAGTGATGACAGATTAGGCGACGGGAATGGATTTATACCTCACCGCCGGTGGATTTGGTCGTGGATGAGGATTTGGAGGCTACGACGTCGGACGTTTCAGCGAGCATTACAAGGAACTAAGAGGAGGCCAGAGAAATCGTATACGAGGCGCGCGCAGGTCGAATGGCTCAGCTCGAGCACGGGGGGAGAAATAAAGAACCATTTTTATCAGTGGCTAAAACTGCCATAAAAAAGCTAATATAAGAGCGGTTAAAATGGGTGTCATAACTCATATATAGCATCGGTTATAACCACTGCAAATACAGAGATTTAACACCGGTTTACAAACCGCTGCTAAAAAAGTCTGCCGAAGCTTCATGTTTAAATTAATAATATATTAAAATCGAGGTATCATTTTGGTATATGAAAAGTTATACCAGAATTTTTTGGAAATTTTTAATAATATTTAGAATTTTAAAAGCCTATATATGTAGTCTCTATTCTCTAAGCCCTTATTCCTACTTCCAAGGAGGCCGGTTCCTGTTCACTGTGTCGCCTCACAGATTTTTAAAAAGAAACTTAAAAAAAAAAAAAAAAAAAAAAATTGGACCTCATCTTGTAGCGTTAAACCAGTAATAAGATAAAGACTTGGTGTCTTGATGTCCTCTTATAGATGTTTTCTACATAAGTTCTCTTGAGAAGCTTAAAATAAATCTTCTAATTTATTTTGAAGATTAAAGTTTTATGTAAGTTGAATGAGTGGATCACAGAGATCTAAATTAGGCTTTGTTCTATCAATGTTGATTTTTTTTTTTTTAATTTGAATAAAGTATTTTAGAACCATCAAAGTATGATTATGCCAAATTGTCATGTGTCACATATTTCTAAATTTTACACAACTGTAACATCCACATAATAGTCATGATAGACAGCATAAATCATTTTTTTCCAGTAAATAATTTCAGCGAGTAATAGCAAAAGAAGTTTAATACACCATATGGATGTCAGGAAGTGTTCATGTCGTATAATTTGTGTGAATTTATAATTTTGTATATGTTACTTTTCAAAAGCTTTGACACATATTTTTGGACTTTACAAGATTTGACGTTCAAAAATAGAGAGTCAACTGATATGTCATCAAAAATTCATCTTAATCGGGCACGAATCTCAATGCAAAATGAGATTGAGGCTTCAAAAATTAAAATCAGGATCATATGATCTCCAATTTCAAGAAGCTAAAAGCAAAATTAAACGTCTCAAGGAGACGAACCCAACAACATCAAATTTGATCCAATTCGAGCCTAAATCAAAGGTCTAAAGTCCATGTGAAAGCTTCAGAGCATTAATTGTACTATCAAGAAATACTCAAATATGACATGTTTATAGTCAAATCGAGCCGCTAGACAAGAAAAATACAACGACCCTCATTTCTGACATCACTAATGCACTTAAATGCTTGATAAACTCTTCATGATCAAGGGAATTAATATGGGTCATCGGATAGAATACGCCTAACATGCCCTTAATCTTCTTCAAATTTACTAGCCATGCCACTCCAAAAAAAAAGCCCCTCATTCTTTACATGATGGGGATGAAAAAAAAAAAAGGAGAAAACTTGTGGAGCTCCCTTACCATCGACCACCGCCAAATCTCTTCCCAACCACCGACCGTCATTAGACTTCCACCTGTTCGTCAGTTGCCGCCGGATCTCTTCACAGCTACCGGCCATCACTGGACTTCAACTTGTTCTTCAGTTGTCGCTAGATCACTTCATGACCAGTGATCATCACTAGACTTCCACTCGTTCATCAGTTGCTAGTGAATCTCTAACCGACCATCATCCTTCACTAGACTTTTGCATGTTCGTCGCCTATCGTTGGTTCTCTTCCTAACCATCAATTGACTTTTCTCCCATTCGTTAGCTACTGCCAGATCTCTTCTTAACTACTGACCATCGCTGGACTTCTACCCATTCATCAGCTACTGTCGGATCTCTTCTCGACCATTGACCATCCTGGAATTCTTCCCATTCATCGGCTTTCTTTGGATCTCTACTCGACCACCAACTATCGTCGAACTTCCGTCTATTCTAAGACTACTAGAACTCTTCCTGGATGCTATCAACACTGGATCTCCTCTCGAATATTGTTGCCTATCGACTATGATCATTTTGACATCCGCTGCCCGTTAACTACAATCATGCTGACCACTGGTGCCCCACTATTGTCTCTCCGAGCACCATCATTTGACTATGATTTTTTTGACCATCGTCGCTTGACTATGGTCCTTCTAACCTCCATCATCCTCGGACTATAATTCTTCATACAACCATTACCTGATGACTACGGTCCCTCTGACCTTTGTTACATGCCTATTACATTCACTCTGACCATCAATGCCCACTAACTATGATCCTTCCGATCTCCATTGCTCACCAATTGCAGTTCCTCTGACCAACATCGCCGCCGTCTATGGTCTACTTTCGACCAAACGAACAGGCCAACACTGATTCTTCTAACTCCCATCATGTAATGCACTATATATGATGCATATTTGCTGCATCGATCCAAGGCCTTACCACCAAGGAAGAGCCTCATTTGTAATCAACTGCAAACACTAGTGGCTTCATTTAAATTGGACAAGGCCCCGTGTTTTCCCCATTTTCTACGTAAAAACTCTGTTATCTCTTGTAAACGCTACATCTCTACTCATTTATCTATTTGTGTGCTGGATATTCGTATAAGGCCAAGATGGTAAACTTTATATTCTGCCGTCGCAAATATTCCAGCACGAAACAAAACTAAAATTCGACATGTAAATTAGGACCTATTTGTGTTTTTATTTTAAAATATATTAGCTTATTTTATTTTCTATATACTTCATTTTTTATTTTTAAAAATAAATCAACTTTAAAGACAAGAAAACCAATTTTTAGGTGTTTTAAGTATTTTAAAAAACAATTATCAGCACTGCCATTCACTATTAATCATTGTCGTCCTTTATTGACAACATTGTCCTCCACTTATCACCACCACTGATCATGACCTCCAATCATCGTTGGTTATTGACTGCCTCCTCTGTCCATCTCCAATCGTTGTCAATCTCCACATTCATTAATGCTAATTGCCATCACCTCTTAGCTTCTTACCATCGAGGACTATCACCTCTGACCAGTGACCATCCTCATTGTCTTGCTCGCCCACCCCCTTCGACCGCTACCGCTCAATCGCTGCCATCCTCACATAAATAAGTTTATTCAATATTTAATAAAAATAAACACAATGAATTTTTAGTATACAAATACATTTTATTTGAAATCAAAAATATATATTAAACAAAATAAAATAAAAATAAAAAAAATAATCCCAAAAGGCATCTTAAATAATGGCTCATCCAATTATTTTTAATTAGTATGCTTTATTTCTAAAAGAAGTTTGAAAAAATAGAGTTTAAACATATTTTATTTCTAAGAGAATTTTGAAAAAAATACATTTTAAACTTATTTTTATGTCAAACTAAATGATGAATTTAATAGACTTATTATTTAAAAAAATATCAAACAAATAAGCTCTTTAAAAAAAAAAAAAAGGCTGACATGACGGAGAGTAGCAGACCTTAGCTAATTTTGCCCAAAATGCTGCAAGGAACAGCAGAAAGACGAAGAAAACAATAGCGGCGAGAAGTGGTGCACAACAACCGTGGCAAAATGGAGTAATAATTATAATAATAATAAACTGAGTTGCAGGAGGCGGCCACGTCTCCAAAGCCAACAGAGCGCCGAGGTTGGCGACGATTGCTGAGAGGATTACGGATTCTTTAACACTCTCCGTCGTCGTTTCTTACAGAGCGAAAGCTTAAAAAAGGACGGAAGAGGAAGGGGATTCGCATTAAAAATCCCTCCGCATTTCCTATCCGCACATGGCCTTTCTCTTCGTCGGCCATTTTTTTAGGTTCCGCTCTTTTTTTTTTCCTCTACTGATTGTAAAATCTATTTTCGCCCACATGTTTGCTTTCCTTATTCTATCTACCTTGAGATCTCTCCCTTCGCCCTTCCATATCCACCCTGCAACTGCAAAGCGCGAGAACCACCGCAGACACAGAAAGCGGAGGTTTCTGTGGATAATCTAGGAGAATCTTCTATTATGGGCTAGTTTAGATCCAGTCTTCTCCAGAGTGAAGAGTTTCAGGTACTTATAAACTTCTCATTGATCTGATTCCAGAAGTTCTGTTGACTTTTGAGTTCTGATTTTAAAGTGGAGATCTTTTGTCTTCGGAGCCCTTCTTCCATTGGCTTCATAAAGAGGAGAAGAAGCTTATTACTTTGGGAATTGATCACTTAAAATTCGTTTACTTTTATCAGTTTCTTACCATATTGTTTTCTTTTCTTGAGCGTTTTTAAGACCTCAATGTGTGCTTTAACGGATGAGCACATTGTGATATTGGGTTCCGAGACCATAGTGGCTGACAATTTTTGAGTGGAAGCGGGCACATGTGGATCAGCGCCTTAAAGGTACTCTTTTGATTACGAATTATGTGCACATTCTTGTCGTCTGTAGCTTCTAGGAGCTTTTTGTGGCTGTATTGTTGCTTTTGATCTATCCAAATGAATTGACAGCAGGCCCACCAAGTTCAATTCTTCTCCTCACTGTAGAATCAATAAGAATAATCTTATAGGGTGGCTTTGTCCTGTTTCAGTTGTAATCTTTCCTCATTTATGGATTTCATCAATGTATAAATTTTCAATGAGCGGCTCTGAAATTGCTTTGCTTTATACTTGCATATTGCTATCATTGGTTACCTTGCTATTATTGTAGTGATATAAAAGATGGTTTCACTCTATCCCGAGTTTAAGTAGGTTTTCATAGATATCTATTGCATGTTTTATGCTTCAAATGTTTTGTCTCTGAAAGTCTCATACATGCTTTATTCACCCTCATATTGTTGTGTGTCCCTATATAAGGTTGTCTCAACTTTTTAACTTTCATTGCAGCTTTTTTACATTGTTTAAATGAGTTGTTGGATGTGGGCTTAACCAAGTACCAATAAAAAACCTAATCTTTCTGATTTTTTTGAAGGATTAATTGAAGATATGACAACAAGATTTTTTGCCCGTTCAAAGTTATCAGCAATAATAGTTGATGGTTGTGGTATGAAAGCAAAGCTCATTAATTTGTCCAAGTTGTATTGTTAAGGAGTTTGAGATCAGTTGAGATTGTAGTTGTTTCTGTTCTTTAAGATCATGGAAAATGTAATTCTTGAAGAAGCAGACAATGAAGTCCTTCCTATGTGGCCTGATAATCTTATGAATGCAGCTGAAAAGCAGTTCAACATCGAAACCGGGGCAGATCGAGATATGCTAGAAGATGTCACAATTGTGGACGATTCTTCTGTTGCAGATTTCAAGCGGCTCCTTGAGCTAACCAGCTATAGCGAGAAGGGCTCTTCCCAGTTGGCGTACCTTGTTAAAAGTTGGGAGTACAAGCAAGCAAATGCTGCACGCCTTCTGAATGAAGAACTGAGTATCCTGAACATACAGAGGAAGGAAACTGAGCTCAAGAAGCTAGAGATCATAGAAGCACACCGTTTTGAGCAAGAAAAACATGCTGGAAATAAACGACCTATATCCATTCTTGAGGAAGTTTATGACATCTGGGGAGCTGCTCCTAGAAGGATAAATGATGGTCATGCATTCAACAAAATCATTACAATAGATGCTGAGTATAACACAGTAAATTACTGGAAGCAACGCGCCATTCAGCTGGAAAAGTTGCTCGAGGAAAGCATCCAAAGGGAGCAGATGCTCATGCAGAAATTGCAGGATAATCTTAATAATCTTCAGGCACAATCATCACCTGTAGATGAATTGTCTCAGATTTTAAAAAGGGCTGATAACTACCTGCACTTTATTCTGCAAACTGCACCAGTTGTCATTGGTCATCAGGTGAATTAATGCTCTTTCTGGACAGGCTTAAAATTTAAAAATTGCATGTGTGAAAGACCATGCCTATGCATGTATGTATCCATCATTTACAGGCTTTAATTAATTTTTTTCTTGAGAATTTATATTTGATATTTGTTTTTCTATTTCAGACAAAGAAAGGGAGATTTATATACATACCACCTATTACTATTCTATTTACATATTTAACACCTAAAACTTTAATATTACATACATGCCACCTATAGTTCATTTTCATATCAAATATGAGTGGTAGAAATAAAATATATGAGTGGTAGGAAAGAAATATAAGTGGTATATTTGATATTAAAATAATATAGGGTGGTATGCATGCAATATTAAAATTTTGGGTGTTAGATATGTAAATAGGATGTTATAAAGTGATATGTATGTAAATTCCCCCCCCCAAATAAAGTAATTCCATAATTTGAAGATAGTGAACATTTTATAAATATATTATAGATTGTAGCTGTACAATTGTATACCATTTATCCTTATTAATTTGCTTGATTCAGCATGTTCATGAGTATGTTCTTTATGCATTTTGAGCAACATTTGAATATCAACCGATTTAGGCTTCGTTTGGGACGGTTTTTTTATTGCTTCTTAAAGCAGTTTTTGAGTACAAAAATTTCAACTTTTGTACTAAAAAGCTATTTTAAGAAGCAGTAAAAAGCTGTCTCAAACAAAACCTTAGTCTCTTTTGATTGATTATCTTTCTTAGCATAAATGAAGTATTTATTTTATTGGGCTTATTCTTACTCGTTATTATGCTTGAGCATGACTCGGCTATCATTTAGCACTGTTGAGGATATCTTATATCCATATGCTGCTTTCCTTTTTTCGAGAAAAAAGTGTATTATAATTAACTAACTATGCCTTTATAAGGAGTTACTTTCTCATATTTTTTCTTTTGCTGCTCCAGGATAAAGAATTACGTTATCGTTTCATCTATAACCATTTCCCCAGGCTGGGAGAGGAGGTAATCATTTTATCACTACTTGTACCTTAATAGTTCGCAGCATAAGATTTATAGTGTTTTTGTTCTTGATTATTTTATCAAGAAATGGAAAATAGAAATATGGGCTGACTTCTATCCTCTTTGTAGTGGATTATCTTCCCTTAAAATGTTATTTTAATTTCCTTCACTGGTATTTGATTGGAATGTAACTGATATTTTCAGGACATTATAGGTAAAACTGATACCGAGATATTTACCGGATTGGGCGTCAAAGAATCTCAGGAGTTCAAGAGAGAAGTCTTGGAACGAGGGTTGCCGGCTAAGCGGGAAATAACCTTTGAGACTGAATTGTTTGGAAAAAAAACATTTTTAATATATGTTGAACCAGTATTCAGCAAGGCAGGAGAAACAATAGGTGTCAATTATTTGGGAATGGATGTAACTGACCAGGTAGTGGCCCTTTTAAGTTTGTTCTCTTTGAAGTTATTTTATCTTTTCTTTCAGTATCAGGATTTTAATGTGTTAGAGATTCTTAACTTTATCATCTTATTGTAAATCTAACTCACTGCTAAGTAGTATTATTATTCTTTAATCTTTACTTTTGAATTATATTTATTTTTTGGTTGTTTGTTACCCTTTGTGGTAAACAAATGAATTTATTAAACACTTTCATTTAGAATTATAGCATAATAGTATTTAATGAATTGCAGCTGAAGGATTCTTAATTATGATCCCTGATGATATTTAAGCTATCCTAGTTTTTTTTTAATAATGCAAAATCATTTTCTTTTAAATCATAAGTAGAACGTACCATGCCAAAAGTCATATGGAAGTTCTTACATATTAGGTGAGATGAATACTGTGAAAGGCAATGCAGAAATAACTTGTGCTGAAACTATCATGTCAGAGGTTGTTAAGATTGATCTATGTGATGTGAAACCAGGAATTGGATCTTAGAAAATTAATAAAAAACTTGTTAAAATAATGAAAATATAATCTTAATGATTCTCACAATTGATACTTCCAAGAGATCTTAGGTTTCAACTCAGCTTAGGCAAGTTATTACTGCTAAATTAGCAAGATCTATAAAATAACGATGGCAATTAATAGTAAAGCCAATGAAAAGCCAACTAGAATCCGGCGGTTAACAAAGCGATTGTCTCACATTGGGGCTTACGCTCACTTGTTTGTTTCTAGGGTTGTCGGAAGAAGAAGAACCACACAAGGGATGAAACCAATCCGAGGGAGACGGTGCCGGCGATCCGTAGTGATGGAGAGGAAGGTGTAGGATGTGGAGGTGGCGTGGAATTTCGGCCGTCAATGGTCCACTCGTAGTCCGGACATTGTTTATCAATGACGTGGATGAGGGTCGGTAGGATCCGATCCAAGTAAGCTCCAACAGTGTCGTCGTCAGTGTCAAATCCCGCGTCGAAGAAGGGCGATTGTAGAACGCTGAGATTACTGTGGGTGTCGAACACAAGCCCCCATTCTAGCTCGGGATCCGCCATGTGACATGGGGGTGAAGATGGGTGGTCGTCACAAGAAGCTCTCCAATGGGGAAGAGAGGAAGGTCGGCGGGTTGTAGAGAGGAGGGGAGGCCGGCGGTGGAGCTAGGGTGAGAGGAGGAGTTATGTTTTAGAAAACTGAAATTGATTTCAGTTTTAGGGATTTAGGAGGGAAATATTTGGGATCTAATTTTGAAAACCCAAATTAAGGAGGGGGGGGGGAATTTATGGCTCATTCAATGGGAGAGCCAATAAGGGGGAGGCCGGCGGTGGGGAGAGGGAAGTAAAACTGAAATTAATTTCAGTTTTAGTGCAATTGGGGGGAAATTTATTTGAAATCAATTTAGGATTTCAAATTAGAGAAAGGGAGTTAATTGACTCCTTAATGGGGAGCCCAAAGAGGGGCCGGCGGTATGGCTAGAGAGAGAGAGGGATTCGGGGAGAGAGGAAAGGTCGTTTCCAAATTGATTTGATGATGTGGAAAAGGATTTAAAAACTCCAAATTAAATCAATTTGAAATTGGATTCAATCATGGGAACTTTCCTAATTTGGAATTCCAAATTAGGAAATAATTCAAAATTTGAATTCCAAATTTCAAATTTGATATTGGTGGAGAGATGGATTGGCCGGGTGGGGGGGAAGGTCGTCGGCAAGGTGGGCGGTCGGAGTTGGGAGAGTGGCCGGCGGCGGAAAATTCAAGGGGCGGCGGCTAGGGGGGCTAGGATGATTTTAGGTGGGGTTTTCTTGTGGTGGGGAAGAGGTAAGTGGAAAAGAGAAAAGCTAGGATTGCAAATACCTAGAGAATTCACAAAGAGATCTCAAACGAAGAACTCACTAAGAGATCTTCAAGAAATCACAAAGAGAGCATAAGAGTAGAAAATTTTATTCATCCAATAATCCATAAAATACAATGACAAAGCCTTTATATAGGCTATCCGAAACTAAAAACATAAAGACGACATTGTCCTTGGGCTACAACAAGCACTAATTCCCTCATAAGGGTACAAAAGGAAAAACATGAAATATAAATGACATGAATAAAATAAAACATAAAAAATAAAGACTCAAAATCATGGCCGTCGATCGGCGTCTCTGGCGATGGTACACGTGTCGAAATCTGAAGTCCCCATCATTCTCCCCGGGTGGGAGGAAGCTCGACCCTGTCGAGCAAGGGTCCTGAGAACTCTCGTACAGCTCTAGAAGGTCAGGGTGCAGTCTCTGTATCTACTCATGCTCCAGTCACGTATCCTCCGTCTCCGGCTTCCCTCTCCAATGAACTAAGTATCTTTGGCGCCTGCCGTCCCTTGTGGAAATGATCTCATCACTGAGTATGGTTTCAATCTTCTCCGTATTAGGTAGATTAGGGATCTTGGGAAGTTGAGGCAGGCTTGGGATCTCACTGGGTATGGTCTCACAAGGCTCAATATTTAGTGGATTTTCAGGGTTAAAATCAGGGCCATCAAAGGCTATTAGATCCTCAATGTTAAACGTGGGATTCATGTTGAAACCTTCAGGAAGGTCCAAGACATAGGCATTACTATTTATTTTAGAAGTTATTTTAAAGGGACCTGCGCTTTTAGTATGCAATTTCTTAACGGCCCCGGGAGGGAACCGTTCCGGACGAATCCGAACCATGACATAGTCTCCAACTTCGAACTCCTTGAAGCGTCGCTTAAGATAAGCATTAAGTTTGTATTTTTCATTACTTTGTACAATTCTTTTATTAATTTCTTGATGTAATTCCTGGATATGAGATGCAAATGCGGATGCTGACTCTGACACTCTAAGCTTAGGACTCATGGGGAGTAAATCTATCGGTTGCCTAGGTTGGTATCCATAAACAATCTCAGCTGGGCTCATACCGGTGGTCCGGTTGACAGAATTATTGTAGGCAAATTCAGCAATGGGTAGTTTGGAATCCCAATCTCTAATGTGTTCACCTACTAAGATCCTAAGAAGGTTCCCAAGGCTCCTATTAACAACTTCCGTTTGACCATTCATTTGTGGGTGAAAGGCGGTGGAGAATTGCAGCTTAGTACCCATCTTAATCCATAAAGTTTTCTAGAAATAGCTCGTAAATTTCACGTCTCGATCCGACACAATTGTTTTTGGGAGTCCATGAAGTCGGACAATCTCATCAAAGTATAGCTTGGCAATCCTAGAGGCATCGAACGTTTTAGCACATGGGAGGAAGTGGGTCATCTTAGAGAAGCGATCTACTACTACACAGATAGAATCGTGCTTCCTAGCGGTTTTGGGTAGCCCTAAAACAAAGTCCATACTAACATCTTGCCAAGGGCAGTTTGGGATGGGAAGTGGGGTGTAGAGGCCAGTGTTCTGCTTCCTCTGTTTAGCTAGTTGGCAGGTATGGCAACGTTTGATCAGTCTACTAACGTCTCGCTTAAGGCTGGGCCAGAAAAATCTATACTCAACTGGTGCAATGGTCTTGGCCTGCCCAAAATGTCCAGCTAAGCCTCCCGCGTGTAGTTCCCACATAAGAAATTCACGAAGAGAGGTGTTGGGAATACACAACTTCTGAGACTTGAATAAGTATCCATTTTCCAACAAGAAATCATCCACAACTTGTTTATCTCCAGTCGTCAATGAAGAATATGTTTCTTTGAAATCAGGGCATTCTTTATAGTCATTCTTGATGCGTTCAAATCCAACAATCTCCGTTCTCATCTCTCTAGTGACCATTATTCTACGACTCAAAGCATCAGCTGCTTTATTCTCAGCTCCGGCCTAATGCCTAATAGTGTAAGAATATTCTTGGAGGAATTCGACCCAACGACCATGACGGGCATTTAACTTCTTCTGGGAGTTAATGTATCACAAAGCTTCATGATCCGAAAATATTACAAATTCCTGGGGAAGTAAGTAGTGTCTCCAATACCTAAGGGACTGAATGATTGCATAAAATTCCTTATCGTAGGTAGAGTACCTTTGACGAATGTCATTTAATTTCTCGCTAAAGTATGCCACAAGATGTCCTTCTTGTGACAAGACTCCTCCTATTCCAATTCCTGATGCGTCACAGGTTACCTTAAAAACTTTAGAAAAATCTGGGAGAAGCATAACAGGAGCTTCTACCATTTTCTTCTTAATATCCTCAAATGCTTTGGTGGCTGCTGTCGTCCAATGAAATTCCCCTTTCTTAAGACAATCCGTTATTGGGGCTACGATGGTGCTGAAATTTTGAATAAACCTCCGATAAAAAGTAGCCAATCCATGAAAGCTTCTAACATCCCTAATGTTCTTAGGTTCTGACCATTCATTTATAGCTCGCACCTTTTCTGGGTCAGCAGATATTCCTTGAGTTGATATGATGAATCCAAGAAAGGTCACACTATCGGTGAGGAATTTACATTTGGCAGGGTTAGCGAACAACTGTTCTTTTCTCAAGACTTCACAAACTTGTGCTATATGATTGAGATGTTGATCCACCGAAGTACTGTAGATTAAAATGTCATCAAAGTAAACTGCTATAAATTTTTCTAGGAAGGGTCTGAGGACTTGGGTCATGACCCTCATAAAGGTGCTCGGGGCGTTGCTCAGACCAAACGGCATAATAGTCCATTCATAAAGTCCATCCTTTGTTTTGAACGCCGTTTTTCATTCATCTCCTGGACGGATTCTAATCTGATGGTACCCACTCTTAAGATCTATCTTGGAAAAGAGAGTTGCTCCAGTCATCATGTCCAACATGTCATCTAGCCGGGGAATTGGGAACCTATACTTGATAGTAATCTTGTTGATAGCGCGGCTATCAACACACATCCGCCATGAGCCGTCCTTCTTGGGGGTCAGAAGTGCAGGAACAACACACGGGCTAAGGCTCTCCTTTATGAATCCTCGTTGCAGAAGTTCATCAACTTGTTTTTTTAGTTCAGAATGCTCATTTGGGTTCATACGGTAGTGGGGAAGGTTGGGTAGTGATGCTGCCGGTACCAAGTCTATCGCATGTTGTATGTCCCGCAGTGGTGGCAGTTGGTTAGGTAAGTCGTCCGGGAAAACATCAGAAAAGGCTTTAAGGAGTGGGCGGACCTCTTTAGGAATGGGTTCACCTATTTCTTCCTGGGTTTTCCTAGCCACTAGAGCGTACATGGTGGTTCCTTGGTTGATTTCATCTTCCACTTCCTTTGCAGTCAGGAGGTGTAGCCCTTTGCTTTGTTTGGCCGAGGTAGGCTTGGCTTCCGTCTTGGGGGGTTTTGGTTGAGAGGGTATTAACTTAATTTTCTTCCCGTTATGTTCGAACACGCATGTGTTCGTCCTCCCATAAATATGAACGTCATTGTCAAATGACCAACGGCGACCAAGGATGATTTGACCTACGTCTATGGTCAAAACATCACACCAAATCTTCTCCTGATATCCCACAAACTCTATGGGAATGAGGCTCCGATCCTTAATTTCTATGGTCGTCGAGTTGATCCAATAAACCTTATACGGATTTGGGTGCGGGGTCATCTTGAGGTTAAGTTTGGAAACCATAGCCGAAGAGACTGCATTGATACAACTTCCACTGTCGACAATAACTTTGCAGCTCTTTTCTCCAATCTTAATAAAAGTATGAAAAATAGAGGTTCTTCGCCAATCATCACTTAGCTTAGATTGGGACAATGCACATCTAACCACTTGAAGGGTAACGGGTTCATCCTCAGTGAAAGAGTCTTCTTCCTCGTCTACATGGTGAATCAAATCAGTTTCGGGTTCGTCCTCATCTTCATCCACTTCTTCAATTATGGTGACATTGTAGGGACTAGAACATTGCGAAGCAATGTGTCCATACCCATGACACCTATAACACTTGGTTCCTGAAGTGGGCTTGGAAGTGTCTCGTTCGGGGGCTTTACCTTTAAGGTCCGTGCGAGGTGGGGCTGAACTAGCAGTGGGTCGGCTTGCCGTAGAACCCGAGGGTCGGTTTTGGGGTTGTCCAGATGAGGTCCTATAAGAGGTTGGGCGGGAGTCAAAATGTCTCTTTTGGGAATGGGTTTAGACTCTTCAAGGTCGAGAACTAGGCTGCAGGCTGCTTCTAACGAGTCTACTCCTCTAGCAAAAAGTTCAGTTCGAAGATCTTCCCTATGGCCAGCTCTAAACATGGACAGATTTGAGTTGGGGTGGCCGACTCCTCGCCATTGCAACGAATCAGGAAGTCGTCGAAGGCAGAGATGTAGTCTTTGACGGGCTTGCACCCCTGGGTCAGTCTATTCCACTTATCAAGGAGCTTAGGGTAGTAGGATGGAGGGAGGTATTTTCTCCTAAGTTCTTGTTTCATGGTTCTCCAGTCTGTAATAGGATGTTCGCCTCGAGCCTCGCGCATATTCTCTAAATTGGTCCAATATAAGTTGGCTCGGCCCGTGAGTTTCATCTCTGCAAATCTAACCTTCCTAGCTTCCGAGATGTTATACCACTTGAAATAACTATCCATGGACTTAAGCCAATCTAAGAAAACTTTGGGGTCAAGGGTTCCATCATACGTTGGGGCATTAATCCTAATATTTTTCAACAACTTGGCATCGTTGTCTCTCCAAGGGTTCTCGTCTCCTATGTGGTCTTGATGGGGCCTCGAGTTATGGCGGTAATGGTCTCGATGATGGCAATGATCTGCTCTGTTATCCTCGCCATAGGGTGAGTGATCCGAGGTCGTGAAGGTGTATAGATAGCGGGATTCCCAATACGCTATATGTTATCTAAACGATCACTGGTCTGTCGCCTAAAATCTGCTAAGTCGGTCTGAGTGTTACGGATTTGCTGCGTAACAGTTCCCAATTGACCCACTATGCCTGGATGTGTTCCGGATCCATGGGTGAAGGTTAGGGGTTGCTAGGGGAAGTGTTGGGGTGGTGGACAGCACCTAGACGCTGCGGTGGGATGCTCCTAAGGCTTCTATAAACTGCTGGAATGCTAGGGACAGCAATCTAACACAGTGGCGAAAGTTGTCTAAGTATCTAGAGTGGGTTGTAGAGTGTGGACAACAACTTAACAAAGGTTTAAGGGCACCTAAAGTCACTAAACAGTGCAGGAAAAGTTGTGGACAGCAATGTTTTCTACGGTGGCAATTGACCTAGGTGATTGAGTGGGTGGCAAGTGACAAGGACAACACTTAGGTAAAGTAGATATGCTTGTTTACAATGAAAATAACATGCAGGAAATTACTGGACAGCAAAGTAAAACAACAAAATACGTTACCTAAATGGTGTTTTGCATGCAAACGACTAAAGGCAAGAAAAACTAGACTCCTAGGATGCACCTAGCACAAACAAAGCATGCTAGCCATGCTCTGATACCAAGATGATGTGAAACCAGGAATTGGATCTTAGAAAATTAATAAAAACTTGTTAAAATAATGAAAATATAATCTTAATGATTCTTACAATTGATACTTCCAAGAGATCTTAGGTTTCAACTAAGCTTAGGTAAGTTATTACCGCTAAATTAGCAAGATCTATAAAATAACGACGGCAATTAATAGTAAAGCCAATGAAAAGCCAACTAGAATCCAGCGGTTAACAAAGCGATTGTCTCACATTGAGTCTTACGCTCACTTGTCTGTTTCTAGGGTTGTCGGAAGAAGAAGAACCACACAAGGGATGAAACCACTCCGAGGGAGACGGTGCCGGCGATCCGTAGTGATGGAGAGGAAGGCGTAGGATGTGGAGGTGGCGTGGAATTTCGGCCGTCAATGGTCCACTCGTAGTCCGGACGTTGTTTATCAATGACGTGGATGAGGCTCGGTAGGATCCGATCCAAGTAAGCTCCAACAGTGTCGTCGTCGGAGTCAAATCCCGCGTCGAAGAAGGGCGATTGTAGAACGTTGAGATTACCGTGGACGTCGAGCACAAGCCCCCATTCTAGCTCGGGATCCGCCATGCGACATGGGGGTGAAGATGGGTGGTCGTCACAAGAAGCTCTCCAATGGGGAAGAGGGGAAGGTCGGCGGGTTGTAGAGAGGAGGGGAGGCCGGCGGTGGAGCTAGGGTGAGAGGAGTTATGTTTTAGAAAACTGAAATTGATTTCAGTTTTAGGGATTTAGGAGGGAAATATTTGGGATCTAATTTTGAACTCCCAAATTAAGGGGGGGGGGATTTATGGCTCATTCAATGGGAGAGCCAATAAGGGGGAGGCCGGCGGTGGGGAGAGGGGGAGAGGGAAGTAAAACTGAAATTAATTTCAGTTTTAGTGCAATTGGGGGGAAATTTATTTGAAAACAATTTAGGATTTCAAACTAGAGAAAGGGAGTTAATTGACTCCTTAATGGGGAGCCCAAAGAGGGGCCGGCGGTATGGCTAGAGAGAGGGATTTGGGGAGAGAGGAAAGGGGGTTTCCAAATTGATTTGATGATGTGGAAAAGGATTTAAAAACTCCAAATTAAATCAATTTGAAATTGGATTCAATCATGGGAACTTTTCTAATTTGGAATTCCAAATTAGGAAATAATTCAAAATTTGAATTCCAAATTTCAAATTTGATATTGGTGGAGAGAGGGATTGGCCGGGTGGGGGGGGAAGGTCGTCGGCAAGGTGGGCGGCCGGGGTTGGGAGAGTGGCCGGTGGCGGAAAACCCAAGGGGCGGCGGCTAGGGGGGCTAGGATGATTTTAGGTGGGGTTTTCTTGTGGTGGGGAAGAGGTAGGTGGAAAAGAGAAAAGCTAGGATTGCAAATACCTAGAGAACTCACAAAGAGATCTCAAACGAAGAACTCACCAAGAGATCTTCAAGAACTCACAAAGAGAACAAAAGAGTAGAAAATTTCATTCATCTAAAAAAAATAAAAAAAAAATAAAAAAAAAATCCATAAAATACAATGACAAAGCCTTTATATAGGCTATCCGAAACTAAAAACATAAAGATGACATTGCCCTTGGGCTACAACAAGCACTAATTCCCTCATAGGGGTACAAAAAGGAAAATCATGAAATATAAATGACATGAATAAAATAAAACATCAAAAAATAAAGACTCTGAATCATGGCCGTCGATCGGCGTCTCCGGCGATGGTACGCGTGTCGAAATCTGATGTCCCCATCACTATGTTAACTAAAACTTTTATCAGGTAGTACTTAACAAGACTGAGCGATGAATAGAAGTTTAGAAGGGCTCCTTATATTTAATGCAATTGGGACTGATAATTATTTTAAATCTGTTATCCATTATTCAAGAACGCATTGATAGTTTTCTCATCCTTGTATATATTATCATCAAATAACTACTGGTTCTGATTAAGATATTACAAAACTATGTTTCTAAATAGGTTAACTTGCAACATTAACAGATCAAGAGATAATGCCACAATTTCTAAATCTGTATAAACTAAAATTATTAGTACACTGGTGCTAACGTGCTAGAATAAATTACTTTTCCAAAGAGAAATAGCAACACAAAAAGTTCCTAACATTCTTGCTTTAGAACTTACAAAACACCAACTTGGTTTCTCATATCTCCATATATGTTGTTTCACATGATTGGAAAATTTAATTCGAAGCTTTTCAGCCATTTCAGGTTTTCTCCACCTTAGGCCTGCTGTTAAAGTACCTTTGTTCATCTTTCTGATACTTTTTCTCATCACCGCAAAATTATGCTGCCTCGACTGCTGCCATAGGCTTCAAAAAAAAAAAAAAAACATTTTTTTAGAAATCAGGCTCATTTGAGGCAATACGATTATTGGGTAATTTTATAGATCTAAACTATAATAAGATATGTTTCATATCTTATTATTTAGAACATTTTTTTATCTTTACTTTGTTGTTATCTAATTTTCTTCGGCTTGAAGTACATTTATACCTATATAAAGACAGCTAATGTGATCTTTTTCCTGGGTAATATTATAATGTTTTTACCATTGATTTTTTTGGGAAAAATACTTTAACAGTTTTGTTTTTTTCTTCCTTGTGGTGATTCCATGCTTCCAAGGTTTGAAAAATTACTTTACTTCAAAAAATGTTTAAGCCTTCTCCTCTCCTTGCCTTTCAACATCAAATAAGATGCATAGAGATAGTTGACTCATGAAGTCCATGTTGTATAATGTTGGATATCATATCTTAGTACTTAGGAATAATTTATTTTTAATTATTTGTCGGGTAATTTTCCTAAGATTCAAGTAATTTCATTCCTACATAGAGATATGGATGTTTTTCCTATGATGTTTTTTTTCCATCTTAAACATAAATGATTTTCGCAAAATTTCCAAAAATGTGTTTTTTTGTATCCTTTGGACTAATTCCAATAACCTTACGGGTTATTTCAAGAAACCTCCATTTTTCCTCTTTTCTCCAGATAATCTATATCAAATATTTATAATTACTTTGGATTTATTCATATTTTTTTATAGCAAAAAAAATCTTTTGGAAGATATGCTGATGTTAAGATGATACTTTACATTGATGACTGCCAGAATGTTCTATAGATTTAGAATAGGCATTTCACATTATTGTGTAAAGTCATGTACATAAAGAGTCACAAGACAAAATGTAAGCATGCATGACACATTTGTAGTGAGATTAAGATCAAATTGAGGCATCGATTGAAGAAATGAAGTCATTAAGTTATAAATTATTTTTTAAAATAAAAGAAAGAAGAACTTCAAGAGGAAGTAATGGAATTTTTAATATTGCAGGATAAAGAACTTAAAAATAAGATCTATCTAAACAATAGAACAAAAACAATAGAACAAAGAGCTAGGTGAAGTTGATATTGGATTCTGTAAAGGAGAAATCATTATTGACAAGTGAAGAGTACCCAAAGTTTGAAATTCAATTTTACAATATTTTGGAGAAGATGATGAGCGAAAATCATAGAGAAGATTTCTGAGTGAAGTTTGACATTACCCATAAAGATCACGAGATCTTGACATCGGAAAAGAAAAAAAAGTAAATCGGAAAGGAAGATCTACATATTAATTTTTAGTGGTAAAAAAGTAATATCATGTCCTTGAAAGCACGCGGCTGAAGAATCAAGGATGGAAATTTCCATATTTTTATTGAAACCAGTGGTTTCTTTTTCTTAGCATGGGTGAATAACATAAAACAATTGTATATGATAAATTTTAGGGACTTCTATTTTTTAAAAAATATTAGTAGAACACTATTCATTGTGGACGCTATTCACAAGTAATATGGCATGGAGAGTACTGTACGGGAATATATTTTTAATTGAAAAAAAAAA
Source organism: Dendrobium nobile (assembly GCA_022539455.1). Taxonomy (NCBI): domain Eukaryota; kingdom Viridiplantae; phylum Streptophyta; class Magnoliopsida; order Asparagales; family Orchidaceae; genus Dendrobium; species Dendrobium nobile. The sequence continues at coordinate 73,513,459 of CM039735.1, read as the reverse complement.
ATCCTTTATGCATGATGATGAGTTATTTTAATCAAGGTCTAGATGTATTATGGGCAAGACTAAGGGTCTAAATGAATTTTTAATTGATTTATTTCATGATGAATGGATAAAATGAAATAAATATTTTAGATTGCAACTATTGTATGCAAAACAAAAGTAAGAAGCTTAATTTTTTTTCTTGCTGTGATTCTTGAAGAACTCTGAGATTTTGTTCATATTTGAGAAGACTGTGGGAATGGATCCTTTAACACCAAATCCTTTTCCCATATGGTTGTTTCCAATTGTATTCTAGATTTCGTGAGTTTGCATGCCTTCAATTTGCTATAGTTGGGATAAGCTTGATGATGAAGATGATAAATGTAGATGCCTTCAATTTCTGTAATTTGCATACTCTGTTCCAGAGCTTGTATAACAAAGCAATGTTTTCTGCAATTTCTTGAATCCAATGAGGGTGCTCTTGTATATCCTGCAACTAGTTTGGTTGCAGGCTTATTTTTGTAAGTTACATGCCTTAGGCTTTCGGTTTATAGTTTTACCGCCATGCCAAAAAATTATCCTATTAATCATCCTATGCCCTTTGAGAGTAATCGTAATCTAACATTATATTTCCTGTGCAACTTTTTATGGTAACTTTTGATTCAAGTATAAGATCTAACCAATTTGATCGTATGAAAACAGGTGATTAAAAGGGAGAAAATGGTAAAAATTCGGGAGGAGATAGCCGTCCAGAAGGCTAAAGAAAAAGAACTTAATAAAACCATTCATATTACAGGTTTACTTTTTACTGGTTAAATGAATCTTTATCTTTCTTTGACCCAAATTCCGCTTAGTAGGCCTATATTAATATCACTTTGTTTCAAAATTACAGAGGAAACTATGCGGGCGAAACAAATGCTTGCCACAATGTCACATGAGATTAGGTCTCCACTGACTGGGGTTGTTAGCATGGCTGAGATACTTGCAAACACAAAATTGGACAAAGAGCAGCGCCAGTTGCTGGATGTCATGATCTCATCTGGAGATTTGGTTCTTCAGTTAATCAATGATATCCTAGACCTTTCAAAGGTTGAGTCAGGTAGGCACCAGTTAATTCCTCCATATAAAAGAACTTGTTTTTGGTGGTTTTTAAAATGTCCTTTCTCTTGTGAAATTGCTTGCCTAGTAGAAATTAATTTATGGAACTTTCTACTTGTTTCCAGATGATGCGTTATATTTTTTGTTGTTTGTCAATTTGTCTTAGTTCTAGTAAGGAAGATTACAAAACTGCTGTAATTTGAGCAGGGAGTCATTATCTTGCATCCATGCCCAAGATTCATGGATAACAATTCCTTGTAGGTAGTGACTAGTGACTTTAACTTATTTTTTTTCTGTGAGAGAGAAAGAAGTTTTCTAGTTTACAATAACTTAGTGTAGAAACTTTATAAAAATATATGGCGTTGAAATCAACTGTCCCCAGGATAAGATCCCCCAATGGCTGCTTTCCAATCCAACTTCAACTTTTGTTGTCAGTTCACGTTGGTTTCACATATATAAATTGATAAATGGAGAAATAGCAAATAAAAATTGAAGAATTTTAGAAATTGAAGTCAACTTTTTATTTTTTATCCATTTAGAAATTCTTTCAAAACCTGATTTTCCTTGATAAACGTGCTGGTTGAACTGTAATATTTTGATAGTTTTTAAAAATTAACGTCTCATGCAGCACTTGCTGAAGGAAATTGTTGCAATTGTATTTATTTTTACATGGTTATGTTTCATGATTCTTCCCTTTGAAGGAGTCATGAAGTTGGAGGCTGCAAAGTTCCGACCAAGAGAGGTGGTAAAACATGTGCTCCAAACTGCTGCGGCATCTCTGAGAAAGCAGTTGACATTGGAAGGACATGTTGCTGATGATGTACCAATCGAGGTGAGGACATCAGTGAATTACAAGTTATAGGCTTCTTTTGTGACGGCTTTCTTACTGCTTCTTAAAGCAACTTTATAGTACAAAAATTATAATTTTTGTATTAAAAAACTGCTTTAAGAAGTAAGCCGTAATGTGCGTGTCAGTCGTTCTATTACATTTGATAGACAGGATCTGCTCAGTAATACATCAACTTTCAAAGCGTTCCAACATTTGCCAGTGTTTTTTATCTTTCCTTAAGATAGATCTCTGATTTTAGTTCTTGGGTAATTGCATTGTTCTTTTCTGCTTATGAGAGCACTAGTTGCTTTATTAATAAAATGATTGAATGTGTTACTGCTTTCTTATGATTGCAAAGCTGCTTTGTACTATATTTTGTCTTAGTATTGATTTTCTCGTATTTTTATTTCCAGGTTATTGGTGACGTCCTAAGGATTCGGCAGATCCTAACCAATTTAATTAGGTAAAAATCACCTCAAGGCGTGTTCTTATACATAACCTTTACGGTTGTTTCAAACTTGAGATTTATTCATTTCAAAATTGCTATATTATAAAGCAGTTTTGCAATCCATAGGCCCTAACTAATTTCTATATAATTAGTAGGACATTTAATAGTTCACTAGCTTCCCTTTTTAAAATAGTGCAACTAATGTTCAATTTTACAAATAACTAAAATATAATTTAGAAATTGAAAGGTATTTTAGGGCATATTTTTGGTTGTGAGATTCTTTTGTGCTGCTATATATCTTCATTTTCATTACAGGCTTTTTGGAGAAACTAAGTTGAATTGGCACCGCCTGTTAACTACTTAAAGTATGCGATTATTCATTGCTTATAATTGCTTCTGAAACTGGCGTTTAGTTTCTCATATGACTAAAATTTAATGTAGAAATTGAAAGGCTTGTAAGGGCACAGATTTTGTTGTTGAAATCTTCTTTTCTGCTTCTGTCAATTTCATAACATGCTTTTGAGAGGAAACTAATTTGAAATGGCAGTGGCTGTCTGATGTAGAACGGGAAGGCGTTCATGGGAGACTTTGCTGTTTTGTGTTTGGGAAAGTGCCAAATAGCAAAGGAAGTCTTCTTCGTCGAGGGTATAGCAGTTTGGGCTGAAAGAAATAGGTGGACAGCAGGTTGGTCTACTTAAAACAGCAGTTATAAGGCTTCCAGTTGTTGTGGATGCAAGGGCAATGGCTGGAATTTTCTGGCTGCAGGCTAGGAGGTAGGAAACTCAATGTTGTAAGGAGTTTGGGAAGGATTTAATGGAGGGAAATCAATGCATGAGCCTTGGGAAATTTCGGCCAGCAGCAGTGAGGGATTTTAAACTCTTTCCAAGAAGAGACATTGCCATATGGAAAGATTTCCAGAAGAAATCTAAGGCGGGCGGCAGTAATAGGAGAGAGGGAGGAGATTTGGAGAATTAAAAGAAACTTCCTAATTTAGATTCATGAGATAGGAAAGATTTAATTAAATCCTTTCTCATTTAAAATTCAAATAGGAGCTAATTAAGGAGCTTTCAAAAAATAGATCTCTTAAATTAGGAAAGGAATTTCAAATTCAAAATGCTTTGACATTTGAAATTAAACCTTTCTAAACTAAGATGAAATAATTATGGCAAGGATTCAAAATGTGATTTGTGTTTTGGAGGGAGGAGGATGATGAGGCCAGCGACTAGGGGTGAGGGAATTAAGGAGGCTTTAATGCTTCCTTAATTTTGGGGGTTGGATTTCGAATTAATTAAGTCATCCTAATTAATTCAAAATCCAATTGAGGGAAAATTTGAAAACTTTCGAAAAATAGATTTTATAATTTATGAAAGAATTAAGAATTTGAATTTCAAATTTAGAGAAATTTGAATTCAAAGACCAACTAAATTATGGCAATCCAAAACTAGGAATTAACCACCAAATTAGGCAATGGGGAATGGGAGAGGGTGTGGCCGGCGGTTTGAATGGGGCGGGTAAGGGACCGGCGGTAAGGTGGAGATGGAGACGACGTGATGGTGGAAGTAGGAAGAGGATGAATATGACTACTAGGAGCAATAAGAAGGAACATGAATCTTTATCTTATAATTCCATCATACCTAATACAAGAGAATGGGCCTTTATATATAAGCCACAAAAGAAATTAAAAACACATTTGCCCCTTGGGCTTACATAAGACAAGAGGGTAAAAAGGGAAATTGCAAAATTAAATCAAAATACACTTAATAGACTAAAACAAAATAAAGTGATCTTGGTCGTCGATCTTCAGCTCCTCCTCGGATTGGCATGGACGGTTGGATGTCCGCATCCCTGTCCTACTTAAAATTGAATGAGTCTTTCCTTTTTTTTGTTTCAAGTTGGATGGGGGGTCCTTATTTCGAACAAAAGGGAAACAATGGGCTGCAATGAGTTCCTAGTGCTTACTAGCATCCGAGGCACCAAGTATTCTTTGAAATTGCTGCATGTCTCATAATATTTTTTTTTTCATTTCATTATGGTTCCATTTTATGGCAAGTATAATCATATACATCATGGCAATGATTATATCATCATATGCTTTACCTTTGATGGAACACAAGGCCCTCGCATATTCGTAGATTGGTTAACTAACCTAAAAGTTTGTTTTAATAATTATCACTTATCAAATTTTCGTTAAATTTCGCTTGTAATGTCTAAGTTGGAAGATAACGATAGACCTTATGATGTAAGCTCATTGTGCAGCATGAAATGTGAACTTGAATAAGAATTCTTACTACCTTGCGATAAGGAAAAGTTATTTGTTGAAATTAACTTATTCACATAAGTTAACCATATTATTTCTAAATATTAGGGCTGGATTTTCATCTTACATTCTAAGTGTAATCACTATAACCCACATGTAAATTATTTTATTTAGGGAAAACACAAGAATTAATGGAATTTTTAACCCTTGAACTTTAATTGAAGCTTGTATTAAGTCTATAAAGATTAAGAATACTCTTATGGTCAGGTCCAAAGTGACATTTTCTACTACTTACTGGGTCCAATTTCTTGCATCCATTCCTTATTGTATTAGTCTCCTATTGCCCACATTTACATTAGCTTGAATTTAAGTTTACAGCTGATCCTATTGAAGATGTTAAAGATAATGAGGCCACTTCTGTTGAGGAAGACTTAGGTTTAGAGGATTACATGTTGACATATCTCGAATTAGGATGTGAAAATAGGACAAACCTTGAGCCTGAGCATGAATATAAGTTGGGCCTTCACAACAACAACAACAGCAGCAACAACATCAAGCCTTTATCCCACTATATAGGGTCGGCTATATAAATTCTTTTTCTCCATTATGCTATGTTAAAAGTTAATTCTCATTTAAATCTAATAAAGAAATGTTATTTCTAATATTTTATAACCAAGTCTTTTTAGGTCTACCTCTACCTTTCTTAATATAATTCAAAACTAATACATCTACTTTTCTAACCGGGTCATCGGAAGGTCGTCGTTTTATGTGATCAAATCATCTAAGGCGACACTCTCTAATCTTATCTTTCACTGGAGTTGTTCCAACCTTTTCACATATATGCCCATTTTTTATCCTATCTCTAAGAGTAAAGCCAATCATCCACCTGAGCATCCTCATCTTTGCAACACTTAACTTAATATTATGTTTCTCTTTTAATGGCCAACATTCTACACCATAATGCATTGCAGGTCTAATCACCATCTTATGGAATGCTCCCTTAATTTTGAGCGGTAATTTTCTATCACACAAAAAACCCGATGCATTCCTGCACCTCAACCATCCAATTTGAATTCTACTAATAATGTCATGTTCTTTTAATATAAACTTAAAATGTTTAGCACAAACCATCATTGTGTAGGCCTTATAGGCAGAGCTAGCTACAAGTAAAATAACAAAAGGCTTTACACCCTATCAAACATATCTTGTGATTCATTATTCAAAGATTTAGAGTCATTGATGAACATACTGGATTTGGCCATGATTATAACATAATGATGCCATTTTGTGGCAAAATCACATGGTTGGAGCACCCCCGGTCATAACCGTTTATTTGTGTCATCGAGCCGCAAAACCACCGATTATACGTCCTTATTGGTGGGATATCATTTGAGAATACATTTTAATGATATTATTGATCGGACATTCACTCTTTACAAGCTAAGATTATTCTCAAATTTACCACCATTAACAAACTTTTGTAAAAGATGAATGGATTTTATTTTAAATTATAGTCGATTAATTTCACTTTAAATATTTAAATTTTGCTAAGTATTGATTTTTTTAATTTTTTCAAAAAAATTAAACTCTGAATAATTGACTTTAGAATTTGGGGTATTTTAAAAAATTAAGTTGTCCCCTCTGTTAAGATTTTTTATCAATACGACAATCATCAGGATTTAAAATAACTTGATTTTGTTATTTTAACCCTATCTACTCTATTTATTTGTCGACAGAGGATCGAGGTTGTATATTAGTTTTATGAATCATTATGCGGACATTAAACTTGATAGTTTGTATTTATTTGTAATAAATTTTCTTCAAAAAAGATCTTGCGAGCCTAATATGAACGTAAAAATCTAATAACTTCGTAAATTTTGTGGCCCTACATTCGCTCGTTAACTCAAGTATTATCGACTCCAATCCTTTTAAGAGGGAGAATTGGACTTGAGATTTGAGTCCATATTTAACCCACACAACATTATTTCTTCCTCATTATGTATTCAAGCCTTATTAATTCTGTTTACTAGCAAACAAAGGATCCTGATCAATTTCAACTTTGTGAATATTTACACGAGGATTAAACCTAAACAATTTGTAATTTTTGTAATATTTTTTTTTTTTTGTAAACGGTATGGAAGGCCTAATATGAACTTAAAAAATCAAATATTCTCGTAGACTTCATGGTCGTGTGTCTATTCATCGGGTTCAAGTATTGTTAACTCCAACCCTTTCAAGGAGTTTTAGGTTCATATTTAACTTGCACAACAATATTGGATGGTTAATTTAAACACTTAATATATTTGTTTAAGCATATGTGGAGAAATGATGTGTTTACTTTTTAGTACGTTTGCATGATGCACTTGCACACTCTTCGTTGCCCTTGCATAGTGCATCTGCATACTTTGATTGTGTTGGCACACTTTTTAATGCACTCACATGTTGTATTTGCATGCATTTAAATGTATTTACTTAGTGTGTTTGCATGCTTTTCAGAGTGAGAAGTTTAAAAAATTCATTTATTATTGTCTAATCCATGTAGCATTTTTGGATGTCATGTTTTTATATTCACTATGCTGATCTGAGCACATATGAACATTTCATTCTAAAGATGGTTTTAAATTTAAAAATTGATTGTAAAGTTTTTATTGTATTTGTGCACTTTTTTTGCACTTGCACAACATGTTTGCATGTGCCATAGTGCATACGTGTAACACACTTGTATATTTCGTAATGTACTTGTACAGTGCATCTACACGAATTTTGATGCACTTATGCAGTGCATTTGCATACTTGAATGCTTGTATGCTTCTCTTCATGCTATTGTATAGTGAATTTGTATATCTTAGGTACACTTGCTTATGCTTATAGAGGACATATAGCTGTTGGAGATTTGTAAGAGTCTGACAATGCAGTCTCGTTCACGTGAATGTGTTGTCGTGGGATTGTACATGTAATTTCACATTTTAGGTCAATTATTGCATATATTTAGGTGCATTATCACCCATATTTTTGTACATTTGCGATTTTATCAAGAATTCATATTTCGACACGTAACAATATTTTGGCATGTTTTACATATGCCTACCTTCCCTATTTTTATATGATTGAATTTTAGTTTTGTAGCCCTCACAGTTGAATTAATTTTTAGGTTATAAATAGGGAGAAGCCTAATTGGTTCATTTTCATCAAAGTTTAGTTCACTGGGTGTGTGTTCTCTTAAATTTTGAGAATTCCTAGGTGTCTTAGGAGCAAAGTGGAAGTTTTGGTTTGTGCTCATTAGCGAGCTGTCAAGTTTATTGCAAGTTCCTTGTAGGTCTTATTTCAGTTCAAACTTGCTCTCTTTTTTTAACTTCGGTTTTTTTTTTCAATTTGAATTTTTAAATATTTATTTTTTATTAATTTAATGGGATTTTTACATACATAACACTTAAAAGTTTCTTATTTACTCATCTAACACCAAAACTTACCTATTTACATACATACCACCTAAAACTTATTTTACTTCCTAAATTAACATTCCGTCTTCCTCTCCGTTAAAACCCACCCGATGCCGCACACACTGGCTCCTTTGCGCGTGAAACTCATCTTCCTGTTTGTGAAAATCATCTGCCTGCTCCATCTCTTTGGCTCTCGGAAATGGGGTTCGGCTCGCTACTCCTTTTCCCGCTCAGATCGAACGTTTTCTTGCTTCCCGTCGTCGCATCGTGCCTTGAACTAGGGAAATCACAGATCAGCTACCTCTGTTTGGCCGACCCTATTTTCCCCTACAAAATCGACTTGTTTTCTTCTATCAAGGAGTGTTATTTCTTGATCTCTTACGAAGAGCTAGAGCATCATTTGGTTTGGGAAGAATTCTGATCAGATTTAGATTAAAGATAACAAAGTAGGTATGCGAGTGATTTAGAATTTGAGCATGTGTCAGACTTTACTAAGTCAGCTGTCTTATTTTGCTAGCAAACATGTTTATACGAAGAGGTTTGTAGAGAGGGGTAAATGGTGGATCAAGGTTTGGAGGAGAGCCAGCCGGTTGATCTATCTAAGCATTTGTCTAGTATTGTTCCCGAAGAGAGGGAGTAATGAGCATGCGGGAGGCAAAGAGAGGGAGCAAGTGGACGATTTGTGCGGTATCAGGCTGATTTTGACGGAGAGGATGACAGAATGGTATTTTAGAAAGTCAAATACGTTTTAGGTGGTATGTGTGTAAATAGATAAATTTAGATGTTGGATGAGTAAATAAGAAACTTTTAAGTGTTATGTATGTAAAAATCCCTAATTTAATTTTAATTCATTTTAGTTCTTTTTTAAGTTGTGTTTGGGTCCCCTCTTAGTTCAAATTTCAGCAGCATCTTGACGTTTTCTTCTAGGGGGGGGGGGGGACTTTATTTAGCATGTTGAACCTTTCCACCACGTCAAGATCGTGAAACACCACTGCCATAATCTTCAATCGTTGTGTTTGGAGGCCCACCCATCGATTTGTGAGCATCGTTTACCACTAACAGCCATTCAAAACCTGCATGGATTTTGCTTGACTGGCCAAATGCGTTGTCTGGGATTTTGGAATTTTAAAAGTTGTGAGATTTATACCTTCGAATGTGTTGTGGTGAGGATGATGGCAAGATGATGATGCGAGGCGGCACATAGAAAAAATTTCTTTTTTTACTTTCTCTTTTTGCGCTTTTTTTTTTTTTTTTTGGGAGATAAAAAAGTTAAAAAGGAGGGGGAGAGAGAGAGTAGAAGGCTCCCTATCCTTCTAGAGAGAGAAAGAAAGAAATTATTTTATCTCTATTAGAAAGAGAAAGAGATCGAGATAGAGGGAGTTGGGCGAAGAGTTGTAGAGATAGAAAAAGGGACCTCTCTATTTAGAGATAGAAAATAATTTTCTGTCTTTAATTTTAGAGAGAGAGAGGGAGGGGAGAGAGAAACAGGTTGAAGTAGAGATTAGTATAAATAGGTCTTTAAAGAGAGATATGTGGGGTCAAGGGGGAGAGTGAGGGGAAGATGTTAGAGGAATGAGTTATGGAGGAAGAAGAGAATAAGATTTTGTTCGGGATTGCTTTCTTATTGCTATATAAATCAGCTTTTTTTATATAAAAGTTTCTTAAATTATAAATTTTTGTATTAGAAAGCTGCTTTAAAAAGCAGTAAGAAAGTTGTCTCAATTGAAACCTAAGAAAGAAGAAAAAAGAAAAAGAGGAGAGGAAGAAAATAGAGGAGAAGAATAAGAAGAAGAGAGGGAAGGAGAGAGTGGCTGGCTAGGGTGGATGGTGGCGATGGTGAGAGATGGCCGTTTGATGTTGTCAGCATACGTGAGGAGAGGGAGAGAGAGAGAGAGAGAGAGAGAGGGTTTAGTCGAGATTAGCATGTGAGGGAATGTAGGTGGTTGGGATTGTGAGCAACAAGGGGATACGTGAGGGTTAGGTAGATTTAGGTTTTAGTTTTAGGTTTTTTTCCTTTAATTTTTGTTTTTCCACCCTTTTTTGTCTTTTCTTTTCAGTTTTCTTTAAAAAAAAAAGCTATCAACGTACAAGCCAAGAGAGGACATCAATCTTGTTCTTCTCTCTCTTTTTATTTTATTTTTATTTGTCCTGGATGCGAATGAATCTTGTTTTTGTGATTTTGGCTTTTGGTCGACGTGTTTTGGATAGCTTTCGCGTAATTTTGTATGCTTTTGTCATCATTTTCACTGTGCGCGATTGACTTGACCTCGGAGCTGGTATTGAGGTCAACATAATGTTGCATCTTCTACATTTGACTGTACATTCGCAAACTCCTAAATACAGTATCTATGTCATCATATTTGATTGATATTACTCCTATCTCTCCAATATAAGAATTTCTTTGTCTTTTTACCCCTCCTAATTTGACCACACATTCACTTTAAAATTATCACTTCTATCACATTTAATTTAGCTATCAATAGCATAGTCATGGACATAATATAACATTATGTGTACACATATTTATGTGAAAGTGAACATATTTTGTCGATTGATCAAATGCTTTTAATGATCGTAATGCATTTTTTACTCGTGTGCAGCATGCAGTATTTAAGCTACGTTTCCTTCACTTTTATATAGCCACCATTGCTTTTTCGTACTGGCTATAATCAGAAGCACTAGTTAAATTATTGGATGAGTTATTATGCTGTGCAAAATTTAGCATTTCAGCAATTGCACTTAATTACTTGATTGACAAATTTAAGCTCAATGTTCTCAGCAATTACTAGGTGTAACTGCACGAAATTGTTATTGATGTCCTAGCAGTAAGAAAGCATCTTTATAGTGGACTAAATATACACATTTCTTTCCAGCAATGCAGTGAAATTTACACATGAAGGAAAAGTGGGTGTAAACCTTAAGTTGCAATCAGAAAAATATCTAAGTTGTTCAAATGGTCATGATGAGATCCTTCCTGCTGAGAATTGTTCTTCAAGCTTAACAAAAGCAAACTCTCTGAAATCCAAAAGCTGTAGCAATAAAGGCATGTTACGAAGTCGCGAAGATAAAGAAGATAATGGTTATTGCAAAATTGCAACGGAAACAGCATCTTTGGCATCTGAGGAGAAACAACAGCCATGCGAAAAGATCGTGTTACTTCACTGTGATGTTTATGACACTGGGATAGGAATACCAGGTGACTCAAAGCTATTCTATCTAAACTCTATTTAAAATAGCAACAAAATAGAAATTTTTCTTGTTTTCATTTTTTTCCTTTCCTAGAAGATGTCTTTTTCCACTTTGACATATTTTGTTTTAGAAGATTAACCTTTGGCTGCCTATTTTTCATACAGAAAAGGCGTTGCCCTCACTGTTCAAGAAGTATATGCAAGTCAGTGCCGATCATGCACGAAAATATGGTGGGACAGGACTTGGCCTTGCGATTTGCAAACAACTGGTAGGGTACACCAATGGCTTCTTAATTTTTATGTTAGATATTATCTTTCTTTTCATAGAAGTGATGAAATTAATATTACCGATGAAATGGAAAAAAAAGGTGAAATTTCAAAATTGAATTCGAGTGCACAGTTGTCCAGTAAAACACTGAATTGAATCAATACCCATTCTTCTACATATTAAAATGAATAATAATGATAGGCAAGGTGGCAGAATAATATGATCTTTAGTCTAGTTTTGTCATTGAGAAACCTCCAAGAGTTGTTGGTTCATCTTGCATGGTGATCAAAGTTGCTTTCCATCTTCTTCAAATAATAAGATTAGAGAAACATTTATGGGAATGATATGTAGACTGGATGTTTTCACCCTTAGAAGATACCAAGTAATTTGCAATATAAGATATATTTTCCTGTGTCATTTTCATTGCTTTTTTTTTTGCAGCATTATTGTTAGGTGTTTCTCACGTAGCACTCCAGAAGAACCCTATAATGAAAGCTTTTGGGAGTTTGATTAAGGCTTCATTTGGGACGGCTTTCTTACTGCTTCTTAAAGCAGTTTTCAAGTACAAAATTTTTTATTTTTGTACTAAAAAGCTGATTTAAGAAACAGTAAGAAAGCCGTCCCAAACAAAGCCTAACAAGTAACGTCATGCTAAATTTTTTGTTTATTACACAATTCAGGACGGGCTAAAATTGAGCTTCTCAATATGCATCTACAGTACAGTTTAAAATGTATGGGCCATCCTAATACCTTAAAGTATTTTCCTATTACCAGGCTGAGTTCTATGGAACAATATTCTGTTTGTGTTTAACCAGTTCTCGTTGGAACAATGTTCTTTGGCTAATTTACGTGAGTTGTTGTGCGTTGTGCATCTAGAGTGCAATTGACAAACTACTTAAAACCATCTAACAGGATAAGGCAAACTGAGAATGCCAGGAAGGGCAGATCCAATCAATTTTCCTTTTTGAATTCCCTTATATGCTTAATGTCTTGGTTTCAAGTAAATGAGTAAAAACATTTATTCATTTATAGTGATTTCTTGCGTATTATGCTTCCAAATATTATGAAAGTATTACCCTAAGTCTGTGTTGCTATTGATATAGGTGGAGCTGATGGGTGGACGTCTTACAGTAACTAGCCAAGTAAATTGTGGGTCAACATTCACATTTCTATTACCTTGCAAGGTTCCTCAAAAGCAAGCTGGCTCAGATGATTCAGATGGAGAATCTTCCATGTCTCATTGTGAAGCTAAACATGATATCAATCTTGATGTACTCAATGGATCATTTCTATTTAAAACATGCTCTCTGAGTAATGGTTTCTCCTTATGCGGATCCCCTGCTCGCAAATCTAATCTGCTGTGCAGTGGTACAGTGAGCACTTCGATTGCAGGCAATGGATTATCTGAAGAATCAGGATCAGATTCTTATAGATGTAATGAAGAAGCTGTGTCTGAAGTTTCTCAGGGATCTATACAGGTTAATAGAAATAAATCAGAAATCTTAAACATAAAAGAGAAAGAACATCAAGTTAATACAGATAGCTTTGATGTCTCGATCCGCAACAATTCATATTCTGGCAGTGCAGATAAGGTTGCATATCCCACATGTTCACCATTAGGATCTATAGTGGAAGACAATTCATATCAAATATATGAATCAAAGATACCAGGTCAACACCATACGCTAGAGAAAGAACAGAATGCTCAGATCACATCAAATGGAAGGTCTGATTTTCCTAAAACTGGCTCACAACCCAAGATTCTTCTTGTAGAAGATAACAAAATCAATATAATGGTTGCAAAGTCGATGTTAAAGCAGCTGGGTCACAAGATAGATGTTGTGCATAATGGATTGGAAGCGATTTATGCGGTTCAACGTGCTCACTTTGATCTTATTCTAATGGTATGGATAAAATTTACATTTTTTTCTATAAAAAAATTAGAGAATGCCAAAAATTGAAGGTGCTTATATTCTTAATTTTATAAATTGATAAATTCTTCGATTGCAGGTTTTTAGTTTATATAATTTGGTTGTACGACAAGATAAATCTCCCTATTTGTTATAAACCTTATAATTATTACTTTGATATTAATTGTAAATTTTTTATTTTTTTTAAATCAGTGGGATGGAAATAATGTCCTCAGGCTTAATAAGCACTACTGCTATAAATGATTTATTAATTGTTACATTTCTATATTTAGAATTAAACACCAACAGGTCGCTGAGTTAATACCTAGTTATGTTTGCTACTCTTTGAGAGTTAATTTGTATGATGTGCGCCATAGTTTAATAATCGAAAAATTACATAAAAACCTTAATGCTGTAAAAAATGTGTTTTGCCAGGATGGCATGGTCTACTTTAGTCCTTTTGTCACGAAAATTTTAAACAATTCTTTGACACTTCTTAAATGCAAATATTTGAACTACATTAGAGGTGAGTTTTTTTATTATTATTATGATAATATCGGTTGACCTATACATGTTAAGTTCAATATTTTAAGTGCTTCCCTTTGTTAATGTTTGTTGTACCTCTTGCACTTTGGACCTGCAATAGTAAGAGTGCCTTACAGATAAATTTGGAAATTTGTTGTTGTTGAAGCTCGTAAAAGGGAATGTGACTTTTCATCTCAATACAAATTAGCAATTGCAAACATCTGTGTTTGATTATTATGTCAAGCAAACTAACACAAAAATTCTAATTATGAGTTTTGTCTCATGCAACTTTTTATCACCGTATTATCATATTCCCTTTGGCTTTTACCTATAACTCACCCAGAAATCTTAACTTCTTATTTTATTTTTTTCTTTGCAAGCATTTATGTATACCATAAGTGATAGGTAGTGTATGCCTTCTGTTCAAATTGACCGGAGTATAACGATAAGGTTGAATACATAAACCCCTTCCAAAATCCTTCATTGGGAGGAGCCTCATAATTCATCACAGAAATGCTAATGTGTGGCTGTTTTAGAGTACCAATCACGTTAATCATCTTAAATCTCCATTTTCCTAGAAAATTGATCCATTGCCCATGGTAGAAAAATTTGTAGGCAACTTTAAATAGTTCTTAATGGAAATATTGATAGAAATTTATACATGACTAAGATTGCAATGAAAGTGATAGTCTTGTGTGCGAAGTTTATGATGCAAGTTGATGAGATTTTCCCATTATGTTTCTTAGTCACTTTGGATTTCTATTGTTCAACTTAGATTATATGGATTAAATTAAATTCATCGGAGGAAACTTTAAAAACCTGCAGGATGTTTGCATGCCAGTGATGGATGGTCTACAAGCTACAAAACATATACGGTCTTTTGAAGAACATGGATACTGGGATCCAAGTGTAACTTGTTCAGATTCCCCAACAATGCCTTCAGGCACAAAGAAGTGCAGGAAGAGAAAAACGATCATTGCAGTAAGTTCTCGATTGCAGGATAAATTAAATTTTATGACCTTTTCTAACTTAATTTGATTTGCTATTCATGTTTTGCTTTAAGTTTATCAATTTAATAACGATTGGAAAAAGCTTTATAAGGAATTTCCTTGTCACACATAAAGTTCTCTACCATTCATGTTTGCAACTATTTCATTGATATCTGGCACGCTAAGTGGAACCAGACCAGTCATGCAAGGCCATTTTTTATGGCCATTTCTTAGAATTCTGATTGCAACTTCACAAGCTTTTGATATCCTTTTTCTTGTGGCTCATAGTGAAGTTACTCTATCCTAGCTGCAAGTTTTATTATTTAAAATTTTATTTGTTATTCTCTTAAAAAAATTCATATCAATGCATGAGACTCCTGCCAATGTAAGGTCTAAATTGATCAATACGGATTCCTTTTTATATTCTAGAAAGTTCATTTTCGTAAATCACAGCCATTTTGTCCCAGCCATAATGGAGATAACCTAACCTTTTGCTCCAGCCTCTACCTTATCAATGCGGGATCTGTTATCCTTTGATGATGTTAAATAGAGAACCATAGACACTTCCACGAGGCTCAGTTGTCCTTGTATAGAATGTCTACAGGTATTGGATAGGGTCACACCTTTAGAAATGTCAGAAACAGGCTAAAAGCGATGTTTTCTATATGACTTCAACATGCTCAAACACAACATGATCATGTTTGGAACATGAACTAGACACATCCCAAACCAAAATATGATGTTGATCTATACTATTGGCTCCAAATTTGTCTGTAGATAACACCCGACCTTATTAGTAGTTTATTGGTGGGTTAGATCTATAAAACTGAGGGAAATTAGTCAGTAAGGCGAGTCAGTAGGAAGTTATAATATCTCTATAAATATTCCCAATAGCATGAAGATTCAAATAATGCCTCACCACTTAGCATAAATAGAAAGAATTGTGTATGATGTGACTGATATAGACTAAATGCACATGAACAAGATGGATAATGTATATGTAGATCCCTAACTTTGACTTGACCCCCTCCTTTTAGGTGAGTGCCTTAGGCTAATTTTCAAGGGCGGGTCTTTGAGATCTGGCTCGTAGGGTGAGTATGTAAAGGTGAATCCCTAAGAATGAGAGTCAAGTCCCTGGGAACGAGGGATGAGTCCCTTGGTTGGAAGATCCGTAAAGTCAACTATTTCGCTACAAATATGGTATGCTTCATGCGCTTATCATATTTGTTGGGGACATTTGTTGACCGAATAAAAAAAACTCCTAATCTGCAAGTTATGACCCAAACCACCCATGTTGAGCTCGTATGCGCACATGTTGCTCCCCTATACGCTTAAAATCACGCTCAACCCACCCTCCCAAACTCACTCTCGCCCTCATTCTCTTTGTCCTACTCCTAGCACTCTCATCCTCTCGCATCCCCATCACTATTGTTGTCGCTAGTCACCATCCTGTCTACCTCTTCCTATAATCCACCACCAACCCTAATGTTCCTCTAAATGCCCTTGTCACTGCCTTCCCTAGCTACCGCAACTGTCTTCTCCCCCTCTTAAACCCTCACACCCTCTCCTCTCTCTCGCACTCATTGCTCACCCCGCAACCTTCTGCTACATTGTCAATTTGTCACTGCTGCTGCATCCCCCACAATCCTCTATCTCCCTCTATCATTCTTTCTCTCTTCTTCTCTCTCACTCTTTCCATCTCTCTCTCTCTCTCTCTCTCTATATATATATATATATATATATATATATATATATATATCTTTGTTTTTCTCTTTCACTCTCTCTTCACTTCTTTCCCTCTCTTTCTGCATCTCTTTGTTTTTCTCTCTATTACACACGCTGTCTCTCATCTCTTTCTCTCGAAAAATAGATAGAAATCCAAAATAAATCAAAATAAAAATTTTGGTGTGGTGACCTTGCTTTGTTATCGACTTCATCACTTTCTTACATGTGTATAAAATGCAACTTCTAAATCCTCCAAAACTCTGAATTCGATACGTTCGGCACGTTAAGTAGAAACCATGCATACGTTTCTTAGGGCGGTAGTGAAAACTCATAGGTGATGTTCGTGACATGTCGAATAAAGCCTGGGTGCACTTTTTTTTGCATGGCAGGGAAATAAAAAAAAGCACCCATGTGCTTCCTTCTTGACTAGGTATACGAAGACTCGTGTATGCTTTTGTTGGCATGTTGGGATAGAAGACTCTTTAGCTGTGGTGTCTTACGATGCCAACCATGCATGCCTTTCTCAGCATGCCAGGTATATCCAAACTTACGAATATGCCCCCTATGCAGGGAAGGCCTTCAGAGTCTAACATTATTTACACTGATAGATGATCCAATAAGAATAAAATAAAATAACTTGTAAACCAAAAACAATGCAACTAAAAATGAAAATTATAAATGTTAAACTCACAACGTGAATGATATGAACATTCAAAATTTGACATATGTTGCGATAAATAAAGATAATATTTGAATTGAAACAAGACTTACAAAGAACGTATAACAAAATTGAAAGCTCGCTTATGAGCAAAGAACCTCCCTACCACTATTAAGAATGATCTTGAACACTTGAAACCCTTAAAGAAAATACTCGATGGGTTAAAGTTGATATGAAAATTAGTTAGGATGAGCTGTTATTTATAAATGGAAGGTCGACTCCCTATGTGACCCATTCAAGTAAAATACAAGCAACATGCAAATAAATAGTTTCATTTAAAAAATATACAAAAAATTGTAACTCATGATATTCTCAACCATATTCATAATACACGCACAAATAGATGAAATGCAAGCAATAATAAATCCTAAATGCAAAGTGTTACGCCCCAAGATCAAAATTGCAAGAATGATCTAATTTATCTATTTTTCTATCATTTACCAGAGCTTCTTTAAATCATCAATATAAATCAACATGTCCGTCGAAAATAATTAAATATCATTCACATTATAATATTTCATTATATTCAATCTCCAAAATCATATTTATAATAGCCAGTAGATTACTAACAATCAACAACTCTATCAATAACTAATTTCTATAAAAGAATACATAAAGATACAAAACAAAAAGAAGAAACCTGAAGATCTCAATCCACCTCACTCCATAGAGTCCCGACTCCTTCCCTGACCTGAAATCAATAAAACCACATAATGAGCTTATAAAGTCTGACAAAATTCCAAAATCACAAAAACTTTCAATACAATATTTAAGGAATCAATATGCATGCTCATCTCAATCAATACAATCAATATTATTTCAATAATGTGAAATGATCAGTCATTATAGGTATGATTCAATTTGATCAAAAGGCGAAAAGTAATATCATCAAGCTTAGATCCATAGATTAACAACAAGTGCAGAAATGTAAACATATCGATAATCAATAAATTAGAAAACAATAAATCAGTATTGTATTTCATGAACATATAGGTGTCAATGTCATCAATCTTGTTTATTATCAATTATCTATTATAAAATCCTATTATAAAATCAGTGCATTTAACCGTTCATATGCTATATATCCACACACATTTCTAATCTATCTATTATGCTATTCATTAGTATATGATTCGGAAAGTAGGACATCCAGCTTTAATGTGATATTTTTATTCTTTCATTTGTATTTATCATTATTATTATCATTACAGTATCTTTATTATTATTATTATTATTACTATTATAGGCGGTTTTCAATAAATCATTAAAAGTAGTCACCTTCTGTTCGTCGGTATAATCAGTTATCAGTTACAAGTTACAATCAGAATAATATCACAAATCATCGTAAGATATTATGCTTTAAGAGTCAATTCATTTTAATTATAGTGTTAACAGCTATCCTTCCTTGTTTATATATAAATATCATATTTATCTTATATCAATTTTATTAGTCTCTCTTTAATGTATAAAATGCAACATGAAAGGCAGTGCTTTAAAAACTGGACCGGACCGGCCGGTCTGACCGGTTCAACCGTGAACCGGTTTGAGGGCCAATCCGGTCTAATCTGAAAACGGTTTTGCTTTAAACCGGCCGGTTTTTGGAAGAACCGCCAGTTAAACCGATGAATCGGTCCCGATTTTTTAAAATCGGCTGGTTCAAGTTTTTATAATAATATTAGTTAAATAAATTATTTAATATTAAATAAATGTTAAACTTAATCATAATTAATATAAATATCAATATAAAATTCTTAAATTAAATTAAATAGAATATTTTTATAATTTCATTAATCTCATGTCTTCATTATTCCTTAAGAGCCCTTATCATGAGTGCAAGCAAGAAAGTATATACAGTATATAAATCAAAACTTCTAAATGATGTGAGAATAAACATACAAAGCAAAGAGTCACCTTTAGTTCCATATTCACACTATACAGCTTTTTTTTTAATGATTTTAAATTAATTTTTACAATATGATTAATATTTATTTTTTTAGTTGATAATATTTATTTTTTATCTATTTAATTTTTTATATTTTTTATCTATTCATTTTTTAATATTTTTTATGTGGATTATATATTAATAGCTCTTGTCATGAGTAAAAATTATATGATATAAAGTATAATTAATTTTTAAAATTTGAATAATATTTAATTTTTTTAGATTTTTTGGAAATATTTTATTTTATTTTTTTATTAATAATATTTAATTTTTATCAAATGAAATACTCTTATGTTAAAAATTTGCAAAGTTTCAATTTTTCACGTATAAAAATTTTTTATGTTACTAAATGAAATACTTTTATATTAAAATATTTAATTATATTTATAATTTTATATTTGTGAGTTTTTAAATAATTTATATTTATAAATTAAATTTAAATATGTAATATAAATTTGCACTAATTTATATTAAATTATATGGTTATTATATATATATTTTTATTTTGTTAATTTTATTAATTTTTTATAATAATATTATTATTTATTACATCATCCGGTTCGACTGGTCGAACCGTGAACCTCTCATTCTATGATGCACCGACACGACACTTAAAGAGGGTATGCAGTGTCGGAGGGTATGCAGTGTCGGACATGGACACGCGTCGGACACGGCATGGACACGTGTCCGACACGGCATTGGAGTGTCGCAATTTAAAAAAATTAAAATTAAAATCGGACACGCGTGTCCGATTATTAAATGAGGTATCGCTATGTACATGCTCGGTATCGCTAGGTACATGCTCGGTACCTCTCAGTACATGCTCGGTACTGCTCAATATATGCTCGGTACCGCACAATATATGCTCGGTACCGCTCAGTACAAGCTCGGTACCGCTCAGTACATGCTCGGTACCGCTCAGTACATGCTCGGTACCGCTTGGTACATGTTCGGTACTGCTAGGTACATGCTTGGTACCACTCGATATCTCCCCATACAAATAACTTACGAACTTTAAAAGCAAACAAAACTTCAAAATAACTCTTACAATAAAATTTTGTTCCGGGGGCGCTGCCCCTGAAAACCCCCGCAGGGGCGCTACCCCCTTGACCTCGCGACCTGACCGGGCAGGTCGAACCCCGCCAGGGGGCAGCGCCCCCTTGGACCCCCAACAGACCGGTATATTGTTGTATTCATTTTGTCTTATTATTGGGATATTTTGATTTCACTTCATATCAATTTAATTTGATATATTCATATGTATGATTGGGTTGTTAGCAAAATGAGCTCTGCTGCTGGCGGGGGTGGATTAGATAAAGGTTCAAAAGAGCCATCTGAAGGATGAGAGCTTCCGGTGCTAAAGCATTCTAGTTCAAACAAAATTTTAGATTTTCATTTTAAAGTATTTTTCATATTTTTGAGTTGTTACACAAAGTCACTTGCATATTTCAGAGGCAATACATTCATGTGAACAACTACTATGTCAAACTCTCACATGGCTCAAATAGTTGTGTTCACATGAATGGTCTTCAAATAGAGCAAACTGCCCAACATCATGGGTATATGAGTTCCCTAAGCTACATGCACATAAATTACTAAAAAAAGGGAACTTGTACACATCCTGTGAATAAGTTGTGAGTCCCTTGAGCAACCCGTACACCATGGGCGAAAATTTTCTAAGGCAAAGCCTTGCAATGTTGTGTATCATGGGCTGTGTGATTATTTTAACAAAGTGTGTATGACATGTCAAATTATAGAAAGAAATTGTGCCCACACATTTTCCAAATGTACAATGCAAATGCACTAAAAATGTGAAATGCATTGTGCAAGTGCACTAGGAAATATGCAATGCGTTGATGAACATGCAAACACACTATTAAATGCACTAAAGGTCATGCAAGTATATAAGTTTATCACTTAAGTGCCCCAATAAATGTGTAAATGCGTCATGCAAGTGTACTAAGAAGTACACAAGTGTAGTATGTAATGCAAGTTTACTAAGAAGTACACAAGTGTAGTATGCAAATGCTCAGTGAAACGTACAAGTATGAAGCCTTGCAAATGAATCAAAAAATTTGTATGAGATATCAAATCATTGAAATCAATTCACCCACATGTGCTTCAATCAAATGCATCAAATTCTTGAATTTGAGGTTTGATAATACTACACGAGTACAAACGTCCCGGTTAGTTAAGTTTGACTTAAATTTTATCACCTTACATGCATTCACCCCTGGTCTATTTGGTTCATTTGAATGAAACAACCCATGAATATTGATAATAATCTTTCAGTCATGTTGGGTTGACTACCTTATTTAAGTAGCCTATGCATGATGATAATAAGTGATGATGGAACTATAAGATCTTGATAAAATTCATCATCATTTCTCCTACTATACAATTTAAGTATAAGGTTATAAATTCCAAACCCAAAATTAAAAATTTTGCTGCTATATGCTAACAAATACTTTTAATCGAAAGTTCATCGGGAGGTGTAATTAGTCATAAGGGGTAACACCTATAGGACACCTAGAAACCATATCATAATATCTTTTCACAAAATGAGGGTGAAGTCTTTGGGTTTTGTTTTATGATCAACCTGTTTTGTCTTCTTAAAATTTAATTTAGAAACACCTAAGCTCTCTCAACAGAGTCGGGAACTGAATTTTTTTAGCCCACGGACACATTCTCGCAATGATGACTTTTAAATGTATTTTAGTTCTTTCCTTTTCATTGTGATTTGCTGTGTTTTGTTGATCAGACTGCAATTTATACTGTACAAAAATCATCTACAACCATCACATCATGGAAAGACAGGAAAGTTTATAATTCTAGTAATAACAGGATTGACCTCTTTATAGTTGGTTGAATCTTTCTTCTCTGAAGAAACTTTTTCTTTTTTTATTGAACTGAAAGGCTTCAATTGTTGTAAGTTGATGTATTTTATATTACCATGCTTCATAATATTAACTTTTATCACTGACTGTAATATAGGAAACATTGTTAACACTATAAATATCTTCGAAGTGTTGAACATTATGCAGAACTCAAGCTCTTCTAAGAAAATTTTGCTTATTGAAAAGACTTTTTTTTTTTGACCTCAATGCATTCAAGCTCTTAGAAGATCTGTTGGTATATATCATAATTAACTGCAGAAGTTCTCATTTTGTTCATAATAATGTTTTTCTCATTCAGTTAATAAAACAATAACTGTTGCAATCGAAGTACGGTAGAGGACAATGTATTTGGGTTTTTGTTAAACATTTTTGCTAACCCTTGAATCTCAAACTTCAAACATGCAAATTGCAGAAACATCCATTGCTTCAATTTCGGTAATTATTTTCTTCTTGGTAAGACTTCGTTTGGGACGGCCTTCTTATTGCTTTTTAAAACAGCTTTTTAGTACAAAAGTTAAAATTTTTGTACTCAAAAGCTGCTTTAAGAACAATAAAAAACCCATCCCAAACAAAGCTAACCCACTCATGCTTTTAGAAGCAGCTTCTTATATCTTTCCATGAATTGCAGATGACAGCAAATGCCATGGCAGAGAGTGTAGCAGACTGCCTTCACAATGGCATGGACTCATTTGTATCAAAACCAGTGACCTTTGAAAAATTGAAAGAGTGCCTCCAGCAATTCTTCCCTTGTTAAATATTGTATATTTTAGAGCTAAAGGAAATGAACTAGTGAATGAAAATTTTGTAATTATGTGTCTTTTTGGTTTTCTTTTTCAGAGTTCCTCTCTTAATGTGCTATGTAATTGCATCTATAAATTCACTCTTCAACCAATTAAAGACTGGGTGGTTATAAATTTTATATGTTTGGATAATGCAAAATAAATATATTGAGCTTTATGTATTCATCTCCTGTTGCAATCTATGTTATTTATGCAAACTGGGCAACATGGCTACTATAAAAGCTAGTTTTAAATATTTATTGTGTAAGATAGTGCTCATTCATCTTATTGTTCCATTATGAGCTTTGATAAGCTTGTGGTGAAGGAAGATCTTTGCAGGGAGAGAAAGTCAGAACTTGATAGTTCATTGTTTGTGCCTTCAGGTCCTACATTAGCGTCTTCTCTTCCTGTAATCTTTGAGAGATTGTTCTATGCGGTCACCGGACACAGCTTACCGTTCACAGGCGAATCAGATGCAACCACGTCATCCGGTACCGAGCTCGGTACTGAGCAGTACCGAGCTGCAGTACCGAGTAAGAGGTGACATGGCGCACTTTTATTGGGCTCTGGACGACGTTCGGTGTCCGCACAAAATAATTCATCAATCTTTGAGGCTATTGCCATGGTTGTAGGACCCCTCTTGTTAAGGAATTTTTATTCCGTCAGGTTACCTGATGTAGTTCTACGTCATGTAGCCTATAATATGTCGCAACGTGCTCTTACTCTTTACCGCGCGGCCCGACGACCCGACTCGAATCGGAATCCAGGATTACTATGTTCGCGTATTGCTTGGTATAGGCTCGGTATTGCTAGGTATTACTCGGAATTGCTTGGCAATAACGAGAAATACAGCTCTGTGAAGACCAATACCGAGAAACATTGAGCAATAACTAAAAGAACTCGGTATTGCTCGGTATTGGTCTTCACAGAATGGTATTTTTCATTTTTGTCGAGCAAAATCGACCAATATCTAGCAATACCGAGCTACGCAAACTCCCGGGTCCGTTCCGGGTCGGGTCGTCGGGCCGCGCGGTAAAGAGTAAGAGCACGCAGCGACATATTATAGGCTACTTGACGTAGAGCTACATCAGGTAACCTGACGGAATAAAAATTCCTTGTTAAGGGAGATGTCTCAATGGTGCATTGAACTCTTAAAATATGTAAATCATAAATTCTTGGATGAGGAAGAAGATGAAGTCGACCATAAGGAGCAAGTCGGGTTATGCCACTTGACGTAGATGAAGGTGAAGGGCACTTTCATTAGAGGGTAATCTGGAGCTCTAGAAATGAGTTGAGAAAACTACTGAGCTCCTGATGTAGGCCTCTTTTTTTGTGTTCTCTAATGAACTTTCATCCTTGCCTTCTCCACTAAGCTTTGTTGTTGGTCCATAATTAGGTTATCTAGCTCAACATGTTGTTGTCTGCTCCCAATGCCACTCATACAGCATTACCTAATCCATCAAGCCCTCATTGTTTAGGGTTTCTCCTACCATCATGCATCGCTTGTACCATTAATGCCTTCTCCAGTAAACTCTTGTTAATTCCATGTCAAGCAAGCTCCCATCCTTCTACATTGAGTTCCTAACATGATGTTTGCTCGAGCTCATGAATCTAGCTTCAATCCACTATTTTTTCTAAAAGGGCCGAACTAGAGCTCGACTTCGAGCCTTCCATTGAATAGCAAGCTAACCTTGAGTTAGCCCTAACTCAAGTTGGCTCAACTCATTTATACTCCTAATAATTGAGAGATTATTCTGTGCGGGCATCGATCACAGCTTACCATCCAGAGGTGAATCAGGTGCAATCACATCATCTAGTACCGAGCTCAGTACCGAGCTCGGTACCGAGCAGTACCGAGCCGTGGTATCGAGTAGGGGTGACATGGCTCATTTTCATTGGGCTTTGGATGACGTTCAACGTCTGCATAAAATAATTCATCGTAACTATAACTTGCCTACTAAGTACATGATTTGCATTTAGTGTTACAAGAATGATTACATATAAAACTTATTTAAGGCTTAAATTCTATTCTTTAAATAAGTTGTCAATCTTAAATTAAATGATCATGAAGAAAGTAATAGAAGATAAACCATTTTCTGATGATAAAATTCCACATGATGATGGCACTCACTCAAGCGTCTTGTGATGTTTATCTATGACAAAAAAAACATTTTAATTAGATGGCATATTCCATGATAAGAGAAGATTACAAACTAGGTTCTTTTTTTTTTACATAAAGCATCATATTGTCTTATTATACTTGGCACAACCCTATGGTTATAATAGAAACCAAACCAAAGCATTCCCAACACTTCAAAGAAGAGATAATATTGAAAGAAGCACACCATTGAGGAGTTGATTTGATCAACTCTATAAAAAAAAAAAATCAGCTTTTAAAGAAGAGATAATATTGAAAATATATTTGTAAAAGTTCCAATCAATTGCCTTCAAGACAAGTTTAACATTGTTGAGTCCATTACAAAAGGTAATAGGGGATCTCTAGAGAAAGGTAAAAGCCAAGCGACAAAAATAGTCTCCACAAAGTTTGAGTATTGCTTCCAATAGTTTTATACATAAACCTACACTTGAGCTTGATCGAATTCTCTATCTGCAAGTAGAATAAGAGAGTGGTCTAAGGCTAGAGAACCAAGAATTTTGAAGTAGGGATGTGAAAATCGGGTTACGGGTTAGGTTCGAGTCGAACACGATATTGACCCACCACTGGATGACACGACTCGAACCCAACCCATTTTTGTAGATGGGTTAGAAATGTCAACCCGGATCAACCTGTCGGGTTTCTAGGTTGACCCGACCCGACACAAAAAATGGTTACATTCGCAACAAGCAAGTTCCCTCCCATGACACATCGGTGTCGTCGTCGTTACTTCTAATCCAACAAAAGAATGGAGAGCTGTTGTGAGTGTCGTGACTTCTGAGCCGACAGGAAGGAATGTCGTCGAAGGATCCAACGATCGTTATTAGGGCTTGCGGGCAGAGGCGACATGAATGAACGTCGTCGAACGAGGCAACAAACGTTGTTAGGGCTTGCGGGAGAAATCGATGGGAAGAAATGTCGTCGAAGGAGCCAGAGAATGTCGTTAAGGCTTGCAGACAGAACTGCCAAACTAGAACATGGGTGAAAAGGAAAAGCTGAAAAGCAGACCGTTGTATGCAGAACAAGAACGCGGGCCTCACCTATGCCTGCGCTGGTTGATCCGGGTCAACTTTAGGTTAGTGGGTGACCTGGACCCGACCCATTTTTTCGAATGAGTCGAATCCTGGAACCGAACCCGACCCATTTATAAAATGGGTTAACCTTAACATGAAATTTTTCGGGTCAGATTCGAGTCGGATTTTTGGGTCGTGTTAAATATTAGCACCCCTATTTTAAAATAAGGGGAAAATTACTCAATTCAGTGATCATTACATAATGCCCTTGTTAAGAAGACATGGTAAGATTATGAAGTTGATGATTAAACTAGTTGTTCGAATGATCAATGTAGGAGAGTTCAAGCACTGAAAATATAAGTTTTAAAGTCAACCAGCTTGTAGGGATGGAGGAGATAGGGTGGGTATGCCTCCAACTTTTTCATCCACAAATCTAATGTTGTTAAAATCTTCTAAAATAAGCCATGGATTAGAGACAAACATAGCTATATCAGTAATTGTTGGCCACAAAACCTTTGTCTTTGAAGCACCATTGTCAGCATATATAAAGGTATTCATAAATTTAATGGAAGGGGAAAACAAACAACCATGTAAAAATTATGAATGAGCAGCAAGAATAGTAAAAAGCTATATGAACATCATTCCATTTAATCCAATTTTGACCATTCAAAGAAGTGTGAAAAATTATTACAACTTTTCTTACGAGAAAAATTTTGAATTATTTGGTAATATAATATTTAAAATTATATCAAAAGAATGTTTGATCTCTAAGTCATAGAATGTCAATTTTGTAGTCTTTGAGTCATTTTTTTATAATTAGTGATATTGTAAAACCCCTCCGAAGCTGATTTTTTTGTGGGTGCTTGTTGACCTCATTTTTGTATGAGGTCACTCAAATTTAATCAAGTGCATTCGAGATGATTTGAATTAATTTTGATGAAAGTTTATCTTCAATGGCTTCGATTGAGTTGATTTAAATATGTCTTGGCTTAACTTAAATCTAGTCAACATTAATTATTTTTTAATGACTTTGAATAATTAATTTAAGACAAATCTAACAAAACTTTAATGCTTTATCTGCCCTTTTAGTTTCAATTCTCCTCAAGGTTTTAGATAAATTTCAGCTCTTGATTTATAAAAAAAATTTAAGCATTTAATATCAACCATTTGATCAAGTTTTGAAGGTGGGATGGTTTTGAAAAGGATGTGAGTAGCTAGGGCAAAAAAAAAAAGGCTGGCTCTGATTCCACTCCTCGATCCCCATAGTTGCTAGGGCCGGCTGAAGAGACACGATCCCGGCCTCACGCCTCCAACCCCTCTACGTCATCTACTCGCCAAGGATGTTAAGAGGAAGGGAGCTGTTATGCGACCAGCAAGAAAGGAGGAGATGCACTCCACGCCTCTATTCATTCGATTTGATACAATGAGAAGCTCTTTGATCATAAGAACATTCCAATGAGATGTGAATCCGTGAGATCTCCTTTGACTACACCAAAATCTACTGTTTGAGAGCATACTTCGGTCAAGGATGTGAGCTCGGCCAGATTTTCTATTCACTTGTTCGGCCAACAGGAAGGATTCGAAGCTGAAATTGGAAGATCTGTGCAAGCATGATAGCACCTAAAGCTGTTCGAGTAACACATTTGGATCCTGAGAGAAGCTTTCGGCATGATTTACTACGGTAATCTTTTCTTCTTCTTCTTGTTAGTTCCCTGTATTTCCTTTGTTTGAATCTAGATGACTGAAGTTTGTCAATGAGTTGAGGTTCTATATTTACCTGTGATTTGAAATGAGTCTTCATGAAGTTTTATGAAAAGAGATAGAAGAGACCTAGACATTTTCTTGTTGATGTTTTCTTTATTATTATTATTTTTTTTTAATCAGATGGTTTATTTTATATGAGATTTCCTTCAAAAAAAATATGGCTGCACTTCTAAAAGCTTCTTACCCATTTTAGCATAAAGTTTCATTTTGATTAAATTATATATCATGAGGTGATATGTTGAGAATTAGTCTTTTTGAAGAAAGAGTTCATGTTACTGTTGCCTAAGAATTAGATTCTCAGTTTCATTCTTTTTTTTTAGAAGTGAGATATTTCAATGAAGATTTCATTTGAACAAGACAATCACACCATGCTTTTGATTTTGATTCATCATTGTGATAATATGAGGGCTTGCTTGTGAGGCAAAATTTGTTTTTCCTCCTCTCTTTTGATAGGGTATATGGTGCTTTGAATATGGAAGTTGGCTGGAATGTGTACAGCCATATGATCTATCTCAATAGATCAATGGCTACACGTTTTCTCTGTTATGTTGAGAATCCTATTAGTAAGTCAGGTTTTGGGTATGCTGTTGTTCAAGGAGGAAACCTGTCCGAGTTTAGCTCAGTTGAATTCTTTATTGTTTATCCAGGCCCAGTTATTTTGGGCTTTCAATGAATCAAACATTTTTTCTTAGAACGTGATGTTATAGAATCTTTCCCTACATTACTTGTTATGGAATTATTTGTGAAAGCATGATACATTCTTCACAAGTTTATCTCCAGTATTAGTCTGAAGCCTAGAAGAATTTTGGAAATATGTGATGATTCTGTTTGAATGTTAAAGCTAGAGACTACAATAGAATTTCTATTTTCTTATCTTGTTAAGTCTTTACTTTGAATTCTTTTAACAAGAAAAAAAAAAGAAAGAGGAGTTACTACTTGCTTTTTTTTTCTTAAGAAAAGCTGAAATTTCCTTCTGACTGTTTATAATGTGTTGAGATTCTTTCTTTCAAACCCGCTTCTCTTGCAAACATTTCATAGTTGAAGGTTTGACTATTCTTTGTTGTAAATAGTCTTTGGAAGGATGTTTATTCTCCTTAACATCAATTTTTCTTGATGAAACATTAAGCAAGAAGATGGCCATATGGAATTCTGGACAAATTTGATTTATGATCTGATTCTTACATCATCTGTTAAATAAGTTTGTTTGCTATTGGTGGCAGACGTGTTACTTGCATTGGCACCTTGTAAGGTGTATTGAAAAGCACATTTTGACCTAAATGGTTATGGTAAATATGGTCATACTCATTCTTGAAATTGATAGTATAAGTATGTTTAATCTTGTGATATGTTGGGCTGAATATTGATGCTAGAAAATTCAGCCCTCTTTATATTTCAGAATCCTTAATATTTCATAGTTCGATGCAAGGTTACTACATATTTTTTTAGAGGTATTTTGAATTAATTGGAGGGGAATGGAATCACCTTGAGTTATATTTCTCTTAGTTGCATTGATATTTTTAAATGTTGGATGAAAATAATCAAATGAGTTGGAGAAAAGGACTTGGATAGATCTTGCATTTACTCAAAAATAGTTTTGTGGTGTTTGAAGATGAGAGTGTGAAATAACCTGTCTGTGGCATGAATACATTATTGGTGGAAGGTATACTTGTCTTGTGTCAAATTGCCTTGAAACTACTTTCTCTTTCTGATGCAATTGCCGAATTTTTTTGACAGTGGATTAGAAGCTTTGAATATTGTAAAAGAGCTTTGAAAAGAAGCAAGTTCTTATTTTGAAGGAAGTGGCTCAAGATATTTGCCTTTGATTTCATTTTAATAAATTATTAGGTGTCAATTATGATGAATATAAGACAATGTGGAACATCACACATATTGCCGTATTCAGTTGTTTATTTTTGTTTTAAGTTGACAGATCAAGGTTGTAGATACGTGGAATATACTGAAGCTGTTTGGTTTGACCTGAGTTTGAATTGTAAAGCAAATTCTAAATTCTTTAACATTGAACATAAATGTCCACACACACATATATATATACTCGTTTAAAAATAAGTTACATATGTCTATTGTTCTTGTAAGATAGCATGTGAGCTGAATTCTTCTCTTACATATCATTACATGTGCTGAAATTATTCATGTGAGATGATCTATGAGCTGAAATTTCTCTTTGCATGCAAGCATATATTCTATAATTATTTTTGTATGATGTCAACTACCTTGAAATTGCTTATGGCAGAAATACATACACTTTGAAATTGCTCAAATAATTTGATTTGATTTAAACTTTCACATATTCATTTATATGTCAATTCATAGTAGTTTTTATATTTTCATACACGATATTCTGACACCTCTTCCTCTCGTCGCCTTTTTGCGAGGTACTGATGGAGCTGATTGGAGGATGAGCCAAGAGCTTCAGTTGCCCCGTTTCTTCTAAACGGGGTGCTACGGCCGGAGTCACCGTCGACTAGCTCCGGTGACCAGGTAAGTTTTCTTGAAACTTAAAAGTGCATAAAGCTTCTAAATTTATCTATTGAGTTATTTCCCCTAAGCCTTAATTTCTTGCAATAATTTTTGTATTTAGTTAATACATGCTTTCATTTTTCATTTACAAATTCAAAATCCATTGACATAGGTTGTTTATATTTGTAGGTATGTCCAAAGGGTTAGTGACATTGATTCAAACCTGTTAAACCTAGTGACATCTTTAAGGACAATAATTAAGGACATTTCTAGAGAACTTAGAAAATTTCTAGAGATTAGAAGATATCTCCTATTAACTTAAGACTTGAACAATTTGAACCTAGTGACATCTTAAACCTTAAAAAAAATTATCTTTTCTTTTAATCATTAAACCAATTAATTGATCTAATTAAAGTTAAATCATTAATTAAGCAAATCAAATTTGAACTCTTTAAGTTTAGTGATCTTCCCTACTCTAGGGAAAGTTATCACTAAAATTCAAACCCTTTGAACACCTTAAGTTTAAGCCTTAATTATATTTTAAAACCTTCCAAAAAAATTTCAATCTAACTTCAAAACCATTGATCAATCTTAAAATTAATTCTGAATCATTAAAACTTAAACCAAAATCTTCCCTTGAGCCTTTCAACCAACCAGAACATTAAGCAACTTTAACCAATTACCCGGTTTAGGATATATCCAAACCACACAGCTTGCTCACACACCTAGATTGGCCCATCAGGACACGGACTCTAGCTTTAGGTTAGGCCGGTGTTTCTTTCTGGTTTTTTGAGATAGATTTATATGCATACAAATGAGAGTGGCATCCTAGGTTAGATAATGTAGACATAGGTTCACTGTCCACAGACCCGTGCACTTCCTGTTTGTCAGCCTAGGATTAGGTCCCTAGCCCCTTGGCCTACGAGGTTCCCTTGGATGAGGTAACCCATGGTTGCTAACAAGGATCCTCTGGTCGGCACTCGACTAAGTAGGCTAAGGATATTGACGAACCTGGGACGATGGAAAACCATGGGATCTTGATCAGGGACGTCATACCCACTTGGTAGGTTAGTCTTCACCCTTACTTCATGGGCATTCTCCCGATCTAGTGATCGAGAATATAAGTCCCAACTTTCTAATAAAATTGATCATTAAATTAAAAGATCTTTCAATCAAATTCGAGCCCAACACTTAGGATAGGTTGGGGTGTTTTCTGAATTGTTTCAGAATCTCAAAAACATTCCCTACTCCTCTTCCTTTGGCTCCGAAAATAAGTGTTCAATCTTGAACCAATCCCCCTTGAAATTCAAACCTTAACTTCCTTTGATATTTAACTTTGAATTCTAAATAAAATTCATATCGCTATTTTAATCGAGAGTTTTCGTAGGAAAATCTCTAATTTTCCTACGATGTAATTAACTACGAGGGCTTGCGCTCGTACGAGATTTAGTAACTCAGATTTAATTTTTCAAAATTAAAATTGATATCTTTTAAAACTTCAATTAATTATCTTTGGGAAATTCAATATTCCCAAAAATAATTAAATATTTTCAAAACTATATATATTTAAATACAATATATTTTTTTAATCAAAACAAAAAATGGCGACTCCGCTGGGGAAAATCTCTCTCTCCATCTTTAATAGCGGTATGAATTTTATTGAATCGGTAGTCTTAACTACCCTTCTCTCCGTTGGTCCCTCTCCCATTTCTTCCTTGGGTGAGTGTGGCCAACTCAATTAAGACATGTGAAGAGAGAGGTGAGCGTAGCAATCCTCTGTTGAAGTCGGGCTTTGACATTTTGCCTCCAAGCTAATTGGTAGAGTGAAAGAGTCAAGCCAAATCCTTTTGCATATGTTGCAAGCTTGCATGCGAGTAATTAACTAGCGTGCTAAGTTTCACAATTTACAAAAGTCTTTTCAATCTCAAACTCAAGATTTTAATTCTTTAAGTGAAATCTCAATTTCTTCCAGATCATAATTGATCCTTATATTCTATCACTAGAAGCAGAATTGTAGCTCTTATAATTCAATACAAGTGATAGAATATAAATACCTTTAAATTCGATTGATTCTTCCGGTAAAGTCTATCTTTGACATTTCATTCCTAAACAATTTGACGGGATGAAAGAGTCGGGTTGACTTTTAAGAATCTTCCCCCAAAATTTGTAAACCTTTATGTTGAATGCGAGTTCAACACATTGAGTTTCAAAATAAAGGGAGATGCTGCCGGAGTTTTAATCTTTCAAATCTCTTTAAAAGTCTTTCAAATCGATTTCAAAAATCAGTGCTATGTGTCTTCTATAACATTTTATTGTAGTTGAACACATGCAACACAATTAAAGTTCTTCAGCCAATTTTAGGCTTTAACATTTCACCTCTAAACCACTTGTTGGGATGAGAGAGTTAAGCCTAAATCTTGGGATCTTTAGATTAATTTTGTAAACCTACATATTTGAACATCATTCAATATGTTGAGTTTCAAAATCTGATAAAGACCCATTCAGTTCCAACCTCAAATTCAAATTCACTCTTAAGTCTAAATTTAATTTCAACATTAAATTCAAGTTTGACTTCAACCTTAAATTTAACTTCAATTTTGATTTTAAAGTCAAAATCTAGGCTTTGACATTTTACCCCCAAACCATTGGGTGATGTGAAAGAGTTAAGCCTAACTTCGTAGGATTTTCAAATAATTTTGTGAACCTGCACATTTGATTAAAATTCAATGTGTTGAGTCTTAAAATTTTAAGAAGATCTGTTTACTCTCAACTTCTAGTCCGAACTTAACTTCCACCTTGAATTCAAGATTGATTTCAATTCCAGATTCAACTTTAAATTTGGTTTCAAATTCAAATCCAGGTTCCGACATTTATCCCCCAAGCTACTTGTCAGGATCAAAGAGTCGAGCCAAATTTCTGAGATTTTCTTTTTAATTTTTGTAAACCTACGTATTTGAATACGATTCAATATGTTGGGTTTCAAAGTTTAAAGAAGATCCATTCTATTTCAACCTTAAATTCAAAATCAATTTCAAAACTTGAACTCAACTTCAATCTCAACTTTAAATTTAATCTTAATTTGATTGCAAATCAAATTAAAATTTTGACATTTTGCCCCAAGTCAATTGGTGTAGCGAAAGAGTCAAATTCAAATCTTGATTTTCATTCGTCAATTTTATGAACCACCATGTTTAGTGCAAACTAAACACGACTGAGTTATAAAATTTTGAATAAATCAATCAAATTCAAAACTTAAATGTCACTTCAAAACATTAATTCAAATCACTTTCTTAATTCCAAGAAATTGAACACTCAAATGGCTGGGAAAATCGTTCTCTCCTTAGATAGAAACTTGATAGTAGAAGAAATCACCTATGGTAATTCAATCCAGTTTGGATTACAATTTCAAAACTTCAAGTTGTCAGTCAATGGAGTAGAACTGAATGATCTGTCTGCCACGATACTAGGAAAGTCTCCTTTAGTTGAGATTACTTTAGGGTCAGGAGTTGACTCTCCCCCATCCCCAAGATGGAGGTCGTTGTCGCCCTTGTACCCACAGTATCCTCTACTTAGGAGGATTAAAACCTTAAGTCAATAACGATCGACAAAGAGCGATCACCAACAATAGGCCATAGGCCCCCAATTGAGGGTTATGATCCATCCACTCTACTAGAAGATGTTAAGGCACATTACTACACGTGTCCCACTACATCATCTGTAGAGGAGGAGGAGTAGAAACTACTCGGGGTGCCACTCTCTTAACTACTAGCCTAGTAGTAAATGGAGAGGGGAAATAATCTAAGATTATATCAGATAGTGATACCGTCGAAATTTAAATTTTAACGGGGTCCTATCGTGATTAATCATTTGATTACAATAATGTCATGCTTTCTAGGGACGTTGCAGACTCTATAATAATCTCTCGCTTCAAAGAGATTGTAGAAATTCAATTCCATTTTAACAAGGGTCTTGCCACCTAGATTTGCAACCTTTAAGGAAAACTTCCAATTTCTCAAGTGTACGGGTCCGGATGTTCAAGATAGTTGATTCCTTTTTTTAATGAAAATTGACCTCTACCTTAAGTCTTAAGTAGGAGAGAGTTGTAGTTGACTCCATCAAATGTTTGAATACCCCTCCCTCCCACCGCTTTTGTGGGTTGATTTAATTTCTGAATTAAGGTCTACTTCAAATTTAGGTTGATTCTAGAAATGAATATTTTATCAATCTTCTAGCAATCTTCTATCTTAATAGGAGATTCAGGCATGTCTAAAATCTGTCTAATGATTTTCAAAGTCAAGCCGATACCCTTTTCAAAAAGATTGGATGTGCTTTGAGGATTATTCTTCCTTGTATAAGAGAACAAATTTTCTTCTCTAATATTTGAGATATAATCCCAACATTCAAAATAAAAAGATCAATCAATTTAAGGTATTCGAAGAAAGTGGAGCCTCTTCTTGAATTCAATTGAAGTTAAAAGATGCGCGAATGCGCTAAAAATCAAAAGATGCGCGAATGCGCCAAAAAATCAAGAAGCGCACGAAGTGCATAAAAAAGTCAAAAGATGTGCAATATGCGTCACCAGAAAAAGAGAAGAAGAGTAAGATGGCTTCCTTTCTTTAAATCCTTAAATCTCAAAATAATCAATCACCTTTAAATACTTGACTTTGAAAATCTTGAATCTAGATTCTTCACCATGCATGAATTGTCTATCGGATAGAAAACAATCGTGCAAGAAAATTGAAAATATCAAATTTCTTTATCCAACTTAAATCTCTTTGAAATTGATTTTAATTCAAACTTCGTACAAGGGAGACCCCAGTTTAGTTTCTACGAGACTCGGTCTGGGTCAACAAAACTAAAATTCTTTCAAAATTAGTTGGAGTCAACTCTTCTCACTTTAATTGATAAATTTGTTCCCACATGTTGTTCCGACAGGGTCCAAATAGTTAAAGGAAATTTTCAATAAAAAGGTCGAATCTTCTACTCCTGAAAAGAAATCAAATCTTATCCTTGAGAAATGTGTAAGTCCTTGCACATAGGCACCTTTTTCTTTGAAGCCTTTTCAACAAAACTACACTCTATAC
This sequence comes from Dendrobium nobile, assembly GCA_022539455.1. NCBI lineage: Eukaryota > Viridiplantae > Streptophyta > Magnoliopsida > Asparagales > Orchidaceae > Dendrobium > Dendrobium nobile. The sequence goes on along the minus strand of CM039735.1, from coordinate 73,477,976 downwards.
TGGGTCCAAAATCAACCCTACTAGAGGAGTATTTTGTAATGCTGGTAATTGACATTCAAAATCAAACTACGACTGAGTAGAGTGCCCGACTCCATTTTGAAGAGTTCGAGGTCTTGTAGCTTTGTCTTCAAGGCTCAATAAAACTTAAAATCGTCCGAAGCCAAAGCTTGTGATAAGATAGAGCAACTTCGAACCTTCCAAGGAGGAGACTTGGTCTAGGTTCTTCGGATGCATATCTTAGCCCATCGAGAGATCGGTGGAGGAGTGTGAACCAACACAAGACAGTCCTCTTGTCGTAGAGACGATCTTTGAGAAAATTTTAAGCATTAACTGATCAACCCTAGAGAATGCCACCTGATATTTTTTTAAATGTTAGGGAGGCTCCTCAGGAAGTACCATGCCAGATGAGTGTCAAACTCAAAGTCAATGAAAACTCTTCAAATTTCCTAGATTAAAGAAATTTCTTAATTAAAAATCAAACATCAAAAGCTTTCAAAATTCACTTTTAAAACTTTCAAATTTCAAATTTCAAAATTTAAATTCGATCCTCTATGTGGATCAAGTTTCCTCCACATATGATCATCCAGACCTGATTCTTTGTGTAGAGCAAGTTTCCTCTCCACAAGACCGCCCGTTAGTGGTGGAGGGTGCCCTTCGTGGCGCCACCCTAACATTTGAGTTGAACGACTAGTGGTGGAGCGTGCCCTTCGTGGCGCCACCCTAATTCGTACCCGTTAGTGGTGGAGCGTGCCCTTCGTGGCGCCACCCTAACATTTGAGTTGAACGATTAGTGATGGAACGTGCCCTTTGTGGCGCCATCCTAATTCGTACCCGTTAGTGGTGGAGCGTGCCCTTCGTGGCGCCACCCTAACATTTGATTTAAGTGATTAGTGATGGAGCATGCCCTTTGTGGCACCATCCTAATTCAATCCGCTAGTGGTGGAACATGTCCTTCGTGGCATGACCCTAGCATTTAATTTAAGTGATTAGTGATGGAGTATGCCCTTCGTGGCACCATCCTAATTCAATCCGCTAGTGGTGGAACATGTCCTTCGTGGCATGACCCTAGCATTTGATTTAAGTGATTAGTGATGGAGCATGCCCTTTGTGGCACCATCCTAATTCAATCCGCTAGTGGTGGAACATGTCCTTCGTGGCATGACCCTAGCATTTGATTTAAGTGATTAGTGATGGAGCATGCCCTTTGTGGCACCATCCTAATTCAATCCGCTAGTGGTGAAACATGTCCTTCGTGGCATGACCCTAGCATTTGATTTAAGTGATTAGTGATGGAGCATGCCCTTTGTGGCACCATCCTAATTCAATCCGCTAGTGGTGGAACATGTCCTTCGTGGCATGACCCTAGCATTTGATTTAAGTGATTAGTGATGGAGCATGCCCTTTGTGGCACCATCCTAATTCAATCCGCTAGTGGTGGAACATGTCCTTCGTGGCATGACCCTAGCATTTGATTTAAGTGATTAGTGATGGAGCATGCCCTTTGTGGCACCATCCTAATTCAACCCGCTAGTGGTGGAACATGTCCTTCGTGGCATGACCCTAGCATTTAATTTAAGTGATTAGTGATGGAGTATGTCCTTCGTGGCACCATCCTAATTCAATTCGCTAGTGGTGGAGTATGCCCTTCGTGGCACCACCCTAGCATTTGACTTGATAATTAGTGGTAGAACATGCCCTCCGTGGTACTACCCTAATCAATTTAAATCTTTATTCCCTAGGGATGAATTTTTCAGCCCCTTAGGATTAAAATTCCATACTTAATCTTTAAGCTCGGTCAACTCCAATATGTGTAATAGAACTTCATTCTATTACACATATTGGGGGTCCATTTGTTGACCTCATTTTTGTATGAGGTCACTCAAATTTAATCAAGCGCATTCGAGATGATTTGAATTAATTTTGATGAAAGTTTATCTTCAATGGCTTCGATTGAGTTGATTTAAATATGTCTTGGCTTAACTTAAATCTAGTCAACATTAATTATTTTTTAATGACTTTGAATAATTAATTTAAGACAAATCTAACAAAACTTTAATGCTTTATCTGCCCTTTTAGTTTCAATTCTCCTCAAGGTTTTAGATAAATTTCAGCTCTTGATTTATAAAAAAAATTTAAGCATTTAATATCAACCATTTGATCAAGTTTTGAAGGTGGGATGGTTTTGAAAAGGATGTGAGTAGCTAGGGCAAAAAAAAAAGGCTGGCTCTGATTCCACTCCTCGATCCCCATAGTTGCTAGGGCCGGCTGAAGAGACACGATCCCGGCCTCACGCCTCCAACCCCTCTACGTCATCTACTCGCCAAGGATGTTAAGAGGAAGGGAGCTGTTATGCGACCAGCAAGAAAGGAGGAGATGCACTCCACGCCTCTATTCATTCGATTTGATACAATGAGAAGCTCTTTGATCATAAGAACATTCCAATGAGATGTGAATCCGTGAGATCTCCTTTGACTACACCAAAATCTACTGTTTGAGAGCATACTTCGGTCAAGGATGTGAGCTCGGCCAGATTTTCTATTCACTTGTTCGGCCAACAGGAAGGATTCGAAGCTGAAATTGGAAGATCTGTGCAAGCATGATAGCACCTAAAGCTGTTCGAGTAACACATTTGGATCCTGAGAGAAGCTTTCGGCATGATTTACTACGGTAATCTTTTCTTCTTCTTCTTGTTAGTTCCCTGTATTTCCTTTGTTTGAATCTAGATGACTGAAGTTTGTCAATGAGTTGAGGTTCTATATTTACTTGTGATTTGAAATGAGTCTTCATGAAGTTTTATGAAAAGAGATAGAAGAGACCTAGACATTTTCTTGTTGATGTTTTCTTTATTATTATTATTTTTTTTTAATCAGATGGTTTATTTTATATGAGATTTCCTTCAAAAAAAATATGGCTGCACTTCTAAAAGCTTCTTACCCATTTTAGCATAAAGTTTCATTTTGATTAAATTATATATCATGAGGTGATATGTTGAGAATTAGTCTTTTTGAAGAAAGAGTTCATGTTACTGTTGCCTAAGAATTAGATTCTCAGTTTCATTCTTTTTTTTTAGAAGTGAGATATTTCAATGAAGATTTCATTTGAACAAGACAATCACACCATGCTTTTGATTTTGATTCATCATTGTGATAATATGAGGGCTTGCTTGTGAGGCAAAATTTGTTTTTCCTCCTCTCTTTTGATAGGGTATATGGTGCTTTGAATATGGAAGTTGGCTGGAATGTGTACAGCCATATGATCTATCTCAATAGATCAATGGCTACACGTTTTCTCTGTTATGTTGAGAATCCTATTAGTAAGTCAGGTTTTGGGTATGCTGTTGTTCAAGGAGGAAACCTGTCCGAGTTTAGCTCAGTTGAATTCTTTATTGTTTATCCAGGCCCAGTTATTTTGGGCTTTCAATGAATCAAACATTTTTTCTTAGAACGTGATGTTATAGAATCTTTCCCTACATTACTTGTTATGGAATTATTTGTGAAAGCATGATACATTCTTCACAAGTTTATCTCCAGTATTAGTCTGAAGCCTAGAAGAATTTTGGAAATATGTGATGATTCTGTTTGAATGTTAAAGCTAGAGACTACAATAGAATTTCTATTTTCTTATCTTGTTAAGTCTTTACTTTGAATTCTTTTAACAAGAAAAAAAAAAGAAAGAGGAGTTACTACTTGCTTTTTTTTTCTTAAGAAAAGCTGAAATTTCCTTCTGACTGTTTATAATGTGTTGAGATTCTTTCTTTCAAACCCGCTTCTCTTGCAAACATTTCATAGTTGAAGGTTTGACTATTCTTTGTTGTAAATAGTCTTTGGAAGGATATTTATTCTCCTTAATATCAATTTTTCTTGATGAAACATTAAGCAAGAAGATGGCCATATGGAATTCTGGACAAATTTGATTTATGATCTGATTCTTACATCATCTGTTAAATAAGTTTGTTTGCTATTGGTGGCAGACGTGTTACTTGCATTGGCACCTTGTAAGGTGTATTGAAAAGCACATTTTGACCTAAATGGTTATGGTAAATATGGTCATACTCATTCTTGAAATTGATAGTATAAGTATGTTTAATCTTGTGATATGTTGGGCTGAATATTGATGCTAGAAAATTCAGCCCTCTTTATATTTCAGAATCCTTAATATTTCATAGTTCGATGCAAGGTTACTACATATTTTTTTAGAGGTATTTTGAATTAATTGGAGGGGAATGGAATCACCTTGAGTTATATTTCTCTTAGTTGCATTGATATTTTTAAATGTTGGATGAAAATAATCAAATGAGTTGGAGAAAAGGACTTGGATAGATCTTGCATTTACTCAAAAATAGTTTTGTGGTGTTTGAAGATGAGAGTGTGAAATAACCTGTCTGTGGCATGAATACATTATTGGTGGAAGGTATACTTGTCTTGTGTCAAATTGCCTTGAAACTACTTTCTCTTTCTGATGCAATTGCCGAATTTTTTTGACAGTGGATTAGAAGCTTTGAATATTGTAAAAGAGCTTTGAAAAGAAGCAAGTTCTTATTTTGAAGGAAGTGGCTCAAGATATTTGCCTTTGATTTCATTTTAATAAATTATTAGGTGTCAATTATGATGAATATAAGACAATGTGGAACATCACACATATTGCCGTATTCAGTTGTTTATTTTTGTTTTAAGTTGACAGATCAAGGTTGTAGATACGTGGAATATACTGAAGCTGTTTGGTTTGACCTGAGTTTGAATTGTAAAGCAAATTCTAAATTCTTTAACATTGAACATAAATGTCCACACACACATATATATATACTCGTTTAAAAATAAGTTACATATGTCTATTGTTCTTGTAAGATAGCATGTGAGCTGAATTCTTCTCTTACATATCATTACATGTGCTAAAATTATTCATGTGAGATGATCTATGAGCTGAAATTTCTCTTTGCATGCAAGCATATATTCTATAATTATTTTTGTATGATGTCAACTACCTTGAAATTGCTTATGGCAGAAATACATACACTTTGAAATTGCTCAAATAATTTGATTTGATTTAAACTTTCACATATTCATTTATATGTCAATTCATAGTAGTTTTTATATTTTCATACACGATATTCTGACACCTCTTCCTCTCGTCGCCTTTTTGCGAGGTACTGATGGAGCTGATTGGAGGATGAGCCAAGAGCTTCAGTTGCCCCGTTTCTTCTAAACGGGGTGCTACGGCCGGAGTCACCGTCGACTAGCTCCGGTGACCAGGTAAGTTTTCTTGAAACTTAAAAGTGCATAAAGCTTCTAAATTTATCTATTGAGTTATTTCCCCTAAGCCTTAATTTCTTGCAATAATTTTTGTATTTAGTTAATACATGCTTTCATTTTTCATTTACAAATTCAAAATCCATTGACATAGGTTGTTTATATTTGTAGGTATGTCCAAAGGGTTAGTGACATTGATTCAAACCTGTTAAACCTAGTGACATCTTTAAGGACAATAATTAAGGACATTTCTAGAGAACTTAGAAAATTTCTAGAGATTAGAAGATATCTCCTATTAACTTAAGACTTGAACAATTTGAACCTAGTGACATCTTAAACCTTAAAAAAAATTATCTTTTCTTTTAATCATTAAACCAATTAATTGATCTAATTAAAGTTAAATCATTAATTAAGCAAATCAAATTTGAACTCTTTAAGTTTAGTGATCTTCCCTACTCTAGGGAAAGTTATCACTAAAATTCAAACCCTTTGAACACCTTAAGTTTAAGCCTTAATTATATTTTAAAACCTTCCAAAAAAATTTCAATCTAACTTCAAAACCATTGATCAATCTTAAAATTAATTCTGAATCATTAAAACTTAAACCAAAATCTTCCCTTGAGCCTTTCAACCAACCAGAACATTAAGCAACTTTAACCAATTACCCGGTTTAGGATATATCCAAACCACACAGCTTGCTCACACACCTAGATTGGCCCATCAGGACACGGACTCTAGCTTTAGGTTAGGCCGGTGTTTCTTTCTGGTTTTTTGAGATAGATTTATATGCATACAAATGAGAGTGGCATCCTAGGTTAGATAATGTAGACATAGGTTCACTGTCCACAGACCCGTGCACTTCCTGTTTGTCAGCCTAGGATTAGGTCCCTAGCCCCTTGGCCTACGAGGTTCCCTTGGATGAGGTAACCCATGGTTGCTAACAAGGATCCTCTGGTCGGCACTCGACTAAGTAGGCTAAGGATATTGACGAACCTGGGACGATGGAAAACCATGGGATCTTGATCAGGGACGTCATACCCACTTGGTAGGTTAGTCTTCACCCTTACTTCATGGGCATTCTCCCGATCTAGTGATCGAGAATATAAGTCCCAACTTTCTAATAAAATTGATCATTAAATTAAAAGATCTTTCAATCAAATTCGAGCCCAACACTTAGGATAGGTTGGGGTGTTTTCTGAATTGTTTCAGAATCTCAAAAACATTCCCTACTCCTCTTCCTTTGGCTCCGAAAATAAGTGTTCAATCTTGAACCAATCCCCCTTGAAATTCAAACCTTAACTTCCTTTGATATTTAACTTTGAATTCTAAATAAAATTCATATCGCTATTTTAATCGAGAGTTTTCGTAGGAAAATCTCTAATTTTCCTACGATGTAATTAACTACGAGGGCTTGCGCTCGTACGAGATTTAGTAACTCAGATTTAATTTTTCAAAATTAAAATTGATATCTTTTAAAACTTCAATTAATTATCTTTGGGAAATTCAATATTCCCAAAAATAATTAAATATTTTCAAAACTATATATATTTAAATACAATATATTTTTTTAATCAAAACAAAAAATGGCGACTCCGCTGGGGAAAATCTCTCTCTCCATCTTTAATAGCGGTATGAATTTTATTGAATCGGTAGTCTTAACTACCCTTCTCTCCGTTGGTCCCTCTCTCATTTCTTCCTTGGGTGAGTGTGGCCAACTCAATTAAGACATGTGAAGAGAGAGGTGAGCGTAGCAATCCTCTGTTGAAGTCGGGCTTTGACATTTTGCCTCCAAGCTAATTGGTAGAGTGAAAGAGTCAAGCCAAATCCTTTTGCATATGTTGCAAGCTTGCATGCGAGTAATTAACTAGCGTGCTAAGTTTCACAATTTACAAAAGTCTTTTCAATCTCAAACTCAAGATTTTAATTCTTTAAGTGAAATCTCAATTTCTTCCGGATCATAATTGATCCTTATATTCTATCACTAGAAGCAGAATTGTAGCTCTTATAATTCAATACAAGTGATAGAATATAAATACCTTTAAATTCGATTGATTCTTCCGGTAAAGTCTATCTTTGACATTTCATTCCTAAACAATTTGACGGGATGAAAGAGTCGGGTCGACTTTTAAGAATCTTCCCCCAAAATTTGTAAACCTTTATGTTGAATGCGAGTTCAACACATTGAGTTTCAAAATAAAGGGAGATGCTGCCGGAGTTTTAATCTTTCAAATCTCTTTAAAAGTTTTTCAAATCGATTTCAAAAATCAGTGCTATGTGTCTTCTATAACATTTTATTGTAGTTGAACACATGCAACACAATTAAAGTTCTTCAGCCAATTTTAGGCTTTAACATTTCACCTCTAAACCACTTGTTGGGATGAGAGAGTTAAGCCTAAATCTTGGGATCTTTAGATTAATTTTGTAAACCTACATATTTGAACATCATTCAATATGTTGAGTTTCAAAATCTGATAAAGACCCATTCAGTTCCAACCTCAAATTCAAATTCACTCTTAAGTCTAAATTTAATTTCAACATTAAATTCAAGTTTGACTTCAACCTTAAATTTAACTTCAATTTTGATTTTAAAGTCAAAATCTAGGCTTTGACATTTTACCCCCAAACCATTGGGTGATGTGAAAGAGTTAAGCCTAACTTCGTAGGATTTTCAAATAATTTTGTGAACCTGCACATTTGATTAAAATTCAATGTGTTGAGTCTTAAAATTTTAAGAAGATCTGTTTACTCTCAACTTCTAGTCCGAACTTAACTTCCACCTTGAATTCAAGATTGATTTCAATTCCAGATTCAACTTTAAATTTGGTTTCAAATTCAAATCCAGGTTCCGACATTTATCCCCCAAGCTACTTGTCAGGATCAAAGAGTCGAGCCAAATTTCTGAGATTTTCTTTTTAATTTTTGTAAACCTACGTATTTGAATACGATTCAATATGTTGGGTTTCAAAGTTTAAAGAAGATCCATTCTATTTCAACCTTAAATTCAAAATCAATTTCAAAACTTGAACTCAACTTCAATCTCAACTTTAAATTTAATCTTAATTTGATTGCAAATCAAATTAAAATTTTGACATTTTGCCCCAAGTCAATTGGTGTAGCGAAAGAGTCAAATTCAAATCTTGATTTTCATTCGTCAATTTTATGAACCACCATGTTTAGTGCAAACTAAACACGACTGAGTTATAAAATTTTGAATAAATCAATCAAATTCAAAACTTAAATGTCACTTCAAAACATTAATTCAAATCACTTTCTTAATTCCAAGAAATTGAACACTCAAATGGCTGGGAAAATCGTTCTCTCCTTAGATAGAAACTTGATAGTAGAAGAAATCACCTCTGGTAATTCAATCCAGTTTGGATTACAATTTCAAAACTTCAAGTTGTCAGTCAATGGAGTAGAACTGAATGATCTGTCTGCCACGATACTAGGAAAGTCTCCTTTAGTTGAGATTACTTTAGGGTCAGGAGTTGACTCTCCCCCATCCCCAATATGGAGGTCGTTGTCGCCCTTGTACCCACAGTATCCTCTACTTAGGAGGATTAAAACCTTAAGTCAATAACGATCGACAAAGAGCGATCACCAACAATAGGCCATAGGCCCCCAATTGAGGGTTATGATCCATCCACTCTACTAGAAGATGTTAAGGCACATTACTACACGTGTCCCACTACATCATCTGTAGAGGAGGAGGAGTAGAAACTACTCGGGGTGCCACTCTCTTAACTACTAGCCTAGTAGTAAATGGAGAGGGGAAATAATCTAAGATTATATCAGATAGTGATACCGTCGAAATTTAAATTTTAACGGGGTCTTATCGTGATTAATCATTTGATTACAATAATGTCATGCTTTCTAGGGACGTTGCAGACTCTATAATAATCTCTCGCTTCAAAGAGATTGTAGAAATTCAATTCCATTTTAACAAGGGTCTTGCCACCTAGATTTGCAACCTTTAAGGAAAACTTCCAATTTCTCAAGTGTACGGGTCCGGATGTTCAAGATAGTTGATTCCTTTTTTTAATGAAAATTGACCTCTACCTTAAGTCTTAAGTAGGAGAGAGTTGTAGTTGACTCCATCAAATGTTTGAATACCCCTCCCTCCCACCGCTTTTGTGGGTTGATTTAATTTCTGAATTAAGGTCTACTTCAAATTTAGGTTGATTCTAGAAATGAATATTTTATCAATCTTCTAGCAATCTTCTATCTTAATAGGAGATTCAGGCATGTCTAAAATCTGTCTAATGATTTTCAAAGTCAAGCCGATACCCTTTTCAAAAAGATTGGATGTGCTTTGAGGATTATTCTTCCTTGTATAAGAGAACAAATTTTCTTCTCTAATATTTGAGATATAATCCCAACATTCAAAATAAAAAGATCAATCAATTTAAGGTATTCGAAGAAAGTGGAGCCTCTTCTTGAATTCAATTGAAGTTAAAAGATGCGCGAATGCGCTAAAAATCAAAAGATGCGCGAATGCGCCAAAAAATCAAGAAGCGCACGAAGTGCATAAAAAAGTCAAAAGATGTGCAATATGCGTCACCAGAAAAAGAGAAGAAGAGTAAGATGGCTTCCTTTCTTTAAATCCTTAAATCTCAAAATAATCAATCACCTTTAAATACTTGACTTTGAAAATCTTGAATCTAGATTCTTCACCATGCATGAATTGTCTATCGGATAGAAAACAATCGTGCAAGAAAATTGAAAATATCAAATTTCTTTATCCAACTTAAATCTCTTTGAAATTGATTTTAATTCAAACTTCGTACAAGGGAGACCCCAGTTTAGTTTCTACGAGACTCGGTCTGGGTCAACAAAACTAAAATTCTTTCAAAATTAGTTGGAGTCAACTCTTCTCACTTTAATTGATAAATTTGTTCCCACATGTTGTTCCGACAGGGTCCAAATAGTTAAAGGAAATTTTCAATAAAAAGGTCGAATCTTCTACTCCTGAAAAGAAATCAAATCTTATCCTTGAGAAATGTGTAAGTCCTTGCACATAGGCACCTTTTTCTTTGAAGCCTTTTCAACAAAACTACACTCTATACTGGGTCCAAAATCAACCCTACTAGAGGAGTATTTTATAATGCTGGTAATTGACATTCAAAATCAAACTACGACTGAGTAGAGTGCCCGACTCCATTTTGAAGAGTTCGAGGTCTTGTAGCTTTGTCTTCAAGGCTCAATAAAACTTAAAATCGTCCGAAGCCAAAGCTTGTGATAAGATAGAGCAACTTCGAACCTTCCAAGGAGGAGACTTGGTCTAGGTTCTTCGGATGCATATCTTAGCCCACCGAGAGATCGGTGGAGGAGTGTGAACCAACACAAGACAGTCCTCTTGTCGTAGAGACGATCTTTGAGAAAATTTTAAGCATTAACTGATCAACCCTAGAGAATGCCACCTGATATTTTTTTAAATGTTAGGGAGGCTCCTCAGGAAGTACCATGCCAGATGAGTGTCAAACTCAAAGTCAATGAAAACTCTTCAAATTTCCTAGATTAAAGAAATTTCTTAATTAAAAATCAAACATCAAAAGCTTTCAAAATTCACTTTTAAAACTTTCAAATTTCAAATTTCAAAATTTAAATTCGATCCTCTATGTGGATCAAGTTTCCTCCACATATGATCATCCAGACCTGATTCTTTGTGTAGAGCAAGTTTCCTCTCCACAAGACCGCCCGTTAGTGGTGGAGGGTGCCCTTCGTGGCGCCACCCTAACATTTGAGTTGAACGACTAGTGGTGGAGCGTGCCCTTCGTGGCGCCACCCTAATTCGTACCCGTTAGTGGTGGAGCGTGCCCTTCGTGGCGCCACCCTAACATTTGAGTTGAACGATTAGTGATGGAGCGTGCCCTTTGTGGCGCCATCCTAATTCGTACCCGTTAGTGGTGGAGCGTGCCCTTCGTGGCGCCACCCTAACATTTGATTTAAGTGATTAGTGATGGAGCATGCCCTTTGTGGCACCATCCTAATTCAATCCGCTAGTGGTGGAACATGTCCTTCGTGGCATGACCCTAGCATTTAATTTAAGTGATTAGTGATGGAGTATGCCCTTCGTGGCACCATCCTAATTCAATCCGCTAGTGGTGGAACATGTCCTTCGTGGCATGACCCTAGCATTTGATTTAAGTGATTAGTGATGGAGCATGCCCTTTGTGGCACCATCCTAATTCAATCCGCTAGTGGTGGAACATGTCCTTCGTGGCATGACCCTAGCATTTGATTTAAGTGATTAGTGATGGAGCATGCCCTTTGTGGCACCATCCTAATTCAATCCGCTAGTGGTGAAACATGTCCTTCGTGGCATGACCCTAGCATTTGATTTAAGTGATTAGTGATGGAGCATGCCCTTTGTGGCACCATCCTAATTCAATCCGCTAGTGGTGGAACATGTCCTTCGTGGCATGACCCTAGCATTTGATTTAAGTGATTAGTGATGGAGCATGCCCTTTGTGGCACCATCCTAATTCAATCCGCTAGTGGTGGAACATGTCCTTCGTGGCATGACCCTAGCATTTGATTTAAGTGATTAGTGATGGAGCATGCCCTTTGTGGCACCATCCTAATTCAACCCGCTAGTGGTGGAACATGTCCTTCGTGGCATGACCCTAGCATTTAATTTAAGTGATTAGTGATGGAGTATGTCCTTCGTGGCACCATCCTAATTCAATTCGCTAGTGGTGGAGTATGCCCTTCGTGGCACCACCCTAGCATTTGACTTGATAATTAGTGGTAGAACATGCCCTCCGTGGTACTACCCTAATCAATTTAAATCTTTATTCCCTAGGGATGAATTTTTCAGCCCCTTAGGATTAAAATTCCATACTTAATCTTTAAGCTCGGTCAACTCCAATATGTGTAATAGAACTTCATTCTATTACACATATTGGGGGTCCATTTGTTGACCTCATTTTTGTATGAGGTCACTCAAATTTAATCAAGCGCATTCGAGATGATTTGAATTAATTTTGATGAAAGTTTATCTTCAATGGCTTCGATTGAGTTGATTTAAATATGTCTTGGCTTAACTTAAATCTAGTCAACATTAATTATTTTTTAATGACTTTGAATAATTAATTTAAGACAAATCTAACAAAACTTTAATGCTTTATCTGCCCTTTTAGTTTCAATTCTCCTCAAGGTTTTAGATAAATTTCAGCTCTTGATTTATAAAAAAAATTTAAGCATTTAATATCAACCATTTGATCAAGTTTTGAAGGTGGGATGGTTTTGAAAAGGATGTGAGTAGCTAGGGCAAAAAAAAAAGGCTGGCTCTGATTCCACTCCTCGATCCCCATAGTTGCTAGGGCCGGCTGAAGAGACACGATCCCGGCCTCACGCCTCCAACCCCTCTACGTCATCTACTCGCCAAGGATGTTAAGAGGAAGGGAGCTGTTATGCGACCAGCAAGAAAGGAGGAGATGCACTCCACGCCTCTATTCATTCGATTTGATACAATGAGAAGCTCTTTGATCATAAGAACATTCCAATGAGATGTGAATCCGTGAGATCTCCTTTGACTACACCAAAATCTACTGTTTGAGAGCATACTTCGGTCAAGGATGTGAGCTCGGCCAGATTTTCTATTCACTTGTTCGGCCAACAGGAAGGATTCGAAGCTGAAATTGGAAGATCTGTGCAAGCATGATAGCACCTAAAGCTGTTCGAGTAACACATTTGGATCCTGAGAGAAGCTTTCGGCATGATTTACTACGGTAATCTTTTCTTCTTCTTCTTGTTAGTTCCCTGTATTTCCTTTGTTTGAATCTAGATGACTGAAGTTTGTCAATGAGTTGAGGTTCTATATTTACCTGTGATTTGAAATGAGTCTTCATGAAGTTTTATGAAAAGAGATAGAAGAGACCTAGACATTTTCTTGTTGATGTTTTCTTTATTATTATTATTTTTTTTTAATCAGATGGTTTATTTTATATGAGATTTCCTTCAAAAAAAATATGGCTGCACTTCTAAAAGCTTCTTACCCATTTTAGCATAAAGTTTCATTTTGATTAAATTATATATCATGAGGTGATATGTTGAGAATTAGTCTTTTTGAAGAAAGAGTTCATGTTACTGTTGCCTAAGAATTAGATTCTCAGTTTCATTCTTTTTTTTTAGAAGTGAGATATTTCAATGAAGATTTCATTTGAACAAGACAATCACACCATGCTTTTGATTTTGATTCATCATTGTGATAATATGAGGGCTTGCTTGTGAGGCAAAATTTGTTTTTCCTCCTCTCTTTTGATAGGGTATATGGTGCTTTGAATATGGAAGTTGGCTGGAATGTGTACAGCCATATGATCTATCTCAATAGATCAATGGCTACACGTTTTCTCTGTTATGTTGAGAATCCTATTAGTAAGTCAGGTTTTGGGTATGCTGTTGTTCAAGGAGGAAACATGTCCGAGTTTAGCTTAGTTGAATTCTTTATTGTTTATCCAGGCCCAGTTATTTTGGGCTTTCAATGAATCAAACATTTTTTCTTAGAACGTGATGTTATAGAATCTTTCCCTACATTACTTGTTATGGAATTATTTGTGAAAGCATGATACATTCTTCACAAGTTTATCTCCAGTATTAGTCTGAAGCCTAGAAGAATTTTGGAAATATGTGATGATTCTGTTTGAATGTTAAAGCTAGAGACTACAATAGAATTTCTATTTTCTTATCTTGTTAAGTCTTTACTTTGAATTCTTTTAACAAGAAAAAAAAAAGAAAGAGGAGTTACTACTTGCTTTTTTTTTCTTAAGAAAAGCTGAAATTTCCTTCTGACTGTTTATAATGTGTTGAGATTCTTTCTTTCAAACCCGCTTCTCTTGCAAACATTTCATAGTTGAAGGTTTGACTATTCTTTGTTGTAAATAGTCTTTGGAAGGATATTTATTCTCCTTAATATCAATTTTTCTTGATGAAACATTAAGCAAGAAGATGGCCATATGGAATTCTGGACAAATTTGATTTATGATCTGATTCTTACATCATCTGTTAAATAAGTTTGTTTGCTATTGGTGGCAGACGTGTTACTTGCATTGGCACCTTGTAAGGTGTATTGAAAAGCACATTTTGACCTAAATGGTTATGGTAAATATGGTCATACTCATTCTTGAAATTGATAGTATAAGTATGTTTAATCTTGTGATATGTTGGGCTGAATATTGATGCTAGAAAATTCAGCCCTCTTTATATTTCAGAATCCTTAATATTTCATAGTTCGATGCAAGGTTACTACATATTTTTTTAGAGGTATTTTGAATTAATTGGAGGGGAATGGAATCACCTTGAGTTATATTTCTCTTAGTTGCATTGATATTTTTAAATGTTGGATGAAAATAATCAAATGAGTTGGAGAAAAGGACTTGGATAGATCTTGCATTTACTCAAAAATAGTTTTGTGGTGTTTGAAGATGAGAGTGTGAAATAACCTGTCTGTGGCATGAATACATTATTGGTGGAAGGTATACTTGTCTTGTGTCAAATTGCCTTGAAACTACTTTCTCTTTCTGATGCAATTGCCGAATTTTTTTGACAGTGGATTAGAAGCTTTGAATATTGTAAAAGAGCTTTGAAAAGAAGCAAGTTCTTATTTTGAAGGAAGTGGCTCAAGATATTTGCCTTTGATTTCATTTTAATAAATTATTAGGTGTCAATTATGATGAATATAAGACAATGTGGAACATCACACATATTGCCGTATTCAGTTGTTTATTTTTGTTTTAAGTTGACAGATCAAGGTTGTAGATACGTGGAATATACTGAAGCTGTTTGGTTTGACCTGAGTTTGAATTGTAAAGCAAATTCTAAATTCTTTAACATTGAACATAAATGTCCACACAAACATATATATATATACTCGTTTAAAAATAAGTTACATATGTCTATTGTTCTTGTAAGATAGCATGTGAGCTGAATTCTTCTCTTACATATCATTACATGTGCTGAAATTATTCATGTGAGATGATCTATGAGCTGAAATTTCTCTTTGCATGCAAGCATATATTCTATAATTATTTTTGTATGATGTCAACTACCTTGAAATTGCTTATGGCAGAAATACATACACTTTGAAATTGCTCAAATAATTTGATTTGATTTAAACTTTCACATATTCATTTATATGTCAATTCATAGTAGTTTTTATATTTTCATACACGATATTCTGACACCTCTTCCTCTCGTCGCCTTTTTGCGAGGTACTAATGGAGCTTATTGGAGGATGAGCCAAGAGCTTCAGTTGCCCCGTTTCTTCTAAACGGGGTGCTACGGCCGGAGTCACCGTCGACTAGCTCCGGTGACCAGGTAAGTTTTCTTGAAACTTAAAAGTGCATAAAGCTTCTAAATTTATCTATTGAGTTATTTCCCCTAAGCCTTAATTTCTTGCAATAATTTTTGTATTTAGTTAATACATGCTTTCATTTTTCATTTACAAATTCAAAATCCATTGACATAGGTTGTTTATATTTGTAGGTATGTCCAAAGGGTTAGTGACATTGATTCAAACCTGTTAAACCTAGTGACATCTTTAAGGACAATAATTAAGGACATTTCTAAAGAACTTAGAAAATTTCTAGAGATTAGAAGATATCTCCTATTAACTTAAGACTTGAACAATTTGAACCTAGTGACATCTTAAACCTTAAAAAAAATTATCTTTTCTTTTAATCATTAAACCAATTAATTGATCTAATTAAAGTTAAATCATTAATTAAGCAAATCAAATTTGAACTCTTTAAGTTTAGTGATCTTCCCTACTCTAGGGAAAGTTATCACTAAAATTCAAACCCTTTGAACACCTTAAGTTTAAGCCTTAATTATATTTTAAAACCTTCCAAAAAAATTTCAATCTAACTTCAAAACCATTGATCAATCTTAAAATTAATTCTGAATCATTAAAACTTAAACCAAAATCTTCCCTTGAGCCTTTCAACCAACCAGAACATTAAGCAACTTTAACCAATTACCCGGTTTAGGATATATCCAAACCACACAGCTTGCTCACACACCTAGATTGGCCCATCAGGACACGGACTCTAGCTTTAGGTTAGGCCTGTGTTTCTTTCTTGTTTTGAGATAGATTGATATGCATACAAATGAGAGTGGCATCCTAGGTTAGATAATGTAGACATAGGTTCACTGTCCACAGACCCGTGCACTTCCTGTTTGTCAGCCTAGGATTAGGTCCCTAGCCCCTTGGCCTACGAGGTTCCCTTGGATGAGGTAACCCATGGTTGCTAACAAGGATCCTCTGGTCGGCACTCGACTAAGTAGGCTAAGGATATTGACGAACCTGGGACGATGGAAAACCATGGGATCTTGACCAGGGACGTCATACCCACTTGGTAGGTTAGTCTTCACCCTTACTTCATGGGCATTCTCCCGATCTAGTGATCGAGAATATAAGTCCCAACTTTCTAATAAAATTGATCATTAAATTAAAAGATCTTTCAATCAAATTCGAGCCCAACACTTAGGATAGGTTGGGGTGTTTTCTGAATTGTTTCAGAATCTCAAAAACATTCCCTACTCCTCTTCCTTTGGCTCCGAAAATAAGTGTTCAATCTTGAACCAATCCCCCTTGAAATTCAAACCTTAACTTCCTTTGATATTTAACTTTG
This sequence comes from Dendrobium nobile, assembly GCA_022539455.1. Classification (NCBI taxonomy): domain Eukaryota; kingdom Viridiplantae; phylum Streptophyta; class Magnoliopsida; order Asparagales; family Orchidaceae; genus Dendrobium; species Dendrobium nobile. The sequence goes on along the minus strand of CM039735.1, from coordinate 73,461,097 downwards.
AATTCTAAATAAAATTCATATCGCTATTTTAATCGAGAGTTTTCGTAGGAAAATCTCTAATTTTCCTACGATGTAATTAACTACGAGGGCTTGCGCTCGTAGGAGATTTAGTAACTCAGATTTAATTTTTCAAAATTAAAATTGATATCTTTTAAAACTTCAATTAATTATCTTTGGGAAATTCAATCTTCCCAAAAATAATTAAATATTTTCAAAACTATATATATTTAAATACAATATATTTTTTTAATCAAAACAGTGCTGTTAGTCCGGACGAACTGACATTAGTACGGGACGAACTGAAGAAAATTGTGAAGAATCTGCCTGATTCGTCTGGACGAACCTGTAAGAGTCGGGATGATCCGTTGGGACGAAATTCGTCCAGAGAGCAAGTCGTCCAGGGACGAAAACTGTACACGTACGTACGAAATTCGTCCAGAGGGAAAATCGTCACGGGACGAATTAGGATCGTCCGGGACGATCTGAATGGATATATATTGGATTGAGATATTTTGAATCATTTGAAGAGAGAGAAAGAGAAGGCAGGAGAGAGAAAGAGAAGGAAAAGGAAGGAAAAACTTGTTTTCGGAGGCCGCGGAGCGCTTTTCGTCCGTCGCCACTGTTAGAAGATTTGTTCATCTCGCAGTAAGGACTTCGAATCCTATTTCTGATTTCGAATATTCGAGTTTTAGTATTTTTCTACTTAGTTTTGTGTTTCTGTTACCGAAAAATGTGCATATCTTTGTATTGACGAAACTTTTACCGCATAATTTTGGTATGTTGTTGAAATGATGATTTTGCACGATTTGAGTATTTTCTGAAAAGTTTTCGCCGGGTATTTTGAGTTCTGTGTGATTTTTATGGAATAGTAAATTATCCGAACGTTGAAAAATAGTGCTTCAGTACAAGTAAAGTCTTGAAACGTTGTTTTATACAATTTCTGGTAATTTGGTAATTTTCTGAAACTGTGTATTTTGACTCTGTTTGGGATTTCTGTTGACTGTACGATATTTTAAGGGTTTTCTTCAATTGAGTTAAATTGTGTTTGTTGATTGTTATGTATTAATGAGATGTATATGAATGTGTATATATGATTGAAATACTGTTTATATTACTGAAAGACAAGTAAAGACTGGTTGAACCGTTGGTTGGAGATTGATAGACCTGATAGGATGGTGGGCCGACGGGCTTTCCTTTAAAAAGGGTTTGGCAATATCCTCTACTGATCACGTGATTACTGAAGGGAGTCATAAGGAGATTATTCTGCCGATGGGCAAGAGTGATATTCCAAGATTAAAAAACATCGTAATAGCCATGTCTTTTACTTGTTGTAAAGGCTGGTTGAACCGTTGGTTGAAGATTGACCTGTCAGGATGGTGGGCCGACGGGCTTTTCTTTAAAAAGGGTTTGGTGTTATCCTCTATTGATCACGTGATACAACGATTGGGGGTCATAAGGAGTTTATGCCAACTGGCAAGGGTGACGACTCTATTATAGCCAATGGATTACTAACATACTAACCTTGAAAAACACCTTAATAGCCAGTGATTATACTTGTCGAATAAGACTACTGTATTGTATTGCATGTGTACAGTACTGTTCTTATGATCTCGTAATGGATTTACTGATTTATCGATATTGACTAATTTATTGTTATGAAATTGATTTATGGATTTTGAATGGATTTACTAATATTGAATTGATTTATTGATATTAAATGGCTTTACTGTACGGATTTATGAGTTCCTGTCATTGCACGATTTCATTGATATTTTATACTATACATGTCACTGAACACAGATACCGATATGGACATTGATATTGCATCGATTCATTGATACTACAGATACTGATACTGATACCGATATTGATACTGATACTGATACTGATACTGATACCGATACCGATACCGATACTACTGATCCACTGATACATTGATTCATTGTACCGATCTTATAGCACGTGATACATCGAATACTGACCGATGCATGTGATACACTGACCACGTGATCTAGAATATGATTTTATTGTATTGATATGATTTTACTGCGTTGGTTATTATTGATTTATTGATTTGATTTCAATTGTCCTTACGATGTATTGAATTGATCGTTTTATATGATTTCATACTGACTGATATTATTGATCAAAATTGATTTCTTTATTTACTGATCTGATTTATTTTATTGTTGTGATTGATGCGATATTGATTTGACGGATTTACTAGTACGGACTTATTTACTGCGGATTTATCATTATTCTACGGATTCACTGTTACTACACGCTTTCACTGTTATAGCATAATCGTTCATGTCGTCATTGGATTGTTATTAATATTGATACATATGCTGCTGCTACTGATTCACTGTACTAACATTATGCACGTGATATACTGAGCAAGTGACATATGATTCACTGAACACGTGATATAGATTATTGGATTGCATATGATTTATTGAGCAAGTGATATTGAATAATTGAAATTTGCAAGTGTATGTTTTGATACGATTCTACTACATTGCTTTGACTGATGTTATAGACAAGACGACTATTATAGGGATTTGATGCACGTACTGATTCATTGAGCTTTATGGACTTTTAAACTGTTTACTGATTCTTTTACTGTCGACTGAGGATTTTACCATTTCTTATTGATACTGTTTACGCATTGACTATCGTTACTGTACTGATTACTGTTCATACATTGGTTTTCGTTATCTGCATCGATATTGTTTCTATACTAATTTTCGTATCTGCATTGATTCAATGATCATGTGCAAGTGTTTGTTATTGATTGACTGATTGACATGCATATTGTTTTAGTATCGTGCTTTGATTTCAGTTATAGGCTTTGGTGACCTGTTGGGCTTTTTGAAGCTCATTATATGTGGTTAACAATTTCAAGTCAGAGCAAGAGACCAGGAAGTGATGGTTGATCAAGACTGCCGACGAATTCTTTCACTATGGATGCCTGGGATGTCATAGATATAAGCATTATTATTCAAACCTTTTAAATTCTTGGTAATAACATTGGGGAGGGCCATCAATTATTGAGAGACGAAGAAGGGGCACTCCCCTTTTTCTCGATTTGTTTGATCTTATAAGTGGATAGTGTAACAATCTGGAGCGATATAGATCCCTTAGGGTTGAATGATGTGAAGGAAAAAGATGTAGAAGTAGGAAGTTTAAGTATTTGACAAGAGGTTAAAAGTAGAAGAGTTTTTCTTTTTTTGGGGTGTGTGGGAGGGGGGATTTTTGGAGATGCAAACATGAATAAAAGTTGGAGAAATAGAAGAAGGGTTATTACTTTTCATAGGTGTCGTGACAGTGATGTTGACTTATTTTGTAAAAGATAGTTTAGCAATGATTGACAATTTTAGAAGACTTTTTTGGAGCAGGTGGCACCATTAAAAAAAATATCCTGATACTACTGCTTCTACCATGATGTTGAACTATTATTTTAAGTATGGGGTTCATGATTTATGGATTTTGGACAGTTGGGGTTGTCATGTGTGAATGTACCCAAAGTGTCACATGGTGAGGGTTTTCACTCATAAATAACATGTAACAAGTTATCATTTTCTTTAACTAAAATAGAGATCAAGTTAGGTAGGAGATAGGTGGGGGAGATTTACACATTAACCCTAAAAAAGTTTAGCCTACATATTTTGGATATGAGAGGGTCAATAGTGAGAGGAATACTACAATCTTAATGTAGTTAAAATATTATAAAATAAGCCATGGGTTAGAGACAAAGATAACCATATAGTAATTGCTTGCCACAAATATTTTTTTCTCAGAAGCAACATTATGAGCATATATAAAGTTATCTGGAAATATAATAGAAGGGGGAAAAACAAATAGCCATGCAAAAATTATGGATTAGTGACAAGCATAGTAACTCTATATGAACATCTTTTCATTTAATCCAGGTTTGGCCATTCGAAGAATAGCAAAAATTATTGCAACTTCTCTCAAAACGAAAACTTTAAATTGTCTAATAATAATCTTCAATAATTACTTCAAAAGATAGCTTAATCTCTAACTCATAGAATGTCAAATTTGTACTCTTTTACTCATTTTTTGCTAATAGTGATATAAACATTAGTATTCAATCCATTAACATACTAGGCATTCATGTTGGGGAAGGTCATAATTATTGAAAGATTGAGGGACACTCTTGTTTTGCGTGATCTTGGAGGTGGATGACATAACATTCTGGAGTGATATAGGTATCTTACGGTTGAAGGTTCTAGAGACAGAAGATACAGAGGCGAGAAGCTTAAGCATTCGTAACAAGAGGTTAAACCAGAAGAGGGGGTGTTAGGGGAGGTTCATCACAGTTGTAATTGGTTGGAATGTGTGATGTGCTTGGACTTTTGGGGGTGCCAACAATCATAGGAGTTGGAGAAGTGGAAGTAAAGTTATTTTTTTATGTAGGTGTCATGACAGAATTGTTGAGGTTAAGTGATATAAGAGGACGAGCAATGATTGATGAATTAAGGAGGCCAATTTGTGGCGATTACTACCACTAGAAAATTTATCCTATTCCTATTGCTGCTATTACAATGTTGAAATGTTGTTTGAGTATGGGGTTGGTGATTTTGAGATTTCAGACATTTGGTGTTGTCTAGTGCGAATATAACCCAAGTGGCATATGGTGAGGGTTTCCACTCATAAATAACAATCAAGTTATCATTTCCTCTAATTGAAATGGCAATCAAGTTATCATTTCCTCTAATTGAAATGACAATCAAGTTAAGTAAGAGATAGGTGGTGAATATTTACACACTAACCCTAATGAAACGGCTGCCTACATGTTTTGGCGATGAAAGGGTCAATAGTGAGAGGAATATCACAATTCTGATGCAGTTAAAATATTCTTGAATAAGCTATGGGTTAGAGACAAAGATATCCATAAGAGTAATTGCTTGTCACAAAACTTGTCTTAGAAGTAATATTGTGAGCATATATAAAGGTATCCAAAATTTTAATGGAATTGAAAAACAAGCAAACATGCAAAAATTATGGATGCGCAGCAAGCATAGTAAAAGCGAAATGAATATTGTTCCATTTAATCCAATTTTGCCATTTGAAGAAGTGTGAAAATTATTGCAACTTCTCTCAAGAGGAAAACTTTGAATTGCTTGACAATAGAATCTTTAACAAGTACATCAAAAGAGAACTTGGTCTCCAAGTCATAGAATGTCAATTTGTAGTCTTTAACTCATTTACCGTAATTAGTGATACAAGCATCAATATTCAAATCCTCAAAATTTTAAGCACTCCTCTTTTCTATATTCGATTGATCTTGGAGGTGGATTACATACATTATGGAGTGAATAGTTCCCTTAGGTTTAAAAGATAAGATGAAGAGGCGGAATGTTTAAGTGTTCTTGACATTAGTTTAAAAGTAGAAGAGTTAGATAAGGTGGGGGGAAGGGTGATTTGAAGGGGATGTTCATCAGAGCTAACAAATGTATTGGGATATTTGGGGTGCGAATAAGAAACTTAGCTGGAGAAGTAGAAAATTAGTAATTACTTTTTATATGTGTTGTGAAATGGATGTTGGGCTCAAGTGCCTTAGAAGGGTAAGCAATGATTGCTGAATTAAGGAGGTCATTTTGGGGTGGTTCTTTTAATTGAAATGACAATCAATTTAACAGGAGATATGTGGTGGAGATTTACAAATTAACCGTAGCAAATGTTAGTCTATATCTCTTGGCGATGAGGGGGTCAATAGTGAGAGGAATATCAATAACTAGAACAAAATAAGGAGATCATTTTTGTGAAGACGAAAGACCAATCATTAATGAACCACAACCTTCTATTGTTCACTATCTCCAAATCCTCAACACAAGTAGTAATATTGAAAAGAAAAAAAATCATCTAACAAAGATAGCATTTCAAAACAACTTCTTAGGTTTTTAGAATTTAAAATATTTAACTTAGAAATATATTTTCTTATTTGGGAAATTGAATATACTAACTTCAGTGTAAGTTGGTGTTAATTAGTTTAGTTATTAAATATATTGAAAGTTGATGTCAAAATTTTATGTTTAAATCTTATCTCATTAAATGTGTTTTGACACATAATTTAATGAAGTTATACATGTATACATAAATATTGGGCAAATGATTAGAGAAAATGTGTACATTGTTGTAGTGGTAGACATAGGGTTTTATGATGAGGTAAAAGTATTCATCAAAATTTAATGGATGAAGTTTTTTATAATATGCATGATTTAAAAAAAAATTAATTGTATAATTTTTTTAAAATTTATATAATTCTATAGATTTTTCTTAAATTTAAGAAATCAAGAGTCACCTTTAGGGTTTGTTTGGGTTTCTTATTATTTTTTATTTTTTTTTATTATTAAATATAAGTTTTCTTAGTTAGTTTTTAATTATTTTATTTTTTATTTTTTTAAAATTAAATCAAGGTGTTTTAAAAATACTTGAAAATTTTTATTTATTTATTTTTTAGAGTATTTTAAAAAAGAAGTATCATCATCTAATTATGCCAACATCTCTTTTATTGTAATCGTTAATGGCCCTTAATCAGCTTATGGTGATAACTGTTGATGGCTATGTTTTTTTGTTTTGAGGGCCACTTTTTAATCACATATAGATGAAGAAAAATAATAGCGATGGGAACAATAACATCTACCAAGAACAAGTATATCATAAATATCCATAAATGTCACCAATAGCGGTGGTCATGATTGCTTACAGCTTTATATTTGGCTGACAAAGAGATGCAGAAAAATGGCTGAAAGAGATGCAAAACCAACTTCAGAGACTGAACATATCTACCAGAGGAATGGGGGCTTCAATATTTCGTGGACTAATCCAAAGAGGGGAAGTAACAATAATGTTCACGAAGTGCCCATGACAATGATAAGGTAGTTGCTTTACATGCCCAGAAGATATTCTGTCAGCCTGTGCAGGCTGACAGAATATTCAAGTTGGTGGTGAGAAAAATTATCACTAAAGAATAGATTTGGGTTTCGTTTGGGACGGTTTTTTTACTGCTTCATAAGTACTAGAAAGCTGTTTTATGAAGCAGTAAGAAAGTCGTCCCAATTGAAGCCTTGATAGAATTTACATATACGATTATGACAACAATTTAGTATATTTTTTTATTGGTTCCCCGAACTTCTTTTTTGAATATTTAGACTAATTAAGTCAAATTTATATACACATCAGATATGCAGGCTTCGATCCCATGACCTTTTGGTTGATAGCCAAAACTACCAACCAACAAATCAAGATGAACTGTGTGATTCTCCGAATTTGATGTAGTATGTCTCTAAGCCTAACTTTGTTGATTTATATTGATTTGTATGGTATAATAATTGTATTATGTTTATTGATAGTTGAGATGGCTTTTGTAACGTGATTCTTTCAAAATGTTAGATATTCAACCCAATGGTCTTAAAATAATCAAACGTCTTAGATATAATCAAAGTAATAATTGCCATGTTGAAAACCCGTAAGTGAATAAGCTTAATAACACATTTAATTTTATATTATATAATTAGTCAAGTTCCCCATGGATAAGATTGAATAAGTAGTGCATTCTAAGGGTCTATTTGTGATAACAATATTACTGCTTTTATTTTTAGGCCATAATATCAGTTTCTATTCTTAATAAATTTGTGTGATATGAAGCTATTTTTTGCATCAGATTTCAAAGAAGTTATTTTCCTTATTATAGGTTTATAACTATTTTTACAAAAAAATGCAGTAATCTCAAACAAACTTTAAGTCAGTTGAATATATTCATATCTCTGAGAGAAGAAATCAAAGTTAAATAAGAAGGTAATAAGATGCAAAGATGTTTGTATGATTTTTGCCAAATGATTAAAATTCGCTTGTTGAGAAGTTTTGAGTGGATTTCTTAGGACTTTTGGGATAAATAATTGTAGAAGATGTTTCTATTGAATGCATCAAATTGCATATTGATTAAAGATAAGATATTAATAGGTCTATTAAGTATGTTGATGAATATGTTTGGATTTGTTCGTTGAGAAAACTAAGTGCATCAAAAGTCGATCAAAAGATGAATGCTAAGTGTTTTTGTAGAGGATTCACGACATCGCACTTGATTGAGCGAAGGTGATGGAGCGAACACCGGCGAAAAGGGGTTTCTTTACTATACAAAATTGAGTTTTCCCAATACAAATAAAAGCTACACTTACACTCAAATTGGTGGGCTATATTTTTTCCAACAAGGACCAAATAAAAGCAAATATATTTAACTAGGGTAATTAATAATGGCTTAAGTTTAATTGAGCAACTATTTAAGTAAAGTACTAAATACTTTTACCACATATAAAACCAAAAAAAATTTAATAGATGCATTGTATCTCTTCTGCTTCTAAAGAACTTAACTTATGAAATCTTCATGATATCATGTACATTCAAGCGATTTCAAACCACTCTAGTTTAAGGTGGCATTGACAAAGAAGATGTCATGCACTATAACGATTGGTATTCAAATAGATATAGCTTTTCCAGAGAGGTGGGGTTGTTTGGCAGCAACTAGCATAGAAGGTATCATACACAAGTAGAATCTCAAGTAGAGGGGGAAACTTGTTATGGATGAAAGCAGAGGCTGCTTGTAATAGAGCCTTATCAAGCTAGGGTCACAAAGCGATGAGCTAACTTGTGAAAACACCCAATTTGCCTTAATTGTACTTTGAGAATGAAACTGGCTCAGTATTATCCTTAATTGCCAACTACAGGCTTCAAAAATTGGCGCTCAAGCCTCTCAGCGGCCCTTTTCTTTTTTTCAGGTCATCGAGAAGAGTTTTAACGAGTAGGTTTCGAGGCAAATTTCTAGAAGGCAGATTGTGTTTTGAATAATACCCAGAGATTTCGCCCTTATTTAGCGAGGAATTAATGATCTGAGTTCAAGTTTCCTATAGGTGCAAGCCCCTATAGTTAATTTCCCCTCTCGATAGCTTAAGAGAACTTTTGATTAAGGCTAGTCGTTAAACCAATACATAGTATTCAGTGTATATATAGTAGCACATGGTTTATGTATTTAAAATTTTAATTTAATATTTAAAATTGAAAATTTACCACCTTGCACTTAAAGCAAATGATGGGGGAGTGATGATGAAACTGATCAAGATCTCATGGTTCCGTCGTTCCAAGTTATCAGGATCCATGGTCTACTAGCTAAGTTAGACGAGGTAGTCAACCCAACCTGACAGAAGAATCCTTATCAATAGATATGGGTTGCTTTGTCCAAGGGTATCTTATAGACCTAGGGTGAATATTTATATAAAGGGACAAATTTGAATATACGTTAGTTAATAGAGAACTTTATGCCCTATCGATTATATCCTATTGATTCATTGCTCAATGATTTGATGTCGTTGGGTACCATACTGGCTGTGACCATCGTCGTAATTTAATGGTTCCATTTGGTTGCAAAACCACACTGGGTCAGCATCTTGGTCATAACCACTTACCTATGGTGTCATTTGAGAATGAAACCACTAATTAGAAGACATGTGCCACATCCTTACTATCAATGGATACATTGAGAATGAATTATAGTGATATTCTCGACCGGACATTTCTTCTTCGTGAGATGAAATGATTTTCATATTTTTCCACCTCGGCAAATAGTTATGGAGGGTGGATGAGTATTTTGCTTTAAGTATTTGATAATTAATTTCACTTTTAAGTATTTCATGTTTTGGTGATTTTTGAGTTTTGAATTTTTTTTGAGAATTTTTTAGGCATTTTCAAATACTTTGGGTCTCCTTCGTTAGAGATCTTCTATCAATACGGTCATCATTAGTGTGCTAATAGACAATTTCATTTTGTTGGTTGAACCTTGTCGAACATATCTACTTGCCGACAGAGGATCGGGCTCGTCATCGACTTTATGCCTTTATTAATGAATTTATCTTCTGATAGACCTTGAAGTCTTAATTTGAAAATATAAAATAAATATCTCGATCGATGTCATGATCATACATTTGTTTGACGGTTCAATCCATGTCGACTTCTATCTATTCATATAGAATGATCGGGCTCGAACTTGAGTTCATTTCTTAACCAGCGCATATTCTTAGTCGTCACATGTATACGTACATCACCCTTGTCAGAGCCCATGCGGGTAATCATATTTTAATGCATGAGTAGGTGTTTTTGCAATGATAAGCTGTGCAAATAACTACCTTTGAGCAATGCATAGGGTTTCATTTAGAAATTTGAAAATGTCTTTTGTACGCTTGTATTAGTGTTGTGAATCTGATGCCGTAGCGCTACGCTGGTTACCCGTATCTTATTGCAGGTAGATTAATGTGTAGCACTAAATTCTTGTTGGGAAGTAGTGGTCATTTGAAAGATGCGCGAGTTTCCTTAAGGGGCCTATGAATGTCTTTGATCTGCTTGTACAAATGTTACAGATCTGGTAGCATAATGTTGCACTATGAGTTACCTATTGCTTGTTGTAGATAGGCTGTCATGTATCACTAAACTCTTCTTGTCAAGATGCACGAGCATCTTTGAAGGGCCTGTGAACGCCTTCTGTCCGCTTGTACGAACCTTATGGATCCGACGCTGTTGTTTAGCATGCTTTTGTGCAGCATTTACAGATCATTAGCAACAATAGCATTCAGGAGTGTCGTATGGCGAACAACAATTCTTTCCTCTATAGCTAATATTTCAGTGGTCTTTAGTTTTTTTTTTTTTAATGTATCATAATTGTTATTTATCTGATTTATAAATAATTTATAAATTTGAATAAATTAATTATAGTTAGGATTTATTCTTTTTTTTCTTTAAAATTGTCTATGCTAATCCAAATCATTACGAAAAAAGTTGAGAAAAAAATTTGTTAAAATAAATTTAGGCCCCCGTTGAAAAAATTTCTGGCTCTGCCACTGTCCAAGGTTGTGAAAATCAAATCGGACAATGAATCAAAAGGAGAGGTTCACAGTTCAATGTTTCAACTGGGGTCGAACATGATGCATAATAAATATTAAAATTATTCAAATATAATATAAATTATGTTATAATTAATTTTAATAAATAATACATAAATATTTTGATTAAAGCTCATGAACAAACTTGATTAAGGCTTAACATAAAGCTTAGTAAGATGCTCGATTGATCATTAATGTGATTATAAGTATGTATTAAAAATATAATTATAGGCACAATAAATAGGTCTTAAATTTTAAAATGTTTAATAATATAAATGTATAAATAATAATAATAATAATATTATTATTATTATTATATTTAATTTAAATATAAATTTTATAATTTAAAAAAACTTATATTCCTAACTTTAATAAATTATAGACATTCTCAACCTCAAAATTACATACCAAACAATTTGATAGTTTAATTAATGAAGAATTCTCATAAGTTTTTAATCCTACATCATAGAGGAATTTTAAGGGATTCTCTTTATATAATGTAAAGCATAAACCATAAGCACTTAATAAAGCTCTATGATGTGACAAGCTAGAGTACTTTTATATTCTAGTTTAATTTATTTACATAAGCATATGTTTTTAAATTTATATTTAAAATATTTAAAAATAATTAAATAAAATTTAATATTAAAATTTTTATTTAATAAAAAAAAAATTATTGAACTGACCAATTAAACCAAATCGGAACCGGAACCGGTTCGACGATTTGCTGGTTGAGCTAGCATGATGTCTGGCTTCACTCCTTGATTTGACATTTATCAAATAAATGTAGCTAATTTGCATGGCATAAAATGTCTAATACTAATTATGTCAGTAAGGCTTATCATAAAATGAGATAATATGGCTAATCACTATGGATTCCTATGGCTAAACACTAGGTTGAGCTAGCATGAGAAAATCCTAATTTTAGTGCAAATTGAGTAAACATAAACATGTGTTGGAGATTTCTTAGATAAATTTTGAAGTGTTAGAAAAAGTAATGAATGTTTAGTATTTGATGACATTGTATTACTTGTTAATGATGATCGGTGTCGCTCTTTAAATATGTGATGTCTTTTGTAAAAGAGGACGCTAGCCTACTAATTAATATTGATGATATGTGACTACTTGTTGACATCATCTAGTGGTTTTGCTAATGAAGATATTTCGTTCATGTCGATGGCGTAATGCATGATGATTCTATTTTGACATGTCCCAGGCGTGCTCATGCTTGACGTTCGCACAGTCAGCCCGCCCTTGCATGAATTCTCGCATTTGCTCGCGTTAAACGCTCACAGGCTCCATCGGGTCAAATTGGTAACCTGACGGGTTGGGTCCGAGTTTGAATTTCTGACCCACTTACAAAATTGGGTCAGGTTCGGATCAGCTGAATTAGACCCAGGTTAATTCCGGGTTCTACCCAAACCCAACCCAAATACCCATTATAACACCCTTACTCATTGCATCTCAATTTAACACTTAATATTTCTTAATACTGATATTTCAGGACAAACACCGATAACTTTGACCTAATTGCGTTCCCATCAACATCATTTAAAAAAGAGTTTTTATATTGAAGGAAACCTTAATTTGAAAAGTTCTTTTCACTGGTAATGTCAATCCTTTTGTTAAAATAAAGGTTGCGCACTGCTATGATCTTCATTGGCAGTCCCCACCAAAATTCATATTGTTGATGAGGTGCTGAATTAAAACAGTATTCCTATGCTTTTGCAATGCCAAAAGATAGCATGAAGAGTATCTACAACTTCAATTCTACTGAAAATTCCTAAATCTCCTATGCTTTTCTTTTCTCTTTTCTGCTACTTTTTTATGTTGCCATTCAATGGGCCTCAAAAAGGATGCAGAGATGATCACCAAAGAGGGCTAATAAAACCACGTGCTTTTTTAATTTTAGGGCATTGCAATTGTTGCAAGGTTTGCATGGCCTCCCTTATTATAATGCATTAACATGGATATGATATAATTCAAATATATAATATATTTCTTATTTAAAATATAGAATATAAATATGTACTGGATATAATATTATAATATAATATTTAAATAATAATAATAATAATAATAATATAAATTAAAAACATATAAGAACAAATATATATATGATAATAAATTTATTTTTAAATGCTTGTAAGGTAAGAAGTATATTTAGATTTATTTAATTACCTTAAGGTTAATTGAAGAAGAAATAATCATATGATATGATTAGATATTGTTATTTTAAATTTGAGAAAATTATTTAATTTGTAAGAAAATTAAAAAAAACACTATAAAGAATCATAGGAAAATTGAGATAAATAAGAAAAATAAAATTAATATTAATAAATTATTATGTTATTTAATTAATGAATTTTAAAATAAAATATGTTATATGACTTAACTTATTTAAATAATAAAATTTTAAAGTTCAAATTTATTCTTCATGGCACATGTGTGATATGTGCCGGACACATGGCCATTAATTTCTTATTTTCTTTTTAATTGATCATTTAGATTTTATGTCCAGTGTTAGACATATTGGATAAGTTCACATGCTTCATTTTTAGAAAATATCAGTGCATCATAGTTACTAAGTGGAATGCTAAGGCTTCATTTGGAATGACTTTTTTACTGTCTCTTAAAACAAATTTTTAGTATCTAAAAAGCTATTTTAAAAAATAGTAAGAAGATCGTCCCAAACAAAACATAAAGCTTCATTATCTTTAATAATGTAACCTAATGACTACACAAGTTTATTTGTGCTTACACTCGTTATGATCAATTACTAAGCATTCTAATTATATTGATGCATAGATTAATTTTGGGAGACAACCAAAAGGTAGATGTGATATCTTGCTTGCATTCAACACAACACGTTGTGGCCGTACATTTGTTTGATAGTTCGAGCCATGTTGACTTCTATCTGTTCACATAGAAGGATCGGCCTCGAACTTGAGTTCATTTTTTAACCCGCGCAGCATTCTCAGATGTTATGTGTATGCGTACATCACGCTTGCCAGAGCCCATGTGGATAATCATATTTTAATGCATGAGGGGGTGTTTTTGTAATGATCAACTGTGCAAATAACTGCCTTCGAGCAATGCATAGGGTTTCATTTGGGAATTTGTAAATGTCTTTTGTTCGCTTGTATGAGTGTTGCAACTCCAGTGACGTAGCGCTACGCTATTGGTTACCTGTTTCTTATTCCATGTAGGTTAACGTGTAAGACTAAATTGTAGTTGGGAAGTAGTGGTCATTTGAAAGATGCGCGAACTTCCTTAAGGGGCCTATAAATGACTTCTATCCTCTTGTACAAATGTTACAGATTTGGTGGCATAACATTGTACTATGGGTTACCCATTGCATGTTGTAGATATGCTGTCATGCATCACTAAACTCTTATAGGCAAGATGTGCGAGCTTCTTTGAGGGGCCTGTGAATGCCTTATGTCTGCTTATATGAATGTTGCAGATCCGACGGTGTTACTTAGTGTGCTTTTGTGCAGCATTTGCAGATCATTAGCGTCAATAGCATTCAGGAGTGACGTATGGCGAACAACAGTTCTTGCCTTTAGAGCTAATAATTCAGTGGTCTCTAGCTTTTTTTAAAAAAAATTTAATATATCATAATTGATATTTATCTGATTCATAAAAAATTTATAAATTAGCTAGAATAAATTAATTATAGTTAGGATTTATTATTTTTTTTCCTTTAAACATGCCGATGCTAATCCAAATCAGGATGAAAAAAGTTGAGAAAAAATTTGTTAAAATAAATTTAGGCCCCCGCTGAAAATTTTTTTTGCTCCGCCATTGCACGCCCAAGGTTGTGAAATTCAAACGAGACAACGAACCGAAAGGAGAAGTTCGCAATTCAATGTTTCAACTGGGATTGAACCGAATGATGTAATAAATATTAAAATTATTCAAATATAATATAAGTTATGTTATAATTAAAATTTTAACAAAGAATACATAATTATTTTGATTAAAGCAAATGAACAAGCTTGATTAAGTCTTAATATAAAGCTTACTAAGAAGCTCGATTGATCATTAATGTGATTATATGTATTACAAATATAATTATAGGCATAATAAATAGGTCTTAAAATTTAAAATGTTTAATAATATAAATGTCTATTATTATTATTATTATTATTATTATTATTATTATTATTATTATTAATTTAAATATAAAATGTTTAATATAAAAAACTTATATTCCTAACTTTAATAGATTATAGGCATTCTCAACTCAAATTTACATCCCAAACAATTTGATAGTTTAATTAATGTAGAATTCTCATAAGTTTTTAGTGCTACATCATATAGTAATTTTAAGTGGTTCTCTTTATATAATGTAAAGCATAAATCATAAGTAGCAAATAAAGCTCTATGATGAGACAACCTAGAGTTTTATATTCTAGTTAAATTTATTTACATAAACATATGCTTTTAACTTTATATTTAAAAATTAAAAAATTATTAAATAAAAGTCAATATTAAAAATTTTATTTAATTAACAAAATATTTATTGAACTGATCAGTTCAACCAAATCGGAACCGGTTCGACTATTTACCGATTAAACTGACAGTTCAAATTGGTTAATTCGTATCAGTTCAATGCAAATCCGATTTTTCAATTTGATCAGAGAGGTTCGCAGTCAAACCGACCAATCCAATCTAATTTTAAAAACACCGATACCCCCTTCTCACTACACCAATGATGCATACAATTCCTATGAGCATGCTATTTTTGTATAAATAACATATCCTACCACTTACGTCATCAAATTAAAGAGTTCCTAGTCATGATGTCAGGCTTCACTCCTTGGTTTGACATTTATCAAATATATGTAGCTAATTTGCATGGCATAAAATGTCTAATACTAATTATGTCAGTAAGGCTTATCATAAAATGAGATAACATGGATAATCACTATGGATTCACATGGCTAAACACTAGGTTGAGCTAGTTTCAGAAAATTCTAATTTTAGTGCAAATTGAGTCAACGTAATTGGGATAAACCATTTCTCAAATCAATTTTGAAGTGTTGGAGAAAGTTATGAATGTTTAGCATTTGATGACATATTATTATGTGTTGTCGCTCTTTAAATATGTGATGTCTTTCATAAAAGAGGGCACTGCCCCACTCATATTAATGACATGTGACTACTTGTTGACACCATCTAGTGGTTTTGCCAATGAATAGATATCATTCGTGTCGATGGAGTAATGCATGCTAATGCTATTTTGACATGTCCCGCACGTGCTTGTGCTCGATGCTCGCACGGTCCACCTGCTATCCCGCTTGAGGCTCGCTCGGTCCGCCCTTGCCCACAGTCTCGCATGTGCTCGTGCTAAACGCTCTCAAGCTTGGTCGGGTCAAACTGATAACCAGGCGGGTTGGGTTCGGATCTGAATTTTTGATCCGTTTACAAAACCGGGTCAAGTTTAGGTCAGCTGAATTGGACCCAGATCAATTCCGAGTTCTACCCAAACCCATTTCATCTCAATTTAACATTTAATATTTCTTAATACTGATATTTCAAGGCAAACACTAATCACTTTGACATAGTTGTGTTCTCATCAACATCATTTAGAAAAGAGTTTCAATATTGAAGGAAACCTTATTTTGAAAAGTTATTTTCACTGGCAATGTCAATCCTTTTGTTAAAATAAAGGTTGCCCACTGCTATGATCTTCAATGGCAGTCCCCACCAAAACTCATATTGTTGATCAGACGCTGAGTTAAAACAGTTTTCCTATGCTTTTGCAATGCCAAAGATAGCATGAAGAGTCTCTACAACTTCAATTCTACTGAAAATTCCTAAAGCTCCTATGCTTTTCTTTTCTGCTACTTTATCATGTTGCCATTCAGTGGGCCTCAAATAGGATGCAGAGATCAAAGTTTAGGTGATCACCAAAGAGGTCTAATAAAACCACGTGCTTTTTTTTATTTTAGGGCATTGCAATTGTTGCAAGGCCTCCCTTATAATATGATATAATACAAATATTAATATATTTATTATTTAAAATATAGAATATAAATATGTATTGGATATACTTTTATAATATAATTTTTAAAAATGAAAATAACATAATTATATAAATTAAAAACATATAAGAACAAATATATATATATATATATATATATATATATATATGATAATAAATTATTTTAAATGCTTATAAGATAAGAAGTATATTTAGATTTATTTAATACCTTAAGGTTAATTAAAGAAGAAATAATCATAGGATATGATTAGATATTAATTGTTTTTTGAAAGTTGAGAAAATTATTTAGTTTGTTAGAAATTAAAAAAAAAAACTATAAAAAATCATAGGAAAATAGAGCTAAATTAAAAAAATAAATTAATATTAAGTAATTATAAGTTATTTAATTAATAAATTTTAATATATAAGAGAATATATGACTTAAGTTATTTAAATAATAAACTTTTAAAGTTCAAAATTGCTTACGACCTTATCTCTATCTGTATATGATCTCATAGATACTTATAATCTGTTATAAATTTTATGCACAAAATAAAATTTGATGGAACAAAAGCCACTTATTTTATTTAGAAAATGCAATATTGGCCTTGTCTATAGGCTAAAAAAACAGTCTTAATATATTGACAGTAATAAAAAATAGAGAGAATTTTAAATCTCATATAATTGTTATTATATCAAATTTGTTTATTACTAACTTAACTTTCAACATACTAAAATATTTGGGGATTTATATGAATAACATTCAAAATATTAAGATTTATAGATTTTAAAATCTACATTTTATTATTTGCCTAATCTTGCATTCCGTCAATGAAGTTAGCTATCATGCCAAAAATGATAAGGCTCCAACAATATTTGAATGGTCGAACATGAAAGGGGCAACGATGTCAATGAATATGAGGTAGAAGTTGGAGATCAAAGTCCAAGTTTCACGAGCAATAATCTCAACGAGATCCATGGCGCATAGACTAGAGTTAGAGTGTCAGAGATGGAGGCGGCAGTAATCAAAGGCAGAGTTTTGCCAACGATGATCTCAACGAGATATGGTGTTTCATCGATGGGATCTAGGGTTTCAATGATAAATAGAGATGCAGTGAAGGATGCGTTGACAACTGGGATGATGACGGGGTGGCAGATTGTAATGCAAGGGAATGTTATTTTAATTTTATTTGGATGTTTTGAATGCTATAACAAAATTTAAATATTTTATATTATATAAATCACCTTCTTATCTATTATCCATCTGCCCCTGAAGCAAAAGCTCATCAATCATAATTCATTGACTATTTTCAAGTAAATTAGGCTCCTTTTGCACCTTTATATGATGATGAACAACGTAATATCTTTTCTTGAGTGGATTATGACAAGGCTTGAGGCCTAATGCCCTAAGCTAAACGATACATATCATCAAATTGTACTACATTGATACAAGTAACCAAGACATCAATGGGACACAGTAATAAAGAGCCATTTGAAGGCGACTGCCACCGAGCTTAGTTTCTTTCTCCTTTCAATAGCCTTTGGTGATGTTTTCTTATCCCTATTAAAGAAAAATTTCAGCAAATCGTTTTCTAACTTTAGGACCCTATGAATGATTAGCCTTTCTTTTTTCTTTGATGGTCATTTTGATTTGGATAAGTTGGTTGATAATGTATTTAAGCTTCATTTGATTTATAATTATTTTTTTTTTTGTAGAGAATTTATAATAAAAAGTAAGGAATATTTGGATCTACTTCATAATATTTTGCATGAAGCTTCTTACTAATTAGGCTATTCAATTCTTCTAAGCAATACCAAAGTCTATAAAGATTTAGGCTTTGTTTGGTACGGCTTTCTTTCCACTTCTTGAAACAGCTTTCTAGTATAAAAATAAAAGTTTTTGTACTAGAAAGCTGCTTCAAGAAGCATAAAGAAAGCTGTCCCAAACGAAACCTTAAAGTCATTGGTTTGGTGGCTTGGGATGAAGAGGAATGTACCTGATTTTGTGGCAAAGTGTGAATCATATTAAGTGGCGAAAGCTAAATATCGGATGCCTAGTGGAATGTTATTATGTTCGGTATCAATATTTTAGTGAAAAATGAAAATATATAACAATGAATTTTTACGACGACTTTCCTAGATCTATGCAAGGATATGATCGCATTTGGTTGGTGATTGATAGGTTAACAAAGTCAGCACAATTTTTGCTTATTTGTTAGACTAATTCAGCTGAAAATTTTGTGAAGATATTTATGAAGAAATTTATGTGACTACATGAGTTTTCTAGTCTTATTGTGTCTGACAGAGATGACAAATTCACCATTAGACTATGAAAAGATACATGGAAGTTTGGATACTAAATTACCATGTGGTATAGCATTTTCTCCATAAACATATGATTAATTAGAAAGAATAAGTTAGGTTTTAGAAGAGTTACTAGGGCTATGTATTTTGGATTTTAGTGGTAGCGGGAAAAATCTTATTTCATTGATAGAGTTTGTCTATAATAATTTCTATACATAAATCTAACATCAAGATAGACATCCTATAAACTATATTTGCATGATGAAAATGCATTACTCCGCTAAGTTGGATTGAGGTTTCAAAGAGGCAGCTGATAGGTCCACCATTTTATTTATTTATTTATTTTGATGGGTCCACCATTTATGGATTAACCTACTAAGAAAATTAGGTTAATCAAAGACAGAATAAGGGCGACCTATAATTTATTATGAATTAAAGCATAGAATTGTTGAATTTGGAGTTGGAAGATTTGTGCTCTTAAAAGTTAGATCAATGAAAGGAATTTTTGTATTTGGTCAAGGAGAGAGGTTGAGTCCTAGGTATACTAAGACATTTGAGATAATTGAAAGAATTGAAAAATTTGCATGTAAATTAGCATTATCAACATATGTATCTTATAAACATAATATTTCTAATGTATCAATGGTTATAAATAAAAATTAGAGAGCGCCAACAGATAAAATTGAGGTGCGGAACAACTTAACCTATATTGAAAAACTAAAAAGGATATTGAAATTCCGTGTTAGAGAATTGAGAAGCAAAAAAAATCTAATTAATGAAAATAATAAAGTGTAAGCATAGATCAGAAAAATTTTATAATATTTACTGATCATTTTATAAAACTTTCAACATGCACATAATATGAAAGATATTCTTCTCCCCCACTTCCCTCTCTAATCTACTATAGAATCTTCTCCACAAGTCTAATATGTGAAATTTGTGCTCCATATCACACTTTCTCAAGTCGACCTTCTCTAGCATAAGCCATTAAGCCATAAGTTAAAGATCAATGAGTAAATATTTCATAAATACTTCTCCTATTATTTATTAGTATGTTTTAAATGATAAAGACTTTAGGTAAATGTTAGCCAATAGCCATCACCCCATCTCTCTCTCTCTCTCTCTCTCTCTCTCTCTCTCTCTCTCTCTCTCTCTCTCTCTCTCTCTCCCCCCTTGTTTATTATTATTACTATATATTCTGAAAAGATATCTCTAATTAGTCAATAAGAAACACCTAACAAATATTTGTAACAAAATAATATTGGACAACTGCTACGCATAATATGTAATATGCAATCAGGGAGTAGGGTTAACAAAATAGGTCAAAGGATGAGGGTCGGGGTCAGGTTCAACCCGAAATTGACCCGAGCCGATTTCGGTCAATTCAACCCCGAATTGATTGCTAAACCAGTTAAAAATTGACATGAATCCGGCCCGATAGCAACCCAAACTTGACCAGATAACCTGTTTTAATTAAAAAAGTATTTTTATTAGCTTACTAATCATATATAGATTTTACATTAATTGATAAAAATAGGAAGATTATACCAACAAATAAAAGAAATTAAAGAAAAATATTAAATTGATCAAATTTTTATCAAAATTGAGTCGTCAGGTCAACTCAAATTCGACTTGCTTAATAAATGTATATGAATGCATTCCCCAAATCCGAATTTTTCAAGTGAGATCATTTATTAACATCTCAACCATTGAGTCCTCGAAATTGACATTATCTATTACAAAAATAAAGGCCTGTTTTAGACGCATCTTTTCTCTAGAAAAATAATTGTTAAAAAATAGAAACATCACACAGTTGCGCCAACAATTTCACTAAGAAAAATTCAGTTTTACATCGCCATACATTTTCCTGCTGATGCCTGTCATTAACTGCTCCTAGTCTTGCTGTAGTATTACACGTTAGTTGGCTAAACCCGCAAGCAAACGCCCGCTTTCAATAATTACTTGATTAGGCCAAATGATAATAAGCAGCAAGCAACCAAGTATTCAATGCTGGCAGACGTAAATAAAACCAGTTTTGCAACGTTTTGAAGAGCCAACCCATTACAGATATTTAGCCTTCGCTTATCCTCTCTAAAGAATGGCATCTTAGCATTCAATGAGGAAAAAGAGAAAATGAAAAAGTAAATATGACAGCAGGCTTGAATCAAAAGAAGAGAAACGCAGGCCTATTCATTTAGTGTATTCCCCAAGAAACCACTCACCTAGTGTATTCCACAAGAAAATCACTTGTTTTTTTTTTTTTCGAAAAAGATTATTATTTTTTTAATTATTTTTATGAATAAATTTATTAAAATATGATAATTATAAAAGAATTATTAATCAGTTTAAAAATATATCTATATGATGTTTGTAATTAATAACTTTTAAATAAACTGATTTTTCATAACAACCATACAATCACTTTTAAAACAACCTCTATATGGTGTTTTAGAGTTTGTTTAGGATAATTTTTTCACTACTTAACTTCTCAAACTACAACTACAACTTAATTTGATTATTTGTTTTCTTTAGTGGTGTCAAAAAAGGGTTATGGGTCGAGTTTGAGTCGAATCATGCACTGACCTGATGCTATTTGACACGATTCGAACTCTACCCGTTTTTGCAAACGGGTCATAAAATTCAATCCGGATCGACCCGTCGAGTTTCTGGGTTGATACGACCCGTCACGAAATGAGCTATGGCAGAAGAAGCGTGTGAATGGGAGGAGCTCCATTGAAGAGTGACTAGTCTCATCGAAGCCGTAGGATGCCAGGATCAGAAGGAATGACATTGATGCTTGAGAAGAGGAAAAGCAAACCTCATTATGAAGCCGGAGAAGAGGAAGGAAGGAACGTCGGGGCTGGCGGCGAGAGAGGCGGGACTGCGGGATGACGATAGGATGACAGAAGAGGTGGACGGCGATGTTGGCGAGGCCTTTAGGCCGGGTTGACTCGCGAGTGCGGCTGTGGAGGCGGGAATCGGGATTTAATTCGTGTAAGGGGGGGGTTAGGGTCAGGTCAGTATCGGGTCATTTTCGGGTTTCCGAGTCATCCCGGACCCGGCCCATTTTTTCAAACGGGTCAAATCATGGAACTTGAATCTGACTCGTTGGGTTGACCATATCCCTAAATTTTCGGGTCGGATTTTTGAGTTATGTCAAATTTTAACACATCTAGTTTTCTTGATATTTTTTTCAGTGCTTTGAAAATTTATTGTGATGAGAAATTGCTTTTAACAATCATAATTCTTAATATATAATAGCTTTAACAAAAAAGTTATTCAATTTTTTAAAAAAGAAAATATTTTTAATATATTCATAACAATTTTTTAGAAAATTAGTATCTCCAACAATTTTACAATCAACTTTACAAAATACTTACAGCCATCCCAAATAGTTTAACTATTTATTTTCAATTGATTCAATGATAATTATAAAAAATTATTAATCATTTTTATTAAAAAAAATATTTATGCTAATCATAATAAATTAATTTTCATGACTACTTTACAATCACTTTCAAGTAAAAAAAAAAAACTTCTGCAGCAACTCCCAGACGGTGTTTTAGTGGACCGTTTGCTTGTTTAACCAGCTTTTAGGTTCTTCTTCACATGAAATCCACCTCCTTATAAATACATAGCCTGCCCACAGATTTTTCATCTCCCCTGTATTAATGCTGGCCTCTTCTTCCTCCTCTTCTCTACACCCCCGAAGAGAATTAAAAATGAGGCCTGGCATCTCTTTGAACGATCCTCATCCACTAGCTCCGGTGGCCGCAACGGTGGAAGCCATCCCACCGGCCGTACACACGGCGCCATGGCGCTCACCGGTGCCGTATCTGTTCGGTGGCCTGGCGTCGATGTTAGGCCTCATAACCTTCGCTCTACTCGTCCTCGCTTGCTCCTATTGGAAGCTTGCAGGCTACCTCGAGAGAGTCGACAGCGATGAACATATGAGCGAGACAGCTGGTTCCGGTGGCCTCGGAAAAGCTGTAGATGAAGCGCAAGACAAGCAGGCGACGGCTTTGGAAGAACGGTTCGTCGTCATCATGGCCGGAGATGAGAAGAAAATATTTCTCGCCAATCCCATTCGTAGCCGCGCTTCCACTTTCAGTGGCGGCGGCGGAGACGAGCAGCCTTCCGCCGCCGCGAAGATAGGCGAGAACGAGAGCGACGGCGGCGGGGAGACGGTAACAGAGAACTGTGCGGTGAACGTGTCAGGTGGTGACTCGACTCACAATCACATCTGAAATGGTCGTTTTCCTCTTATTTTCTTGAAAAATTATTAAGTGCGGAGTGCGCACAGTTCGCACAAGTGCTGGATACCTAATGGTACTCAGCGGTATCGAGTGCGGGTATCGCTAGGTACCCAATACTTGTACGGACGGGGAGCCCACACCTAATAATCTCTCCATTTTCTTAACCATCTTTATATATATATATATATATTAATTTTTTTTCTTTGGCTGAGCGAATATGATTTGTTTGTAAGTGGGGTTTAATATGACTATTTGATTTCTTTTTTCGAAAATAATCTTTTTTTTATATAGTGAAAAAGTGTTTATTAGTTCAAAATTTGTTGAGAAAGGGTGGAAATAGATAGAGAAAAACTGTGATGAATCATAATAAAATATTAAATATTTCTCTTAATCATAGCATGGAGTGATATGTACCTTACAAAACTAAATATCTTGCTTCTTATCAGACTCAATTTACTCAGTAGGATTTTTGTCTTTGCCTGAAATAGTATGAGTATAAAGCTCAGTACTTTAACCCTTTTCCCTATCTCAAAGTTCAATCCACAGTTCAGTATTAAAATCAATAAAATAAAAGTGTTGGTGTTTACTCTATGCTAGGCTTGCTATATTATATATGAATATGAATGCAAGAATGTCCATGTATTAATGTATGCCTCCTTGTAACTCCCAATTACTACCTCTTACCTTATTATGGCTAGTGCAGAGCAGAGCCAAAATAAAGCAGAGTGTATTCTTACATAGAATCATCTCAGAGCCAAAGAAAAATATTGTAGCCCACGACAGAGATACATTTGCATTGGGCCCAAATACAAAATTTAAAGTGCACTTTCACTTCCATAACAAAGCTCTAGAATGCTATGAAAGGCATGATGATGGAATGCAATATATAACTAAAGAGCTAAAGCATGCATATATATATAAAACAAATTAACTTGACCTAAAGTAGTGATGCTACCTTTCGCAACATTCTTGCGCTCCTAAGAAATCTTCTAGATTCCCCCTTAACATCCTCACTTGAAACCTAGCATCGCAACGACGCTTCCCCATCACTCTAGCGTATGCCCAAAACTTATTTCTTGCCCAAAAAGTTGAGAGCTCAATGCCTAGGCACCTACTACCATAATGCTGTTAAAATGTAAAGTATTGGATTTTACTTCTCAAATGTCAAACCTCGGTTACTCAGAATACCAATAAACACTCTAAGACTCATAATTATTAATTAACTTATAATTGATTGTCATTATAAAAAAAGTACCTAAGTTTTAGATAATATATACTATATTCTCCCCTTCTTATAGAAAATATCATCCTCGACTTTTCAAATTTACAGCACAGTCAGACAAGGTTTGGATATAATTATCTTATTCAACCTCTTTCTCCCAAGTTACTTCTTTCTTTAGACTATGCTTTCATTGAACTTTGAGCATCATAATCTAATGATTTGTTAATTGCTTAATATTAGAAGCCAGAATATGCTCAAGTTTATCTCTAAAAGTCAGATTGGGTGTCACATCCACTATCTCATGGGACTCTTAGATCTACATCTAATACAAATCTCTTTAACACTAACACATGGAACACATTATGGATATATGAGATATGGCTCGTAAAAAAAACCTATAAGCATATTCTTCAATCCTTTCAATTACCTCAAAAGGTCCAATATATTAAGGACTTAAATTGCTATCTTTCTTTAATCTATTTACACTCTTTATGGAGTTGACTTTTAGATACACAAAATCACCAACTTGAAATTCCATAAACTTTAGTTTTGGATCAAAATATTTATTTTGCTTGTCCTGAGAGCTACTTCCAATCTTTTCATGGTCAGTCGGATCTTTTTAGTAACACTGTCTACTAGCTCTGAATCTATCAGCTTATTTTCTTCTACTTCTACCTAAGATATCGAGGTCCCGCACCTTCTTCTATACAGAGCTTCATAAAGAGCTAGATCAATGATTACTTGGAAATTATTATTATAAGAAAATTCAATTAAACGGATATGATTATTCTAGCTTTCATCAAAATCTAGAATACAGAGCCTCAAAAGATCTTCTAAAAACCAAATAACACTTTGAGACTGCCCATCCATATTGATGTAAATTTTCAAGCTGAATTTCAACTTTGTCCCAAGACTCTGTTGAATATCATTCCAATACTTCAAAGTAAATCTACCATCCTGATTGAAAATGATAACCTTAGAAATTCCATGTAGCCTAACAATCTCTTTCACATACAATAGAACTAACTCATCAACAAAATTAGTCTACCTCATTTACAGAAAATGAGCAAACTTAGTCAATCTATATACTATCACCCACATCACATCATAACCTTGACTAAACTTGGGAATGTTCAAAGAAAAATCCATAGTAATCTCCTCCTTTTTTCACTCAAGAATAGACAACTATTGCAATATTACACTGAGACTTTAGTGCTCAGCTTTCATTATCTGATATACTTTAAATTTAGAAATAAGTTCTATCACTCCTCACCTCAATCTAGGTCACCAGAAAATGCACTTCATATTGTGATACATCTTGTTATTGCTTGGGTGAATAGTGCATCCAAAGTAGTGGGCTTTCTGTGGAATCTCCCTCCTCATATCACCACTACTTGGGATCCATAATTTGTTACCACAAAAAAAAAATCACACCTTACTCATCTACATTCCACTCAACTATCTTTCCAGTTCGAATATGATCTATAAACATTGCATATTCTTAATCTACCTTCTGAGTTTCTTTAATTTTATTTGAAAATAAGGGTTGAACTATCATCTGAGATATGGTTATAGTATGCATATCATATGAATATATTACTTCTAATTCTAACTTCTCCATCTCCCAAATCAATATTTTCTCAGAAGTAACCAAACTAGCTACCACTCCTACTGATTTCTTACTCAAAGCATCAGTAACCATATTTGCCCTACCTGGCTAATAAATGAATTTCAAATCATAGTCCTTAATTAGCTCCAACCACCTTCTCTGCCTCAAATTTAATTCTTTCTGGGTGAAAATATACTTCAAACTCTGATAGTCACTATGGATCCCACATTTGACACAATACAAATAATGTCATTGGATTTGTAATGCAAATATAATAGCTGCCAAGTCTAAAGCATGAGTTAGGTAGTGCTTCTCATATAACTTAAACTTCTTGGATTCATAAGTTATTACCTTTTCATTCTATTGCAACACACATCCCAAATCTTTCAATAAAGCATCGTTATCACCTGAAGTCCTTCTATACTCAATAGAATTATTAGTATAGGGGATGGAACCATATGCTCCTTTAATCTCTGATAGCTTCTTTCACACTCTGGTGTCCAATCAAACGATATAGTCCTTTGGGTCAATCTAGTCAGAGGAATCATAATATGAGAGAAGCCTCTAACAAACTTCCTATAATAATTTTTCATGCCCAATAAACTATGGACCTCTATTATGGATTACGGCCTCGATAAATCTACTACAGCCTGCACATTTTTGGGATATATAAATATCCCTTTCTTATTTATCACGTGCCATAAAAAAATTACATAAGTTAACCGTAACTCAAAAATTTTATAATATAGCTTATGTTTCCTTAGAGTCTCAAAAGACAATTATAAATGTATTGCATGATCTTCCAC
>CM039735.1:72717354-72772950 GCA_022539455.1 Dendrobium nobile | reverse complement strand
CCTAGGTGGTTACAGTATTGCGAATGGGAAAATTCGGCGGGGAATATACGGTGGAGGTCCAACCTAAACGGAGTGGTAGAACTGATGTATAGAATGAGTTCTCGGTGGTATAGAGTAATAGTAAACTTTGATGTGTTAGATATGTAAATGATTAGAAATATAGTGGTATGTACCTAATTTCCCTAAAAATTTTCATTTCGTTTGCATAATTATTAATAATATCATTTTATTTTAATATATTTGATAATAATTAGAAAAAAAATTCAAAGCTATTAATGAGAATTTCTTGTCTAATATATATATATATATATATATATATATTATATATATATATATTATATTATATATATATATATATTATAATTAAGTTAGTATGATAATTACATTTTTTAAATATTATTTTAAATTTTATCTAAAATAAGTAAAAAGGAACTATCATTTTATTTTTCATATAAATATAAATTAAGCTCCTCTGTAAATTTTACTCAGTTTTTTTTTAATATATTTGTAGGTTATTGATGGCGGAGTTCAATAAAAAATTTATTTGTAGAGAATAATAATGACAGGAGTTAAGAAAAAAAAGTCTTAACTTGTGTAATATTGATGACAGAAGTTAAGAGCTTTTTGATGACAGGAGTGTAAAAAATTTTTAACTTCTTTATTTCCCGTCATCAATAAAAAAAATTCATTTTTCGTTTGCCTAATTATTTATATCATTTCATTTTAATTTTATATATTTAATAATAATTAGGAAAAAAACTTCAAAGCTATTAAATGAGAATTCATTTCTAATATATAATATTAATAAATATATATATATATATATATATTATATATATATATATATATATATATTATATATATATTATCATTAAGTAATATTGATAATTACATTTATTAATATAATATATTTTAAATTTTTATCTAAAATAAGTTAAAAGGAACTATCATTTTTATTTTTTCATATAAATTAAGCTCCTCTGCAAAATTATACTAAGTTTTTTTTTAATATATTTATGAGGTATTGAGGCAGGAGTTCAATAAAAAAAAATATATGTACAGAATATTAATGAGAGGAGTTAAGAAAAAAAATCTAACTTGTGTAAATATTGATGACAGAGTTAAGAGCTTCTTGATGACAGGAGTTAAAAAGTATGCTACTTCTTATTTTCCGACATCAATAAATAAAATTCAATTTTCGATTGCCAATTATTTATATAATATCTTTTTAATTATATAAATTTAATAATAATTAGAAAAAAAAAATTCAAAGCTATTAACTGAGAATTTCATTTCTAATATATGATTTTTTATGATATATATAATTATATTATCATTAAGTTAATATGATAATTACATTTTATTAAAATATATTTTAAATTTATCTAAAATAAGTAAAAAGGAACTATCATTTTATTTTTCATATAAATTAGAGCCTCTGTAAAATTGAGTGTTAAATATAAATTTGATAGAAAAAATTGATCAATATATTCTAATTAAAATAGGTATAAATTGTACTATTAGAATAATTAATGTGATTTTTTTTTTCAAAGTAGGTTAAGAATTTTAGATATATCATATAATTTTTTATTTAATATAAGAAGATTTTATTTTAAATGTTGATAATAAATTTTAAATTTTTGTCTATTCAATTATTTTGTCATCAATAACCTATACAAATTTAAAACCACTTTTTATTTATATCCAACAAGTTTTTAAAACTATTGTCATCAATATACCCCATTAATGTATTGATCCTATATAAAAAGACTCAGATGAGGTGAAAGGCACCACCATCTCTTCTCCTTCCTTCCAATATAATCTAATCAACAAGAAAGAAGTAGAACCTGAGATGGCTAAGTTGAGCTCCAAGACTCTTGCTATCCTTCTAATGTGGTCTTCGCCATGATTTCAAGCTTGCAAGAGAGGCAGAATCTTCCAAGCTCACAATTTCGTGGCCTAAATGGTTTGGTGTTTCCCTGAATGTGTTTTTGGGAAGACTTGCTTCATGAAAGTGCATGAGTTTTGCAGACTGAGTTGCCTCATGTTTCTGTGCTTAATTGCATACTCGTCGCTCTTGAATGGTGTGATATCTATGTTTTCGATCTTAATAAATGGTTATCCCTCCCTATCCTCCCAGTGCCAATGCCCTCAACGGTAACTTTTCTTTTTATTATTTCTTAAAAAAAAAAAAATCTTTTTTAAGAAAAAAATTCCCTTTTTTTATTTATATTTTGATACTAAAATCTATTAATTTATAATTTTTTTCTTCATAAAATTACAGCAGTACAAATGAGACGGCCCTTAAGCAGGAAGTTGATTTGGAATAAAGAGGATGACGCCTACTTCACTTTCGTGCTGCTTCTCAAAGTGCTTATATTAAGTAGTCTTCGTTGTTAGTTATTTGTTTTTAAAAGCCAGAGGCTGAGGTTATTCGTATCTTGATGTTTCAGTTGTAATGCTTTAAACATTTCAATAAAGATATAAATAAATATATAATAAATTTGGATTTCCTCCTATATGCTTGATGACATATGAAGCTTAATAAAATATTTATAATTAATATTATAATATTTTTTCATCAGTAATATTCTATGTTATGCATCTAAATATTGAAAATTTAAGAAAATTAAGCCTTCATTTGGGATATTTTTTTTTTTACTTTCTAAAATAATTTTTTAATATATAAAATTTTTTGAACCAAAATTTTTTACTAATTTTTTTTTAAAAAAATAATAAAAAGTTTATCCCAAAGGAATCCTAAATCTTGAGAGGTGATGGTTTTATGCGCCTTTATTGGCAATGGTTAAAATAAAATATGATTAGATGTGGTTTTTGCCTTTCGGAAATTAAAAGAAAATTATATAATTATATACAACAACACAATAATACTAACGCGAGATAGTTATATCTATTAAAAATCAAATTCTCATTTAAATATAATAAAAAAATATCTTTTCTAAGACTAAAAAGTTTTATTTTTTTAAAGTCTATCTCTACCTTAACATAGGCCGGATATAATAAATCTAATCTCTCATAACATGGTCATTGGAAGGATTTATTAATCTGTGTGAAGTCCGGACACTACAAGAAAATTGGAATTAGCGCCAACAAAATTGGTCGCTAAAAATATTAATTTGGACGCTAAAGCAAATATCGACAAAAAATTTTTAGATCGCTGATTTGTCGCTGTAGCCTCGTCGCTGAGGCTTTTAGCGACCAAAAATTTTTTTTGGTTGCTAAATTAGCGACCACTAATTAGTATTGGTCGCTGAAATGATATATTTTGGCGACCAATTTTTTTGACGCTAATGATTAATTATTTGGATGCTATTTAATATTTAAATTATTAATTTTATTTATCACATTTGTTAATAGCAACCAAAATAAAAGTTGGTCGCAAAAAAAGATCAACCAAGTAAATCACAAGCCCATTTGATTTCATGAATTGTGATTATTAATGCATATCAATTTTGGTCATATTTAGTAAAATTTATTTATTATTCAATTTTTATACCTTTGCTAAAAGATTTAAGATTAATCAATCAATCCTTGATATTATCACATCTAATTACTTCTCATTAATTAGACATATAAAATACATATTAAAGAAAAAAACACTAATTTTATTACATTGAGGTAACAAAAATAACAATTTCTAAATAAAAAAAATATTCATTCTTCAATATAGTAAATAAGGATTAGCCAGAAGAAAATGAAAATTGCATTCATTCATATACTTTTAAAAATAGATTCATCAATTAAAAATACAAAATATAATCTCTGAAATCTCATTCCTAAAATGTTAATGTTCACAAAATAATCAGCTATAACTTCTATAGCTAAACATTGCGAAGGTCATCGGGTATGAAAGTTGTGACAATAACAGCTTGTCCAGTCAAATCAAGCAATTCAAGATTTCTGTAACATGCTATTATTGAGGCAAATGCAATGGATGAGGTTGCCTTTTCAATTCTTCTTGCCATCCTGATGGTGATCCTGCATGCACGAGTAGGGGGAAATTGGATGTACAAGAGATACTGAAATTGGAGACTCGCGCGAACTAGGCACACAACTTACTGTCTTCAGATTAAACATGGTCTCCGGGTAGCTTACACCAGGAGACTGAACTTCATTTCTAGGCGATACTGGTATCTCACAGCTCTTGGGATGCTCCAAAATTGGACCACAGGAGAAACGACACCGATCAATTGTTGACAGATTTTTCATTCTTCCCATGTTTATGGTGTTCGATAACCTGGAGAAGCAAGGATGGGACGAAAACAAAAATCAAAGCAAGACCAATTATATAAAAGTTTTTCACGTTTTCACTGGTTGCAGAGCAGTTCTTAATGGATTAACCAAGCATGAATTCAATATTTGCCATGAAACATAGCTATTCTTAGATGGATTTCACAAGGCTTCTGTGATTCACAAGAAAATAATGCTAGATAGAGAGGAGGAGCAATACACACCAAACATGAAATGGGAAATTGGTAAATTGATTTCAAACAGAAAATAAAAAGCAGAATCAAAGGAAAAAAATCAGGGAATGATCATCATATATTGAGTTCTACTAGCTACCACGTCAGTTTCACAATAAACATAGAACCTTATTAAGCATAGAACGTTATCTACATAGATGATGTATTAGGAATCTTCTGATGTGAATTTACTTTGATGTATTAAGCATAGAACGTCACAATATTGATTGCTACTACCATGTCAGTTTCACGAGTATTGATCACATATATTTACAATGTTTAAGCATTGATGAGATTGAATTCACATTAATTCAAGAAAATTATTGAAAGAACAAGTCAAACTAAACATGAGTGAACTCATACCTAATATTTGCATCTGACAAAGCACGTACAGCATCATTGAAAAGAACTACTGATTTAATATTAATGTTTCTTAAACTTGGACACCCACGCCCAAGAGAATCCATCATGTTAACCAGATTGGTTGAATAATTTGTTTTCTGAATGAAACTTAAAGAAAGATCTTTAAGATTTGAGTAGTGTAAAACCTATGAAAAAAATATTATTTGGTTAGTATATGGAAAGGCAAGTCAGCATGCTATCTAGACAGGATCATTAATATGCCTAATAGATAGCATTTTAGATATGCATTAAAGGTTTGAAAGCCATAGCGTTGACAAATTGTCAGAATTGATATTCAGAAAGTCTAGATTGTAACATCCTTAAATTTTAAGAACTGAAAGACTATGCTTTTCGTCAACAAAATGACCTAGCTCATCCTGTTTGAAAAGTGGCATCAAAATATTATTTGGTTAGTATATGGGAGACCTCCTTTGGACGTAGATGTTAGAGGATTGAGCTATATTTTTCTGGCAGTGTGTTGTGATACAGGACATGGTGTGCTTTGAGTTGGCCAATCAAAACAATATATTACTTATGACAGGCATCTTAAGAAGAATCACATTAACATTGATTGTTACCTTGGCAATTTTAACAAGCTGGTCTTGGTTATCATGTACATAGAAAAATGGTTCCTTATGAAATATCTGTAACCAATAAGATGGATATTGGCAATGTTACACACTTGAAATAGATTAATGAAGCCCATAAATGCAAATAATTTAAAATATTCAAGGTTATAGTGATATTTCCTACAAGTGGTATTAAAATTTATAGCCTGAGAAAATGCTCATCATTCTAGCAAACAAGCAACCAAGGCTCCACATGTCAAGAGAATAGTCATAATCTTGTAGATCAACAAGCAGTTCAGGTATTCTCAAATGATTCATATCTGTGCACAACTGAAGATGAATATGATGGAGGTTCTTCTATGATCTGAAAATTGTATGGCATATTTACTAATTAATGCAATGGGATACCATACAAAGAGAAAAGATTAGTGGAGATGTCCTTAGTTATATATTATAGTGTAATAAAATATAGCAGCTTTGGAAGAGCAGCACTTCAGGAATTCAAGAATTCATATATATTTTGGTTCTTAGTTATGTTATAGCTTTCGATTTCGATGGTTTCTCTCTGGATCTTCTGAATGGTAGTTTTTATAGACAAATTTTTGACGCAAGACATTCCCTCTAGAAGATAGATTATTTTGGTGGTACTGGGAAGAAACATTCCCTACATCAATCACTCATAGAATCCATGTTTGGCTTACGTTTTTGTGTGCTGGTACCCATGCTTGGTCCATGTGTGTTGTGCCCACCGGCTCTGTGGAAGTGCCCAGCTGGAAAATATAAATGGCGCTCACAGAAAATACATTTCATCCATTCCAAATAATAATATAAAAAAGTCACCAAATCTATAATTCCACAATAAATTTAAGAACCAATATAAAATTCTACAATGATCTAAATTCACAATATGAATATAAAAATTAATGTTGTAATGAATATGATAAAATCTCTATCACACAAACAAAACAATCACAAATTAGTTTAGATGATGGAACAAAGATGGAGATCACCAAATAAGAAATCCACAACTCATACTAGGAATAGAAGAATTATACTTACAAAGTTGGCATCAAAACTTGGAAGCAATCAAAGAATCTGCATCTTCAAACACATAAGATCAAAGAGAAAACATATATTGTTGTAAAATAATTAATGAATTTTACATATCACAACAGTCATATTTATAACCCAAAAATTCAAAAATAAATAATTTCTCTTAATCCCACAAGTCAAAGACTCGTAGAACAAGTTTAAATTCAAAAAACTTGGATTTCAGCAAGAATGAGAAGTTTTTAACCTTAGATTAAATTAAAACAAGAAGTTTCCATGTCAAATTTATGTTACTAACAACGTTCAAATTGCTACTACGGGAATATATTACAAATACAGAAAACAACCATGTGTTAAAAGAAGAAAATTGATGCAATAAAATAAGATAGTTCAAGAGCTAAATTGAAAGAGACTTATTAATATTATAATTTCAAAAAATAGAAATAAATCAGATCTCTAATCATCATTTTCTTCATTTGAGAAGTCTGGACCTAGAAAAAGAAATTTATAATATTAGTTAAACAAAATTTTCAATTTTATTATGTAAACCTTAATGTTCATATTCTAAATACTTACCATCATCATTAGGGGGTTGCATGCCCATTTTTTCTGTCATCATTTTTAACCAATCTATAGTTTTTTGTTGAGATTTAATGATCTCACTTTGATCCTCATATTTCTCTTGTATAACTTTTAAACTTGTTTCAAGCTCGGTCTCTCTCACGGACGATGCATTTGATTTGACAATTTTAGTTTTCTTTATAGGCTTTGGCCCATAACCAAGGCCACGAATATATGACGATGTTTCACCTAAAACTTCAGCACAAATGATTGTCTCATCAACTATTCCTCCATCTTAAATGATTTTCTCATGAATTTCCATCATCTTTTCCTGTATGTTTTAAGAAAAATCAACACAAAAAAGATGAAATATTACTAATAAATCTATTCTAAAAAATTAAATATATACTAACATATTTTGCCTGACAATCTTCAGAAACCCATTTATTTTCTTTGTCTGTAAATTCCTCCTTGTATAACTCAATCCTGCTTAATTTCTATACCATAACAAAAATATATCTCATTAATTAATAGTTTTCAAAATTTAAACAACTAAAAAATTATAGATACCTGGTCATATAAATGAGCTACGAGGGACTTCGTGCCCATTCGGTGAATGATCTTCAACATCGAACGATTTCAACAGTTTGATTCCGATTTTTTCTGTATAAAAAAATTGATTAAACATAATATAACAAAAAAAATAGCGAGAAAATTTGATCTTCATATGCTTGAAATTTAAACATTTTAATATTGATGTCTTTTATATACATGTCCATCTCATTTTTGTTATATTTTCTTTAATACTCAATTTTTTTCCTCACAAAATCATTACATAATAAGAAGTTTCATCAATCACTATAACAATATAAGTAAATTAGCAAACCTATAGTTTTTTTTTTTTTTAATTAAAGGCATACCTTAAATGCTTCTGAGTCAAAAAAATTACATAGCCAAATCCAATCAGCTGGTCTCTCAATAAATTCTTTGTAAGGCTTTTGTCTTGCTAACATTCCACCTCCATGTTTTTTATAATGTATATAAGCCTTTGAGCGAAAATCAGAAAATCTCTTGCTCATCGTGTGCATCACACAATCCTTTACATGTGATTCTTCAATGGACAAATTAATCTTTACCTACAAAATTTTTTTAAAGCAACATTAAATTGTGATTCATTCTTCAATGTAACTACGATGCATAATAACATGAAATTGCATTGTTGAGCAGAAATAGGTTCAATCAAATGAGTTGTACTTTGAATGCTATCCAACTACTAATCTAGATAGCCTAAGTCTGCTAATCTTAGATTAGTAAGTGCTACTAAAAGATGCTAGGTAAGAGTTCAATAGGATAGATATATTTTGATGATCGTACTACTTAGACTTCGAAAGACATGAAAGCTAGACTTAAGGACAAGAACTTAATTGCCTATCTGCTACAAGTTAAGAAATCATATAGTTCTGTATTATTAATAGATGATATTTATTGATAAATTTTATGTGTTTTATCACTTCATGACTGACAAAAATCAAACTGTCATCCACACGAAACTAGCATTCACCATCAAGGTATATTCACTTATTTTTAATGTGCTGTTTTTTTTTTTTTTGGTATCACCTTTCTTAGGAATAGTAAGTTATAAATCACAAAATTAGTGGCTCGAACCAGAACCTGGAGAAGCAATCTTCTCCAAACATTGGGCCTATTAGTTTGATTGTTCAGTTCTTCTGCAAATTGAAACGTTAACTTGGCTTATAGGACGTCATAACCAATATTTCTGTTATTAAAGCCTTAAAAAAAAGGAACTATATGATTTCTCATAGTCCTAAATGGTTGAAACTTATGCTGTTATAAAACGTGGTGATTTTGGATCAAACCACCAGCTATAAAAAAAAAAACACATTCTTTACAAGCATTAAAATGCAGGTCTTCCTAGTAAGATAGGTATAAGAAGTATTATGTAAATTTTCCATCAAAACAAAATGATCTCTTACCATAATGTGTAGAGGAATCCCGAGTCATACCAGTTGATATGGCATGAAAAATGAAGTTCCAACATATTTCTTTGATTGAAGCAAAGCAAGGGGATGATCTAATTTGATCTGAATATGATGCTGATAGCAATTCATCATGTCCTTCAAAGCTCTCTGATTGTTTTGCATGCAAAATTCTTAACGACTTAAATATCTAGTCTAATTCGTTATTATTGTTTGAATGAGTAATCTGGATTGAAGCAAAAAAGTTAAATTATGATGATCTTTTTGAATGGTCAACGTCAATGATTAGAAATTCATAAATAACAAAATCATACAATTAGTTGAAGTCAATCCAGTTGATGAAACTCAATTTTCATCAAATTTTAATAAATTCCATAACACAATCAATCCAAAAAAATAGAGTGCTATGTAAAAGTAGAAGAAAAGCACAATAGTTATTACCATCAATTTTTTTGCTTATATGCCGAAAGTAAGAAAAGATCAAACATAAAGATAAATGATATTCATAAACAGAATTGAGTTTTCTATCACAAATAACTTAAATAATCGTTAAAGTTCTTACCAACAATTTTTTAGAAGTAATTCTTTATCAGCATCACTCACTTGTTCCCATCTTTCGACTTGCATGGGTGCAAAGTTTCTAATTATAATACCCACTTCTCTAGACAACTTTGAGTGATGCTCTCCAACTGGCCTATTCAAGCCCTCTGGAATGATTATTGATACCTTACCTTTTGTTCTGTAATGCTCTTCTAATGCTACACCTCTATTTGGACCCCTTTTTTTATTAGAACTTGAAGCTGAAAAAAAAAAGTAAATAAGAAAGTCATTTATATTTATCATAACTATTAAATTTGAAGAAGCCATAAGTAATAATTCCAATGATAGTTGTCTCAGTCTCTGGTGCTGACGGATGAGGTAAACTTGTCCTATCAGCTATTGGAGATGCTTCTCCCATAGGCAAACCTCCTTCAATTGATACATGCAAATAGTTAATAGTAAGAGCTAGTAATGTACAAAAGAAATGATATTTATTAAAGGATATCATTTAAGCCTGAAAGAGAAAAAACATTAAAAAAGAATTTAACCTAATAAGCTAAAAAAATACCAACTTACCATTATTAGCAGTAGATACGACATGTGAAGCATCATTTTTTAATGAAGACTGCACATTATTACTAGTTGCTGGTGCAAACAAATGTGAGTAATTTGCAATTATTCGAGAGCTTATCCGTTTTCCTGGAGCCATAACTTAATAAACTACAAAATGAAACAACAACAAAAAATATTATTGAAAAGCAAATATATCAAGTTATTATAATATATGAAACAAATAAGTTATAAAGAACAACCTAGTCTTTATCACTATCAATGTTGATATGTACATCAACATCATCTTCACTAAAATATTCAGCTAATGTTGCATCATAATCCTCTTCTTCATCTTCATCACATATAAAATCAGCAGTCTGAGTTGGTTGCACATGCACATTTTGTATAGATTCCAAAATTTGTGGCTCTACATCTTCTCTATGTAAGGGACCAATCTCACCAAAATCATCTTGGAAGTTTATATCATTTTGCTCATCTTCTTGATATGTTATATTTTCAGTTGGCTGATCAGTCTTAAGTTGATATTCATTCAAGTAATTCATGAGACTGGGATCAAATAAATGCCTATGTTGCACTTTCTGTACAACATGCCAATCACCTCTTAACTTTGTATCTTGAACATAAAATACTTGAGTAACTTGAGCTGCTAAAACATAAGGATCATTATCATACCAAGTTTTACTTATATTTATAGATGTGAAATCATCATCAATTACAATGGGCTTTTTATGCTCAAGATCAAACCATTTGCACTTGAACAATACTACATGATTTCCATCAATATAGCTCAAATCAACAACATCAGTCAAAACCCCGTAGAAATCAATACTTTCTTCTTTATGAGAACCCTGAACTGATACACCACTATTCTGAGTTACCCTTCGAATGTCACGTTGGTTTACTAGAAACTTAACTCCATTAACAATACACCCTGAATATACATTAACACGAATATCTGGACCCACTGCTAAAGAATAAAGATCTTCATTACCTTCCAGTGATTTATGAATATTTAAGCTCTTCATCTAACAGCAAGGAAAAAATCAAGTTTTGTGAAATTGTTAACATTAGAAATAAATTTAGAAAAATAAATATCAAACAAAATTAAGAGTTAAGTATCTCACTTTTTGTTCAAACCATAATGGAAACTGGTCTTTTTGCTTTGTTGCCACATCTTGAATAAATGAATCTTCTTTTCTTAACTCATTCTCATGTTCACTGATATATAATTTTTATAAGATTTAATTGCAGAGTAATATTAATTTGTAAATAAGTTTAATATCATTAGCATTTTAGTTAATTACATACCTAAGATATGGCTTTAACTCTTCACAATTGTTAAGAACATACCATCGAACTAAATTGTACTCACTCCAAGATAATGTAGTGAAATGTGGTTGACCAAAAGGAAGAATTCTTCTAGAGAAAATTGAAAGTTGATTTTCATGCAAATGAACATCATCATTGTATTCTTCATCTTGATTATTTTTACTCTTCATGCCATGGAGGTATCTAGAACAAAATGTTAATGCCTCATTAACAACATAAGCTTCTGCAATTGATCCTTCAGGGCGGCCTTTGTTCCTAACATTCCCTTTATGAACACTTAGATATCTAGCATATAAACAAATTTTAATAAAAATTTATGCATATAATGAATAAAATATATATAAAGTAAATGTTACTAGCACAAGAAGTAACCTTTCAATTGGATACATCCATCTATACTGAACAGGTCCAGCAAGCCTAGCCTCACGCGGCAAATGAACAGCCAAATGAACCTTTATGTCAAAGAAGCAGGTGGAAATATCATTTCAAACCGACAAATTGTATTAACAATCATATCTTCTAATTTCTCCAACACATCCAATCTCAATGTCTTAGCACATAATATCCTAAAAAATCTTGACAAATCACTTAAAGCATTATGCACATCCTTATTTAAATATCCACGCAATCCTAAAGGAAGTATTCGTTGTAACAACACATGACAATCATGGCTTTTTAATCCCATAAGCTTACCATTTCGAATATGTACTGATCTAGATATATTTGCTGCGTAACCATCTGGAAACTTTACTGATCTAACAAAGTTGAGAAACCCTTCTATCTCTTTTGGAGAAAGTGTGTAAGAGGCTGGAGGTTTAAGATACTTCTCACCTTGTTTTTGCAAATGTAGCTCATGCCTTATGCCCATATCTTGTAGATCCAAACGAGCTTTCTCT
Organism: Dendrobium nobile; assembly: GCA_022539455.1. Classification (NCBI taxonomy): domain Eukaryota; kingdom Viridiplantae; phylum Streptophyta; class Magnoliopsida; order Asparagales; family Orchidaceae; genus Dendrobium; species Dendrobium nobile. The sequence goes on along the minus strand of CM039735.1, from coordinate 72,760,549 downwards.
GTATCTTTTGTCTTTCCTTCTATATTTAATAAGGTCCCCAAAATGTTGTCTCAAATATTCTTTTCAATGTGCATTACATCAAGATTATGACGTAATGTGAGATTTCTCCAATATGGCAACTCAAAAAATATACTTTTTTTTGTCCAAGTTGATTCATGAAGGTTACGTTTTCTTTTTCTACAGCTAGGATGCTTTCCAAACTTCAAATCCTTTAATGACTCCATTTCTGATAATATTTCATCTCCTGATAAAACTTGAGGTCTCACTCTAACTTCATGCTTGCCATTAAACTTTCTACTTTTTCTCCATTTGTTCTCTTTAGGCAAGAAACGTCTGTGACCCATGTAACAAATTTTGTTTCACAAATATTGTGAAGAAGTTTCACTGTCACATATTGGGCAAGCTTTGTAACCATGTACTTTATGACCCGACAATATACCATAAGCTGGAAAATCATTTATAGTCCATAAAAGAGCAGCATGCATTTGAAAGGTATTCTTACTTACAAAATCATAATTTTTGATATCATTCACCCATAAGTCATTTAATTCTTCTATAAGGGGCTTTAAATATACATCTATTTCTTTCCCAGGAGCAACTGGACCAGGAATTAATAGTGTCATAAACATAAACTCAGAAGACATACAGTTCCAAGGAGGTAAATTATATGGTATAAGAATGACGGGCCACATGTTATAAGAAGTGCTCATATTACCAAAAGGATTGAATCCATCTGAAGCTAATGCAAGGCGTACATTACGAGAATCTTCTGCAAACGAAGGAAAGCAAATATCAAAATCATTCCAAACTTTAGAATCAACTGAATGCCTTAATAAATTTCCATCCACAAACTGATTTTCCTTATGCCACCTCATTTCATGAGCAGTTTTTCTTGACATAAATAGCCGTTGTAATCGAGAAGTAATGGGAAAATAGCATAGAATTTTATGAGGAATTTTATTTCCTTTTTCATCATTAACTTTCCATCTTGATTCCATGCACTCAGGACATTCTTCTTTATCTTCATATTCTTTCCAAAATAAAGCACAATCATTTTTACAAGCATGAATCTTTTCACAGCCTAATCCGAGGTCTGATAAAATCTTCCTTGATTCATAATATGAAGACGGAAGTGATTCACCCTTTGGCAAGATAGATTTTATGAATTGAAGGATCATGTTGAATGATTTATTTGTCCAACGATTAAGAACTTTAATGTGTAGTAACTTTACAAGAGCAGACAACATAGATAAATCTGAGCCAGGGTATAAATCACGTTGTGCATCCTTTAGTAGTTTATCAAATATAGCTGTTTCATCTTTGTTGATAATATTATCACAGTCCTCATCTGGTGAATTATTGGCAGAAGAGTTTATGAAAGTTTCCCTATGTATATCCTCTAAAATTTCTTGAATTTCATCAACCCCTTCAGTTGTATTATGAAGATTATTCACATCTCTTCTGCCTAAATCTGCATCACTGAAAGCTTGAGATGTTTCCCTATGACAAGTCCACTCAATGTATGATGTTTGCATTCCATTAATTAATAAATGATTCTCTACGACGCTATAAGGCTGAAAGAAGACATTCGCACAGTATCGACATGGGCACCGAATCTTCTCCATTTGAGGATTTTTTTCATGGGAAAATTTAATAAATTCGGTAACTCCATTCTTATATTGTCGCAAACGTCTATCATTGAGATTAATCCAGCTTTTGTCCATTGCTTTGACCTGACAAAATTATGAATAAAAAAAATTATTGCATGACTAATCTTACACTCTTTTTCAAAATTATTTAAATTTAGGTAAATATTCATAAATAATATGCTTCAAATCATTTCTCATTTGATTTTTTTTTTGTTTTTTGTGAAGACAATAGAAAATTCAATGTTAATGGAAAGACATAAAGTTTGAAAAAAAAATTAAAAGTTCATTTCCATGAATGCTGATAATCTATGTATTGCATATAAAATTTGGATGATATAATAATATTTTGGATATTATATGTGAAGGGCAAGATAAATGGACTTTTAAATGCGCTCTTGCAATTAATTTATTTGAATTTTTTACTTTGCTGGAAACCACAATAATTCTAATGCTTCTTTTTACTCTAACGAAAAAGAGTGGCAAATTTTTGGAGAAAATCATTCAATTTCATTTAATGAACACAAGGGACTCTTTCTCAATCGTATAACACATTTTAAGCCAAATCTTAAAATTCTCATCTCGTTTTAAATTCCTTCTATATTGGCATACGTCCAGCAAATATTTTGACCTTGTCACACAAATAGAGTACTAGCACACAATATTTTTTCGATTTACAAACCCATTGCTCATCTTAAAATCAAAGTTCTACTATAGTTTAATTTTATAAGAAAAATGTCTAGCAAAGTATTTCTTTGTCCTAAAGATATTAGTAACTCTACACTTTGCAAATACCGCATTGACTTAAGGGAGCAAAACTTCCATATTTTTTCATATGTGAATATACATCTATCTTTTGCAAGAGATTATAAAATATTTTTAATATCCCCTCACCTATTGTAAGCTTAGATATTACTTTCATTTCATGAAGAAGCACTTTCACTAAATATCAATTCAAGAATCTTTGAGATATCTTCTACTTCTATGTTTTCTACTTTTGCGTTTATGTGATATGAATTGAAGAAACTAATAGATAATTTTCTAAAATTAAGAAAGAAGATAAGTGTATGTGGTCAACATTATTCACTACAGAATATATTAAATTTTTAACAATCGATAAACTAGCAAAAACTGTTAAAAATCACTAAATATCCACATTATCATTGCTTTATATAAGAAAGTTAAATTTCAAGAAATATTATAGGTGATGACAGCTTCATCCCATAAGATTTTCAATAAATATATCAGTAGTTGTAAGCATACATCTATTTTTCCCATTTATTGTATGGAACAAGAATATGATGCATGAGAAACATATAAATGGTTGATATCTATATCTCGGGAGATATTACAAGGCAGAATAATTACTGATTAGTATGAATATGATGATGTGATTTGAATATATGGCATGAAACCGTCAAGAACTAAACTAAGTATGACATTTTGTAGTTCTAAAGAAAACTCTAAATATACAACAACAACATCAAGGTTTTATCCCACCATGTGGGGTTGGCTACAAGAATCCTTCTTCTCCATTGTGCACTGTTAAAAGTTAAATTCTCATTCAAATCTAATAAAGAAATGTCATTTCTAATATTTTCTAACCAAGTCTTTTTAAGTCTACCTCTACCCTTCTTAACATAAGTCAAATCTAATACTTTAGCATCTAATGGATGACATACATTTGGCTCACACATTCTCTCATGATGCAATCTCATATATCCAACATAACTCATAAATACAAACAATCTTTTTAATTCTAGAATAAGAGACACTATCATTTATAGAATTAGTTGTTTTTAACAATCTTATAAATTGATTGAAAAATTCATGTAGCATATTAAAATCAACTTTGATATTGGGCATTCTTATTGTAATAGATAAGTGATTACTGCAACCATGCCATAACAATTGTAATAAATCATAAAATCATTAAGCCTTATCTTGCCCTTTGCATGTGACTTGTCCTAAGCGTAGCATCCAACACTACCTGAGTGTTTGGAATGTGACTTGTCCTAAGCATAGCTATCCAACATAACTCATATCGTTTTGATCGCTATTAGTTTTAATCATAATTATTTTATAAAGAAATCATACAAGTTCTTATCACATGCATTTAAAAGCATTATAGTCCTGCATCAGGAACTATGTATTACCCAAAAAACACTCAGGTAGACGAGGAAAAGAAGGACAAAGATAGGAAAAAAGACAAAAAATCTCATGAATGCTATTAAAGCCAAATAATTATACAGATTAGAGAAAATCAGGATTGCATAAATCCAGATTCACTTTATCCTACTTCCAACCAAACAGCCTCGAAAAATCAAAACCTAAACAAACGTAACCAAGAAGCAATCAATCCAGAAAAAATGCAAATACTATCATCTTTGAAATAATACTATTAATATTAATAGGGGCTTCTAACATCCTAAGATATGATCAATCACTTCACAAACTGCAGAAAATAAAGATAGCGTTTGCCAGCGGCAGAACCAAACCTACATCAGAGTTCGTAACCTTGGCGAAGTGAGATTGTTCAGTAAAAAAAGAATGAATGCAAAATAATGAGTGGAGAATGAAAATCCACAATAATAGCCATGGGATCTTTTCAACTCAACCATTGAAAATCAACCCTAACCTCTTAAAGCAACAATAACAATCAATAATGTTGAATGATACCATAAAAAAGAGAGGCAAGCATAGTATAAAGAAGATCATAGAAATTTTGAAATTAAAATAGGAAGAATGGTATTAGGGAAAACCTGAGAAGGAGGAACCGGTGGAGGCGAGTTTGCGGGATTTTCCTAAGAATTGTGATTGAAGAAACTCATATCAACGCGAGAATGAGAGAGGTCGTGGCCGCGAAACCGTCGATTTGCAGTTGGCGATTGCGGTTGGCGCAGTTTGAGGTCGTCGTCGCTAAAGAGGCATCTAGGGCAAATAGCGAAAAACAGAGAAGTTCCGTGCAAGAGACTAAGATCGTGAGAGTAAGAGAAGTTCTGTGCGTGAGACTGAGATCGCGAGATTAGTTTTGGTATAATGTATAATTTTATTTAATTATGTAATTGATAAATTTTAAATAATATATATTGTAATTTATTTCATCAATAAATTATTAGATTTATCATCATAAAAATATAAATATTAAATTAAATTAATCATTTTATTTATTAAATATTAAATTAAATTAATCATTTTATTTATTAATTTTAAATTTTAAAAATATTATTGCAATCAAAAAATAAATATTAAATTAAATTAATCAGGTCGAACCCCGTTAGGAGGTGCTACCCCTTAGACACCTGACATATCTGCGAAACATACGGTTATGTACACAATTAAAAAGAATAATTAGTCACTACAATAACATATGTATATATATGAGAAAAAGATTCTCTGAATTTTTAGCGACAAATTTAGTGGCCAATTTTTTTTTGTGGCTAATATCAAACTTCTTATTATTTAGAGGCGTTATTAATTTTTGGTCGCTAAAAGATATCTTTAGCGACCAATTTATTTTTGTCTCTATTTTTTTTGTCGCTATGGACCCATTTTCTTGTAGTGGGACGACGGAGTCTGGAGGGCGTCCGGAGACCAATAAAATTACGTCACGTCACCTCAAAAATGTATCGCACTCAGTACCGATCTCGGTACCAAGCAAGTAATAGGACGGGAGAACCGCCCGGTGTTCGCACATAATAATAGCTCCATTGGGAGGGAGGCATTTTATGTGACCAAACCATCTAAAATGACTCTCTAATCCTATCTATTCAACAATTAACTTAGCTTTATGCTTCCCTTTTTAATGGCCAATATTTTGCACGTTACAGTATTATAGTTCTCACCATCATCTTATAAAATTATATATATACATATAATTTTTATTATCATTAAGTTAATATGATAATTACATGTTATTAAATATATAAATATATTATTTTTCTCATCATTAAATTAAAATTATATTTTATATTATCTAAAAATAAGCAAAAAAAAATTTCGCTCTAGGCTTTTCTGGGATTCGAAACCATGGCCACTTAAGCATATAGCTAATTCCAAACCATTTTACCAAGCTAGATAGACTATTTTAGTCTAATAAATTTTAAATATATTAAATGTTGATCAATTTTAAAATTTTTGCAAAATATTTCCCATTTATAATAAAACTTGAATTCTTAAAAACCGTTAAAGGATTTTACGATTTCTAAAAAAACATAAAATAATTTTAAGTATTTGCTCATTTCTAAATTATTTTTATATAACGCTCATTTTAATTAAAAAATTTAAATTAAGCTCAGTTGTAAAATTTTACCTATATATGATTAGTATAGTTTAACTAAATTAGGTCTAAGCTCTTGTACTTTCTTTTCAATTAAATATAACTTATAGACAATTTATATAATAATTTATAAAATAGATTTAGGATCCAAATCACTTTATATATATCTATTAAATTTTGTGCGATTTAGGGTCATTATAATACAAAAATGTGTTATGATTTTTAAGAAATTTGAGGGATAAAATATAAATTGGAAAGAAAAATGTTTATAAATATATTCTAATTAAAATAGGTATAAATTTGCAGCTGGCGGTTAGCCGGTTGCTCAGACCACGGGCCCTAAAGGCGTGTGCCCTTTTAGTTTGCACGGCGACTGCCTGGTGTCGGTTCGATCACAATTGCTTGTTCGGGCCCCCATTTTTAGCCAGTACAGTCCGAATCGGACGTTTTTGGGGTCCCCGAGATCATTTTTCTATATTCTGAACTCAATTTTGATACTATTAAAGCTATTCGAGACCTCTACGCCCAAGATCAGATTATTTTCAAGCTTCAAATTACATAAAAATCCCCCAAAGGTTGTGGTGCATATTTTCAGACTTTGTGGGCTTCAACATTCGAAAATAGGGGACAATTGATATATCATCAAAAAATTATCTTGATGGGGAGCGAATCTTGAGGCAAAATCAAGTTAAAAATTCAAAAATTAAATCCAGGACCATCTAAACTCTGATTTTAGCAAACTTATAGTTGAGCTGAACATCTCTAAAATACGAACATAGTGACACCAAATTTGACCATATATGAGCTCAAATGGATCCAAATCAGTGAACCAAAGCGTATTTGGAAGGTTAAAACCATAATTTGGATTACCAAACAATTTTCAAACGTGGCATGCTTATAAGCGAATCGAGTGACTCGACTAGACAAATCCAACGAGTCCAAGATCACCAAATTCTGATATCATGAAGACATTCAAATCTCCAATAAACAATCCATGATCAAAGGAATTAACATCGGCCGTCCATTCAAACTACTCCCCATTTACCCTCACTCTTCTTCCTATTTACTGGTCATGCCAATATCAGAAAATTATAAATAGACCCTTCATTTCTCATAAGGGGGACCCAAGACAGAAGAGAAGAAGAGTTATCTTGCCACTAAACTCCTCCTCGACTACCACCAGACTTCAGCCCGACCACTAACTAAAGTTGGAATTCTTCCCAGCCACCAACTGATGCCGGAATTCTACCGGGCCACCAACTGACGCCTGAATTATGCCTGACCACCAACTGACGCTAGAATTCTGCTCGACCACCGACTAAGGCCAGATTTCTACCCGACCACCAACAATGCCGGATTTTTGTCCGGGTACTATGTAACGCCGGACATTTTCCCAACCACCGACTAACACTGGACTTATACTTGGTCATCGACTGTGCCGGACTTCTACTCTGTCGTTGTTTGAAGCCAAACTTCTACCCGACTTCCAATTATTCTTAGACTTTCACCTAACATCAATCCTTTCGACCTTCTAAACGTCTAAAAAATACATACCCAATGATACTACATTCGACCATATCTGAGCTCAAATGGGTCCAAATCAATGAAACAAAGTTAATTTGGAAGGTTCAAACCATAATTTGGATTACCAAACCATTTTGAATTGTGACATGCTTATAGTCGAATTAAGCGGCTGAATGAGATAAATCCAATGAGCCCAAGAGCGCCAAATTTTGATATCATTAATATATTCAAATGTCTAATAAATAGTCCATGACCAAGAGAATTAACATCGGCCGTCCATTGAATCCACTCCCAATTTATGCATAATTATCCTCCTATTTACTAGCCATGCAACTATAAAAAATTTTAAATAGACCCCTCATTTCTCATAAAAGGGACCCAAGTAAGAAGAGAAGGAAGAGTTCTCTTGCCACCAGACTCCTCCTCGATCACTGTCAGACTTCAGTTTGGTCACCAACTAATGCCAGAATTCTGCCCAGCCACCCATAGACTCCGAAATTCTACCCGACAACCAACTAATGACATAATTATGCCTGGCCACCAACTGACACCAAAATTTTACCCGGTCACTGACTAACGCCAAATTTCTACCCAACCACCAACTGACGTCGGATTTTTGCCCTGCCATCAACTAACATTAAATTTCTGATTGACCACCGACTGAAGATGGAATTTTGCCCGGCCAAAAAACTGACGCTGGATTTCTACTCAGCCACAAATTGGTGCCAGATTTCTAACCGGCAACTAACTAATGCCAGACTTCTACCCGGCCATTGACTGACATTGGAGTTACACGTGACCCTCGACTAATATTGGACTTCCACTCGGCCCCTGGTTGAAGCTAGACTCCACCCAACTTCCAATTGTTCTTGGACTTCCACCTAACAGTAGTCTTTTTGACCTCCTAAATGCCTCAAAAATACATACCCAACAACACCAAATTTGATCATATCTGAGCTCAAATGTCTAAATTAATGACCCAAAGTGTATTTGGAAGGCTCAAACCATAATTTGGATTACCAAATAATTTCCAAATGTGATATGCTTATAGTCAAATTGAGCAGCTCGACGAGACAAATCCAATGAGCCTAAGAGCGCCAAATTATAATATCATTAAGACATTCAAATGTCCAATAAAAAGTCTATGATCAAGGGAATTAACATCAGACATTCATTCAAACCACTCCCAATTTATCCTTGATCTTCCTCCAATTTACTGGCCATGTCACTCTCAGAAAATTATAAATATACCCCTCATTTTTCATAAGCAGGGACTGTTGCAACCCATGACCCCGAGTTTGAGATTTTGATGATGCCAAATAATGAGTGTTTTGGAACTGCTTTTCATTGATTATTATTTTATTTGTTATTTTCCTTGAGCACTAACATTTCAGGAAGATCACAAGTGACTCAGGAAGAAAGGAAGACTCAAGACCGGGTAGATTAGGAGTATGAGTCAAACATTGTATTTTCCATTTATTGTATTTTTTACTTTATTGAGTCTGGCCACATAATGCGTAAGAGTAAGAGCAACCATGCACACACACAGGGGGAGAGTTCTTTTTTAACTGCAAAATATAACTAAAATTCTTCTCTGTAGATCGTACTGTACGATTTTAATTCGTACCGTACGATCCAAGATATGTGGGCAAATCTGTGAATAGATCGTACTATACGAAGTCTTTCGTACTGTACGATATGTTCAGATCCAAAACCCTAACCGTGTTTTAATTTAAGCAAGTGATTTTACGCCGTTCGTACTGTAAGAACCTGTTCGTACTGTACGATCCGTTTTTAATACTTACTTAAATTAACCCGTGATTAGTGCATGTAATCCAGGCCTAACCAAAATTTGAACATCGTACTGTACGAACTAGATCGTACCATACGATGAACAGAGACGAAGTATGATCGTCCCGGATATCGTTCTGGACGATCTCTTGGTTTTGTCACATCGTACTGTACGATCGTAATCGTACCATACGATGAACAGAGACAACATCCGATCGTCCAGACCATCGTCCTGTACGAATAATATCTTGTTGGATCGTACCGTACGATAATATATCGTACAGTACGAATTGTTTTTGAACTGTTCGTACATCTTCGTACCAGGACGACGTCTGTTTATGAAGATCGTACTGTATGATCCCAGATCGTACTGTACGAACAGTAACGACTACTTTTGAATTCAGAGGTTTTTGGAGCCTTTTTTAAATATCAATCAAGTTCTTTTTGGGTAAGATTGACAGAGGGTGTGAACGTGATTAGTGAGGGATTCCAAGGGAGAAAACTCTAGAGAAATTCTTGAGGGTTGAGAGAGGAAGGAGGAGGTGAGCGTTGTGAGGGAGAAGAGGTATGAGGGAGATCACACGGTTGCTCCAAGCTTGCTGCATCTTGCTCCTCCTGTGGCCCGAGAAGGATTTGAGGGAGGATCTCCAAGGGAAAGGCTCGTCTACATCCGTTACCTCGAGGTTCTCTGCCTTCTCCAGGAGGGAGAAAAACGAGAAGGTTCTCTGTCGTCGCCAGGAGGGCGAAAACAGAGTTTGGTATTCCGCCACGCCGGGTTGGTGAAAGGGAGGTTTGTACAGGCTTCTCAGCCTTGCCAAGGGGGGCAAAAGGAGAACTATTTTTATAGTAAAAATCCCGGAGTGGAGGACTCCGGGGAGTGGACGTAGGTCATATTTTGATCGAACCACTATAAAGTTTTTGGTGCGTTCTTTCTTTATCATTGTTTACTTTTTGCTTGCACTTTAAATTTGTCATATCTATTGCATGTGAAATTTTGTGAAAGTAAAATTGCATAAATCTTTATTTTAAAATTTCAAAAACAACAAAAAATTAGAACTCTTGTTTAGGGTTAATTTTATTAAGAAAAAGACTTTTACAATTCACCCCCCCTCTTGTCGTTTAGTAATTTCAATTGGTATCAGAGCTAGTTTTTCAAAAATAGTGTTTTAAAAAACCTTGAAAAAACGATCATGTCGAACTTTGGTAATCGTAACACTGCGGAGGGTTATTCAATAACTCGTCCACCACTTTTTGATAACATACCGTTTGATTTTTGGAAAATTAGAATGTCTACATTTTTGCAATCTATAGATTACCGCATGTGGATGTTAGTAAATGATGGGTATGTTGCACCGTTTAAAACTATTAATGGTTTGAAAACTCCTACACCGTTTATTGAATGGAGCAATGAGGATAGGGAATTAGCCCAACTGAATGCTAAGTGCTTAAACTGCTTTTTTTGTGCAATGAAATCTGAGGACTATATGAGAGTATCTATTTGTGCTTCTGGTAAGGAGATTTGGGATAGACTGTGCATTACATACGAAGGAACAAACGAAGTAAAATAGTCTAGGCTTAACATTCTACTGCATGATTATGAATTATTCCGTATAAAACCTAGCGAAACAATTTCTGACATGTACACTAGGTTCACCCAAATCGTGACATCCTTGCATGCATTAGGTAGAGAAATTTCAAATTCTGAGAAAGTAAATAAAATTCTTAGATGACTGCCTAGTTCCTATGATGCTAAGATAACTGCTATCACTGAGTCCAAAGATCTTAATATTTATTCTATTGATAACCTCCTCGGGTCACTCATTACATACGAGCAAGGAGTGAGCCAAAGGCAAAGTGATGCAGGTGAAAAGAAAAAGGAGCGGACGGTGGCATTAAAAGCTAGCAACTCAGAAAGTGAAAGCTCTGCAGGGGAGGAAGAAGATGAAATAGCACTGATGACCCGACAGTTCAAAAATTTCCTGAAGAGAAAACAGAAGCGTCATCAGAACAGCTGGAATAAAGGTAAGAGCTCAAGGTCCAATAAGGTTTCATCTGATACAATTTGCTTTGAGTGCAGGAAGCCAGGTCACCTTCGAGCCGATTGCCCTAATCTGAAGAGTCAACCAGCAAAGGAGAAAGGAGATGACAAAGGTAAATACAAGAGAGGAAAGACAAAGACACAGAAAGCTTTTTGGGCCGACTCTGCCTCAGAATCATCTGAAGAAGAAGCAGAGGAGGAGGTAACAAATTTGTGTCTTATGGCTAATGATAACCTTGATCAATTGGATCAAGATGATGTATGTCAACTTTCTTATGATGAATTATTGCTTATTTCTGAGAATATTCATGACTCGTATAGGAAACTGAAGAAAATGCATGCTAAACTTAATATTGAATTTAGTTCCTTACAAATTGAGCATGCTAACTTAGTTAAAGAAAATTCTGATTTAGATAAAGATCACATGTTACTTCTTGATGAGTATGATGCATTAAATAAGAAGCATATTGAACTAATTGAAGCGCATGAATCCTTGAAAACATCACATATTGAACTAGATGTAGAGTTTAAAAAACTAACTGCACTTGCATTAGAAGTAGATCATAGTGAGCACTTGCTATTGATAGAAGTTGATGGATTGACAGCTCAAAATAAAACTTATAGTGAAAAGATAAAAGAACTAGAAAATGAAATTGCATCACTCACAGTAGGCCATCCTAGAAAACCCCCAACACAGCATGCATCACAAAACCTTAGGAAGAGGCACCACCACACTCATAGATTAGTAAACCCATTTCCTGGTGTTAGGTGCTTCTCTTGTGGCATGTTAGGTCACATAGCCCGCACATGCACAATTCACCGTAGGACACACTTAGTATGGAGACCTAAACTGCATCCATCACAGCATAATATGCATACATCTCATTCATGCAAGCATAAGGAGGAACCCAAACTCACTTGGGTTCCCAAATCTAATCTTTGAATGAAAATGTAGGGCTGCTCTCACAAAAGACCTAGTGAGAGCATGTGGTACCTGGATAGTGGCTGCTCGCGACACATGACTGGAGATATGAAGAAGTTTATCCTATTGGAGACCAAAACTGGAGGCAAAGTAACGTTGGGAGACAACACTACCAGGAAGGTGATAGGCTCAGGTATCGTTGGTAATGCTAAGAACTTTTTAATTGAAAATGTTTTACTAGTTGATGGGTTGAAACATAATTTGCTTAGCATTAGTCAACTGTGTGACAAAGGTTTTGATGTTAAATTTTTTACTGATAGATGCCTGATTAGTTTATTTGATGAAGTAATTCTAGAAGAAAAATGAATGAACAATGTTTACATGTTAGACCTTGATCGTGTAGATAACTCAAAATCATTTTGCTTGAAAACAATAGTTGATGACTCGTGGCTATAGCATAGGAGACTATGCCATGCTAGCATGAAAACTCTTAGAAACATCACTCAGAAAAACCTAGTTAGAGGTGTACCTAAGTTAGAATTCACCAAGGATCACTTATGTGATGCTTGTCAACAAGGAAAACAAGTCAAATCATCCTTTCACTCAATTAGAGACGTGATCACCTCTAGGCCACTAGAAATTCTACACATGGACTTATTTGGACCCGTTAGTACAGCCAGTCTAGGTGGAAAGAATTATGGATTTGTGATTATAGATGACTTCACTAGATTTACTTGGGTAAGATTCTTAGCACACAAGAATGAGTCTTTTGAGGAATTTAAGATTTTCTCCACATGGATTCAACGAAAATTAGGTTGTGAAATATCAACAATACATAGCGATCATGGTGGAGAGTTCCAAAATGATAGATTTGAGTCATTCTGCCAAGAGATAGGAATAGAGCACAATTTCTCAGCTCCTAGAACACCCCAACAGAATGGCATAGCAGAAAGGAAAAATAGAACATTGGTAGAAGCTGCTAGGGCAATGTTAGCGGAGTATACCCTTCCTAGATATTTTTGGGCAGAAGCAGTCAACACATCATGTTATGTTTTGAACAGAGTAAACATTAGATCGAAGCTGAATAAAACTCCATATGAACTCCTTAAGGGTAAGACACCAAACCTTTCACATTTACATGTCTTTGGGTGTAAGTGCTTCATCTTAAATAATGGTAAACATCCTTTAGGAAAATTCGATCCCAAGTCTGATGAGGGTGTCTTCTTAGGCTATTCTTCTGTAGGTAAGGCCTATAGAATTTTTTAATAAGAGAACCCTTGTAGTAGAAGAATCCACCCATGTGGTATTTGATGAATCAGATATGCCCTCAGAAACTAAAATTGAAGATGATGAAATAGAGGCAATTCAAGGAGTAGAGACTATGACCTTAGGAGAAAGGGTCGAATCTCAGGAAGACTTGCCTAGAGAATGGAGATATTCTTCTAGTCATCCTAAAGAGTTAATTTTAGGAGACCCTTCAGAAGGTGTAAGAACTAGGCATGGACTTAGGAAGGAGGTTAGTCACTCAGCTTTCATCTCTATGATAGAACCTACAAGTACAGATCAAGCCTTATGAGATGAATTTTGGATTCTAGCAATGCAAGAAGAGCTGAACCAATTCACCAGGAATGATGTTTGGGAGTTAGTTAAGAGACCTAAAGAGCAGAGTGTTGTTGGAACGAAATGGGTCTTCAAGAATAAGGTGAATGATTCAGGAACAATAATAAGGAATAAAGCAAGGCTAGTAGCTAAGGGGTACAACCAGATTGAGGGAATAGACTTTGAAGAAACCTTTGCCCCGGTTGCTAGACTAGAATCCATAAGAGTGCTCTTAGCTTTTGCTTGCTTCAAAAACTTTAAGTTATATCAAATGGATGTAAAGAGTGCATTTTTGAACGGGGTAATTAAGGAAGATGTCTACGTTGAGCAACCCCCCGGATTTGAAAGCTCACAATTTCCAAACCATGTATTCAAATTAAAAAAGGCACTATATGGATTAAAGCAAGCACCTAGAGCATGGTATGAAAGACTTAGCTCATTTCTTTTGGATAGAGGATTTCAAAAGGGTAGTGTAGATACTACACTCTTTTTACAAAAAGTCAAAGAAGAAATTCTCATTGTTCAAATATATGTAGATGACATCTTGTTTGGATCCTCGGATAAAAACTTATACGATGAATTTTCAAAAACAATGAGTAATGAGTTTGAAATGAGCATGATGGGAGAGCTTAACTACTTTCTTGGCTTTAGTGTAAAACAAATAGATAATGGAACCTTTCTTAGCCAATCAAAGTACATTAAGGATATTTTAAAGAAATATGAAATGGATAGTGCAAAACCCATGAACACCCCAATGAGTTCGACAATCCAATTAGATAAGGATCCTAGTGGAAAATCAGTAGATCAGAAAAAATATAGAGGAATGATTGAATCACTTCTTTACTTGACTGCCAGTAGACCGGACATAATGTTTAGTGTGTGCCTTTGTGCCCGTTTCCAAGCCGATCCTAAAGAGTCTCACTTAACTGCTGTTAAAAGAATTCTTAGATATCTACTAGGCACCCCAAACTTAGGAATTTGGTATCCCAGACACAGCACTTCCTTTGAAATCCTTGGGTACTCAGATTCTGACTTTGCAGGATGTAGGATAGATAGAAAGAGCACCTCTGGTACCTGCCAATTCATCGGACAATCATTAGTTTCTTGGTCTAGTAGGAAGCAAAACTCAGTAGCACTTTCCACAGCCGAGGCAGAATATATTGCAGTAGGAAGTTGTGTTGCACAGGTACTATGGTTAAAACAACAAATTCTTGATCTTGAACTACCTGTTGGAACCATCTCGATCATGTGTGACAACACAAGTGCAATTTGTATCTCTAAGAATCCAATTCAGCACTCTCGAACGAAACGCATAGACATTAGACATCATTTCATTAGAGATCACGTCGCTAAGGGAGATATAGAATTACATCACATCGCTACAGGAGATCAATTGGCAGACATATTCACAAAACCATTAGCTTTTGACACCTTTAGCACCTTGAGGACTAGATTAGGTGTCATAGATATAAATGCATAAAAATTAAAAAAAAATATTAAAAGAAAAAAAAAATAAAAAAAAATAAAAAAAAAACATTAAAAAAAAAAATTCTTTAGGGCTGCTCCTGATCACCACACACTAACCACACCAACATTCACATTGACTGTTCATCGTACTGTACGATATATATCGTACTGTACGACATATCACAATCTAACATCCTCCAATAGGAAGATTTCAGCTCTGTTGATCGTACTATACGATACACATCGTACTGTACGATAATCATCCCGCATAATTTCCTACCGTACTGTATGATTCCTCCTCTTCGTACAATACGATCCACGTCAGCAACGGATTGGGACGAATTAAAGCCAGTTGGTACGACATTATTGAGTATCGTACTGTACGATCCATTCGCTTCGTACGGTACGATCCACATCAGCACAAAGGACGAATTCGAGTTAAAACGGTTCGGTACGATATTTATTATGTATCGTACTGTACGATCCACATATTCGTACAGTACGAAACTTTTGGTCAAAAGTCGTACTGAGGGCGTCGGGACAATCGATTTTGCCTGATCGTACTGTACGATAACTATCGTACTGTACGATTTGACTGCCTTTTCCCGAAACGATTGGTCAGAACATTAATTGTATATCGTACTGTACGATCATATATTCGTACTGTACGATTTACGAAAAATCCTATAAAAACCCTTGCCTAGGCTGTTCAATTCACTCAACCCTCTCCTCACTCAGCCTTCACTTCGTTTTCGCGCCCTCCTGCAATGTCTAAACGAGGTCGGATGACTGCCGGAAGCTCGTCCTCCTCCAGTCGTCAACCCGATCGCTTTCTGAATAGTGAAAATGAGGAAGCCTACTACCGCTACAAGGCTTGCAAAATTTCTCCCTCAAAAATGCTTAATCAGGCCGCTCTAAATTTCGAGGTAATGGGCCTTTTTGCCTCCACCACCTTTCAATTCCTACTCACCCTAGCGTTTCCATACAATTCTGAACTCCTTTTTGAATTTCTTGCCAACCTCACCTACACCGTCGATAACACCACTTTTCACTCCCTTGTTTGTGGCCGCCCCGTTGAAATAACTAGAGCCGACATCGCCCAACATATTGGGCTGTCCACTGAAGGACCTATGGTTCGCTCGTTTCTTACCGATGATTTTGATTGGAGCGATGTAAATAGAGTCCTTAGAAATACTGTTTTTCATCAACACCAGCCTATAGTCCAATCCTTAACCCGCAATGCCCGTATAATTCAACATGTTCTTCGAACCTCTATCATACCCAAAGGTGGCGACCGCATCAATCTGACCCCTACCCTGTCAGTCGCTACCTACCTGATTATGTCCAACATTAAGTTTGATGAGGTCAATTTGATTAGCAACTATATTCGGCACATGACTTTTGTTCATCTTCCCACCACTCGACGGAAACAAAATCTGGCTCTTGGTCACCTCATAGGATATATCCTCTACCATAAATATCAATTATCCTATCCTGGTGAACCCGACATGCTTCATATTTTCTATACGGATGCTTCCTTCCGTATCCTCTTTCATCGGGGACATGAGCCTGAAGAACCCGTCTTTGATGAAGAAGAAGGAGAAGATGCACCAGCCGCAGCTCCAGCTCGACCACGACGCCATGCTGCACCCCGAGCACCTGCACCAGCACCAGCTCCACCACACCCAAATGATGACTTAGTCGCCCGCTTCGACCAGCTGCAGACTCGCCTCGACATACATATTCAAGAACAACATCAGCAACACGAGGCTGATATGCAATAGTTTGGAGAGCGTTTTACAGCAATTGATCACCGCTTCGACGCTCTATTTCAATACTTTCAGCCAAATCCACCTCCACCACCACCTGATCAGGACCCGTCTGACTAGATTGTCTATGTTTGCATTGTAGTTTTTTCTGTTTTTCCGCTTTTGTGCTTTTAGTTGCTCCTCCTTTTTGTGCTATCAAAAGGGGGAGAAGTTTGTTGTAATGTTGTAATGCCCATTTATCTAAATGCAGTATCTTTTGCTTCGTACTTGCTTATAGTATTTTTTTTCCCTTCTTGTGTTTAATTTTTTTTTTAAAAAAAAAAACAAAAAAAAAAACAAAAAAAAAAACAAAAGAAATATTTTTCTTTCTTACTTGCAACAAATTATTTGACATCATCAAAAAGGGGGAGATTGTTGCAACCCATGACCCCGAGTTTGAGATTTTGATGATGCCAAATAATGAGTGTTTTGGAACTGCTTTTCATTGATTATTATTTTATTTATTATTTTCCTTGAGCACTAACATTTCAGGAAGATCACAAGTGACTCAGGAAGAAAGGAAGACTCAAGACCGGGTAGATTAGGAGTATGAGTCAAACATTGTATTTTCCATTTATTGTATTTTTTACTTTATTGAGTCTGGCCACATAATGCGTAAGAGTAAAAGCAACCATGCACACACACAGGGGGAGAGTTCTTTTTTAACTGCAAAATATAACTAAAATTCTTCTCTGTAGATCGTACTGTACGATTTTAATTCGTACCGTACAATCCAAGATATGTGGGCAAATCTGTGAATAGATCGTACTATACGAAGTCTTTTGTACTGTACGATATGTTCAGATCCAAAACCTTAACCGTGTTTTAATTTAAGCAAGTGATTTTGCGTCGTTCGTACTGTACGAACCTGTTCGTACTGTACGATCCGTTTTTAATACTTACTTAAATTAACCCGTGATTAGTGCATGTAATCCAGGCCTAACCAAAATTTGAACATCGTACTGTACGAACTAGATCGTACCATACGATGAATAGAGACGAAGTATGATCGTCCCGGATATCGTCCTGGACGATCTCTTGGTTTTGTCACATTGTACTTTACGATCGTAATCGTACCATACAATGAACAGAGACGACATCCGATCGTCCAGACCATCGTCCTGTACGAATAGTATTTTGTTGGATCGTACCGTACGATAATATATAGTACAGTACGAATTGTTTTTGAACTGTTCGTACATCTTCGTACCAGGACGACGTCTGTTTATGAAGATCGTACTGTACGATCCCAGATCGTACTGTACGAACAGTAACGGCTACTTTTGAATTCAGAGGTTTTTGGAGCCTTTTTTAGATATCAATCAAGTTCTTTTTGGGTAAGATTGACAGAGGGTGTGAACGTGATTAGTGAGGGATTCCAAGGGAGAAAACTCTAGAGAAATTCTTGAGGGTTGAGAGAGGAAGGAGGAGGTGAGCGTTGTGAGGGAGAAGAGGTGTGAGGGAGATCACACGGTTGCTCCAAGCTTGCTGCATCTTGCTCCTCCTGTGGCCCGAGAAGGATTTGAGGGAGGATCTCCAAGGGAAAGGCTCGTCTACATCCGTTACCTCGAGGTTCTCTGCCTTCTCCAGGAGGGAGAAAAACGAGAAGGTTCTCTGCCGTCGCCAGGAGGGCGAAAACAGAGTTTGGTATTCCGCCACGCCGGGTTGGTGAAAGGGAGGTTTGTACAGGCTTCTCCGCCTTGCCAAGGGGGGCAAAAGGAGAACTATTTTTATAGTGAAAATTCCGGAGTGGAGGACTCCGGGGAGTGGACGTAGGTCATATTTTGACCGAACCACTATAAAATTCTTGGTGTGTTTTTTCTTTATCATTGTTTACTTTTTGCTTGCACTTTAAATTTGTAATATCTATTGCATGTGAAATTTTATGAAAGTAAAATTGCATAAATCTTTGTTTTAAAATTTCAAAAACAACAAAAAATTAGAACTCTTGTTTAGGGTTAATTTTATTAAGAAAAAGACTTTTACAATTCACCCCCCCTCTTGTCGTTTAGTAATTTCAGGGACCCAAGCAAGAAGAGAAGGAAGAGTTCTCTTTCCACCAGACTCCTTCTCGACCACCACTAGACTTCCATCCAGCCATCAATTGATGCTGGAATTCTGCCCAACTACTAAGTGACGCCGGAATTTTGCCTGGCCACCAACTGATGCCAAAATTATGCATGGCCACCAGCTAACGTCGAAATTCTTCCAGGCCACCAAATGACGCTGGATTTCTACCCGGCCACCAAGTGGCACTAAATTTTCACCTAACCACCAACTGACGCCAGATTTCTAGCCGGCCATCGATTAACACTGGAATTTTACTCGGCCACCAACTGATGTTATATTTCTACCCGACCACCAACTGATGTCGGATTTTTGCTCAGCAATTAATCGATGCTAAACTTTTACCCGGTCACCTACTAACAATTGACTTACACTCGGTCGCCGACTAACATCAGACTTCTGCTCGGCTGCCGATTGAAGACAGACTTCCACCCAGCTTCCAATTATTCTTGGACTTCCAACCAATAATATTCCTTTCAACCTCCCTCTTAAGATAACAATCTTTACAATCTCCATCACCTACTGACTATGGTCTTTCTAACCTCTATCACCTCTAGACAATAATCATTTCGACCTCCATCGCTCACCAACTATGATCCTTCCGACCACCATCACCCAAAAACCATAATTCTGACCTCCGTCGCCCATCAACTATGGTCTTTCTGACTAGACTAACATATAAATATTGATTCTTCCAATTTTCATCATGTAATGCATTATATATGATGTATATTTGTTACATCAAGCCTAGGCCTTCCCTCCTATGAATTGCCTCATTTATAATTAACTGTAAATACTAATAGATTCATTCAAATTGGGCTAGGCCCGATGGCTTTTCCCCTTTCAAGATTTCGACACAAAAATCTTGGTGTCTCTCATAAATATTCTACCATCTCTCTTATCTGATTGTGTGCTGGATCTTTATACAAAGCTAAGTTGTTAAACTTTAAATTTCTCTACCATCGCAATTATTCTAGGACGAAATAGTTTGACACTATTTATGGGAATGTGGTTTGTGAGAATGTGGTTCCCAACTAGGAGGAAGTTTTTTCTCTAACCTCAAAAGTTCATTCATGTCAATTTCTTAACATCAGCTATTGCTGCATCAATTTCATGGGAATTAAATGTGTACTTGGGGGGCGGGGGGGACCTTGATTATAGCTATGATCAAGAAGACTCTTCAAACTCTTTTAATATCCAAGATGATATCTTAGGATCCTAAAGCTTCTAGTAAATGCAATGATGCTTTTAATAAATTTTAAGCATTATACAGTTCATAGCTTGACTTCTACTCTTTGGGCAAGATCTTAATCTAGGCCATAAAAAGATAATAACAATATATAGATAGCCATTTCTTCACCTTTAAATCAGGATATACATGACGTTCACCCCCTTCCAATCAAGGAAAAATTGAACCCAGGAGGATTCAGTTTAACCTCTTTCATATAGGTTAACAATATCGAGCAACACTCTGACATATAACTTCGAATAGGTCAAATATCCTAGGAGGATGTTAATCAAATTTTAAAATTCATGATTTAGGAAATACATAATCTTTATTGTGTCTCAATCATTGGATATTTGATTCTACGGGATTCAATCTAACCTCTTCCATACAGGTTAATGTCATTGAGCAGTGCTTCGACATAAAACTTTGGATAGGTTAAAAATTCTTAGGAGGATGTTAATAAAATTATAAAATTTTTTATTCGAGAAATATACAATCTTTATTATGTCTCAATTACTAAATGATTAATCTCAGGAGGATTTAATCTGACCTTTTCCATACAGGTTAACGATATTAAGTATTACTCTGACAAACAACCTTGGATATATTATATATTCTTGGTGGATTCTCTCGATCTCTTCCATAGAGGTTAACGTCACCGAGCAACACTTTGACATACAATCTTAGATAAGTCATACATCTGTGGTGGATTCTCGAGACCTCTTTCATTCAAGTTAACATTATCAAATAATAATCTAATAAATAACATCAGATAGGTTAAATAACCCTTATGAATTTCTGTCAATGTCATCAAGCAATGTTCTAGCAAATAATCCCAAAAAGGCTAACCTATGAGGTAGCCTCAAAGGAAAGTTAGTAGTGGACAAAGTCCTCACTAGAAGAACTCTATTAGAATAAGCAATTGATAGGGTCATCACTTATTCAAAAACCTTAAAAGGCTAAAAAGATTTAAAATGTATAGTTATACAAAGACCTTAGTGTAACGTCCCAGATATCAATAGTGAAAGGATTCATCTGTTTCTTATCTTTTTATCTTTTTCTTCTCGTTCAGATCAATACAGTCATCCAGAGATAATTGTATTACAGGAAAGAAATACAACATCTACTATAATCCACATATCAACATATACACAGTCCAAAGAGAGTCCAAAAGAATATGTACAATAGCCATACGGCTACAAAACAAAAGCCTACCAAGGGCTACAAAAACAAAGCTACAGCGATCGAAGAAGCTTCACGCGGGAGGCTCTACACCTAAAATATTAACCACATATAATGAGCTTAAATAGCCCAGCAGGTCACCAAAGCCTACAACTGAAATCAAAGCACGACACTGGAAACAATATGCAGGTCAATGAAATCAAGTCAAATCAATCAGTCGCACATTATCAATGAATCAATGCAGATACGGAAATCAATACGGAACAGAAATCAATAAAATCAATGAACAGTAGGGAATCCATAAAGCTCAAGAAATCAATGCGTCAGTCAAATCTCTACAGTCTCTATCATAGCAATCGATAACATCAATTACATCAATACGGTCGCCTAGCCATCTTATCTATCGTATCAGTCTATAACATCAGTCAAATCAATAGAATGGAATCGTATCAGCACATACACTTGCAAATCTATCATTCAATCTCACTTACTTCCCGTCAGTACGGCAGCGTATCAATATTCATAAAGAGAACAATCCATTGACGACCACGAACGATGCTACAACAGTGAAACCACGTCAATCAATTCAGTAAAGCAATTACTTCCGGTCAATAATATCCATCGGCTCAAAATCCCAATAAACGATCAAATCAATACAGCAAAAGAGTAGGATCAATACAATCGGCAAATACAATTGAAATCAATCAATGCAATAAAATCATATACAACAATCAAATCGATAAATCAATAAACAATCAATCCAATCAATCAATGATCGGTACTACGAATCAATGTATCAGTGGATCTATATCAGTATCCGTATCAGTAGTATCAATCATGTCCGTGAATCAATAAATCCATAATATCGATGAATCAATAATGTCGGTATCTATATCCACAATTCAATACAACATTCATATCCATAGCGGTGTCAGTATCCATGAATCAATACAACATCCATCCATATCCATAGCGGTGTCGGTATCCAGTGACAAGAGTAACATGCAATATCAATGAAATCGTACAGTAACGATAAATCCGTAAATCCATAAATCCGTAAATAAAATCCAATCAGTAATAAGTCAATTCAATACAATAAATTCATCAATATCAATAAATCAATCAGAAATCAATAGGTCAATGCATATCAGGAAATCCATACAATGCAATATCATACATATACAATTTCATACAATGGTCTTACTGAACAAGTACAAACACTGGCTATTATCAATAGTGCTGTTGTAGAAATTCATAGTGCTGTTGTAGAATCCATATTGCTGTTGTAGATATTCATACGTTGGTTTCAATAAGAGTCGTCACTCTGTTGCCCGTCGGCCGCCCGTCGGCATATTAAACTCCTTATGACTCCCAATCGTTATATCGATAATCAATGGTTTAAAGGAAAGCCCGTCGGCCCACCATCCTGTACAGGTCAAGTCAATCTCCAACCAACGTTCAACCAGGTTCCCACTTGTCTTTCAACATCAATAATCAGATAGTCACATTCATATGCATTCAATTCATCAATTTCGGGAGAATCGAAAATTTTACGAAAATCCAGCGGCATAACGGCAGTATACAGAATTTACACAAAAATCACCGAAACAGAAATTTACCAAATTATTACATAACGTGCACAACAACAATATTAGACTATTATTCTACTGAAGCCACATCAATAAACATCCTGATATTTTTCTATTCGATCAAAATCGCACAGAACCCAAAATAACCGGTAGAATCGTTACAGAAAATACTCAAAACGTGTAGAAAACTCATATCAATAACATATCAAAAGTTGTGCGGTGAAAGTTTCGTCAATACAAAATAGTGCGCATTTTTCGGTAACAAAAATATAAATCTGAGCACAAAACGACCAAAACTCAACATCTTCGAAAATAGAAATAGGATTCGGAGTCCTTACAGCGAGATAAACAAATTGCTCAACAGCAGCGACGGACGAAAAGCGCTCCACGGCCTCCGAAAATGAACTTTTCCTTCGCTTTCCTTCTCTTTCTCTCTCCTCAGATATTTTTGTTTTTATAAAATGATTTTCTCTCTCCTCAAAACGAGCTGATTTCCTTATATCATTAGTCTGATCGGCCCGGCCGATTGCCACATCGTCCTGACCGATCAGAACAAAAATCCAATCAGCCCGGACGATTCCTTAGGCCGATAATTTTGATTTTGCTCTCGGGATTCTTGTCGTATCTGATCGTCCCAGGACGATCCAAAATCGGCCTGGATGATCCCATTCCAGAAAAATCAGCTGTTTCAATGCACTGATCGTCCTGGACGATCTCAATGTCGTCTCGACGATCTTGGGAGAAAAATCAGATTCAGACAGAAAATCGAAGGAACGAGCTCTCACAATCTCCCCACCTTAAAAAAATGTCGTCCCGACATTTCCCTTAGGTGTCCGGAGCAAAACGAAACAAAACAAATCCAATCAATCGGAAAATCGTACAAATCACATCGAAACAGATAATAACTAAACTCGTACCAGTCACATCAGCAGGCACTGAAGAAACATCTTCCACCATTGCTTGCACATTTTCAGTCTGAACATTCGGAACAGGTCCTTGCCTAAGTCCAGCACTTAGGCAATCAGTCATTCTATGTCCATATGCACCACATCGGAAGCATTGCCCTGTTCTCCGATAACACTGTCCCAAATGTCTTTTCCCACAACATGTACAAACATTAATCCTTGCTCTGCTACCTTCCCCACTTTTCTTGCTACGTCCAGAGCGTTTTGCTAACTTGTCACTCACCATCTGAGCGACCATGTCAGCAAACTTATTCATATTTTCAGATGTGAGCGGGAGATCAGTAGCAGACTCAACTGTCTTTCCTTTCGGATCCATTGGCCTGGTCAATACAAATCATTCGAATCAAATAAAATCGGAGAAATCAAACACAAAAACCAAACAAATCAAATAATGCAATTATCACTATCACTTTGGATATAAGCAAATCCTTTCACTACACTTGCTCTGATACCAATTTGTAACGTCCCAGATATCAATAGTGAACTGATTCATCTGTTTCTTATCTTTTTATCTTTTTCTTCTCGTTTAGATCAATACAGTCATCTAGAGATAATTGCATTACAGGAAAGAAATACAACATCTACTATAATCCATATATCAACATATACACAGTCCAAAGAGAGTCCAAAAGAATATGTATAATAGCCATACGGCTACAAAACAAAAGCCTACCAAGGGCTACAAAAACAAAGCTACAGCGATTGAAGAAGCTTCACGCGGGAGGCTCTATACCTGAAATATTAACCACATATAATGAGCTTAAATAGCCCAGCAGGTCACAGAAGCCTATAACTGAAATCAAAGCACGACACTAGAAACAATATGCAGGTCAATCAAATCAAGTCAAATCAATCAGTCGCACATGATCAATGAATCAATGCAGATACGGAAATCAATACGGAACAGAAATCAATAAAATCAATGAACAGTAGGGAATCCATAAAGCTCAAGAAATCAAGGTGTCAGTCAAATCTTTACAGTCTCTATCATAGCAATCAATAACATCAATTACATCAATACGGTCGCCTAGCCATCTTATCTATCGTATCAGTCTATAACATCAGTCAAATCAATAGAATGGAATCGTATCAGCACATACACTTGCAAATCTATCATTCAATCTCACTTACTTCCCGTCAGTACGACAGCATATCAATATCCATAAAGAGGACAATCCATTGACGACCACGAACGATGCTACAACGGTGAAACCACATCAATCAATTCAGTAAAGCAATTACTTCCGGTCAATAATATCCATCGGCTCAAAATCCCAATAAACGATCAAATCAATACAGCGAAAGAGCAGGATCAATACAATCGGTAAATACAATTGAAATCAATCAATGCAATAAAATCATATACAACAATCAAATCGATAAATCAATAAACAATCAATCCAATCAATCAATGATCGGTACTATGAATTAATGTATCAGTGGATCTATATCAGTATCCGTATCAGTAGTATCAATCATGTCCGTGAATCAATAAATCCATAATATCGATGAATCAATAATGTCGGTATCTATATCCACAATTCAATACAACATTCATATCCATAGCGGTGTCGGTATCCATGAATCAATACAACATTCATCCATATCCATAGCGGTGTCGGTATCCAGTGACAAGAGTAACATGCAATATTAATGAAATCGTACAGTAACGATAAATCCGTAAATCCATAAATCCGTCAATAAAATCCAATCAGTAATAAGTCAATTCAATACAATAAATCCGTCAAATCCGCCAATATCAATAAATCAATCAGAAATCAATAGGTCAATGCATATCAGGAAATCCATACAATGCAATATCATACATATACAATTTCATACAATGGTCTTACTGAACAAGTACAAACACTAGCTATTATCAATAGTGCTGTTGTAGAAATCCATAGTGCTATTGTAGAATCCATATTGCTGTTTTAGATATCCATACGTTGGTTTCAATAAGAGTTGTCACTCTGTTGCCCGTCGGCCGCACGTCGGCATATTAAACTCCTTATGACTCTCAATCGTTATATCGATAATCAATGGTTTAAAGGAAAGCCCGTCGGCCCACCATCTTGTACAGGTCAAGTCAATCTCCAACCAACGTTCAACCAGGTTCCCACTTATCTTTAAGCATCAATAATCAGATAGTCACATTCATATGCATTCAATTCATCAATTTCGGGAGAATCGGAAATCGTACGAAAATCCAACGGCATAACGGCAGTATACGGAATTTATACAAAAATCACCGAAACAGAAATTTACCAAATTAATACAGAACGTGCACAACAACAATATAAGACTATTATTCTACTGAAGCTACATCAATAAACATCCTGATATTTTTCTATTCGATCAAAATCACACAGAACCCAAAATAACCGATAGAATCGTTACAGAAAATACTCAAAACGTGTAGAAAACTCATATCAATAACATATCAAAAGTTGTGCGGTGAAAGTTTCGTCAATACAAAATGGTGCGCATTTTTCGGTAACGAAAATATAAATCTGAGCACAAAACAACCAAAACTTAACATCTTCGAAAACAGAAATAGGATTCGGAGTCCTTATAGTGAGATAAACAAATTGCTCAACAGCAGCGACGGACGAAAAGCGCTCCGCGGCCTCCGAAAATGAACTTTTCCCTCGCTTTCCTTCTCTTTCTCTCTCCTCAGATATTTTTGTTTTTATAAAATGATTTTCTCTCTCCTCAAAACGAGCTGATTTCCTTATATCATTAGTCTGATCGGCCCGGCCGATCGCCACATTGTCCTGGCCGATCAGAACAAAAATCCAATCGGCCCGGACGATTCCTCAGGCCGATAATTTCGATTTTGCTCTCGGGATTCTTGTCGTATCTGATCGTCCCAGGACGATCCAAAATCGGCCTGAACGATCCCATTCCAGAAAAATCAGCTGTTTCAATGCACTGATCGTCCTGGACGATCTCAATATCGTCCCGTACGATCCTAAGAGAAAAATCAGATTCAGACAGCAAATCGAAGGAACGAGCTCTCACACTTAGTAGGTTAAAAAGCCTCAAAAGGTTTAGGTATACAAAAATCTTAGTAGGAAAAAAGCCTCTAAGAGCGCGGATGATAATATATTAAAGTATATCTTAAAGATGCATAAATGACTTAGTTTCCTATAGAGGATTTCATTTCAAATAAAAAATAAGCATCAAGCTCATAAAAATTTATATGCAATATCATTGGAGTCACATTGTAAAATTATACATTAAGTTTAAGTATATATTTATTTTCATAAGAAATTAAAATTAAAGTTATACTAGAATCATCCAAATAAGTAAATGTCATCAAGCAAAAAACAACATAAAAAATGTTAAATATCCTTGACATGTTCTATTGGCCTCTTCTCTACTATATATTGAAGCATCTCCTATAACTTCTTCTTCAACGAAAGATTATAACCTGATCATTATAAAGTCTCCACTAAATTGACATTATTAGTGTGTCGCCAAATTACTAACATGGCACACTATTTTGACCCCTTCAATCAGAGATATCTGATATCTGCACACATCAGTATAGATGCATTTTACCATAGTAAAATGTAACTAAACCACCACCATCATCGGCTCTTCATCTGATGTCTGCCGTTGGTTCTTCACTTCATATCAGCCATCATCGACTTCTCACTAAATAGCTATTAGCAATACACTCTCCAATTGTCTCCTTCAGCTCTCCACCTAACCATCAATCTACCTCAGACTTCCACTCAATCGTTGATTTCTGATGGACTTCCACTCAAACAACATCAAAATTCTTCTCATATACCAATAATAATTGGTTCTCCTCTTGAGTACCATTATCTTCAGATCTTTTTAAATCACCCTCACATATAAGAAACTATTGATCTTCTTCTATCAGAGTTTACATTTTAATAATACTAAAAAAATTATTAACTGTTTTAAAAAAAATAGAATAGATGGGCGGTACCATGCTGCCGCCCTCCAAATTGAAAAAAAAAAAGTGGGCCTCATAGCAAAAAAATTACAATTTTAACTATAGTTGGCGGTTAGCTAGCTGCTCAGATCGTGGGGTTGGGGCGCGCCATTTAATTTGTACAACATCATAGGTGGCCTTTAGCTATGGCTGGTGACAGACATATTTGGGTCTTCAGGACCATTTTTTGAAGTTTCAAACTCAATTTTAATACTTTTAAAGCTATTCGAGACCTCTACACCTAAGTCAAATTATTTTCAAGTTTTAAATTGCATAAAAATTTCTCCAAAGGCTGTGGTAATATTGACTTGACTTTTGTATGAGGTCACTATGACCTTTCCTAGACTCCAGACCCTAGGACTCCTTAGATCCTAGAATCCTTCTAAATTCAAGATCTTAGGATTCTTCTAGACTCTAGACCCTAGGATCAATTTAGATCGTATATCAATTTAGACCAAAATCCAAGGCTAAGAAGGGCTTAAGTCTTGAGAGCCTTTCCCAATGTTTTTTTAAATACTTAAAAACCTAGTCAACTGACCTCTGACTCAAAGTTTATCAATTTAATATTGATAATACATGTTTTTAGGGTTAGCCCTCCAAATTTGAGCTCAATCTAATGCTTCTAACCCCAGAAAATAAATTTATTTCCAAAGGCTACAAAATCTTCAAATATTTATGACCT
This sequence comes from Dendrobium nobile, assembly GCA_022539455.1. Taxonomy (NCBI): domain Eukaryota; kingdom Viridiplantae; phylum Streptophyta; class Magnoliopsida; order Asparagales; family Orchidaceae; genus Dendrobium; species Dendrobium nobile. The sequence continues at coordinate 72,731,792 of CM039735.1, read as the reverse complement.
ATGTCACTAGACCTATCACCCAGTGAAATTTGACATTGGAGCCCCCTCCAAAACCTTTAATCACTCCTAGACCTTTGATATTGATATGTTAAACATTAAACTACATTTTTCTAGACTCACTTTGACCCAGAATTGATTAAAGGTCAAAATGACCATAATGTCCTTTAACAGGATTTTTTTGACTTTTGACCAAAATTTAATATGGTTCAACCTCATCAACCTTTAAAATATTTTCCAATTAATTTCAAACATCACTTGGGACCTATTAGACCAAATCCCAAACCCTGGGTCAGTTTGGTTGATCAAGCCAACCTAGGTTGACCTAAAGGTCCCTTAAGGGTCAAAACAATCATTTTGATCGAAATGACCTCCCTATGCCTTGGGACCACTCCCAACACATTCAAAATGTCGTTTAAAATTTTTTGATCCTACGCATAGCCCCTGGGTCAACCTGGTTAACCAAGGCAACCTAGGTTGACCCAATGACTCTTTAAGGGCTAAAATAGGTCATTTGACCCAAATGACCTTTTCAGACCATGAGACCACACCCATTAGACTCTAAATATCCAAACAAATCCTTTGGACTCTAAATTAGGTCTTGGGTTAACCTGGTTGACCAAGTTAACCTAGGTTAACCCATTAACCCTTAAAGAATTTAAATGGGTTAGTCAAACCCATTAAATCAAATCAATGCTTTCAAATGTTCAAATCCTCCAAATTGGATGTCTTGAACACTTCTAAACCTACCATGGGTCAAACCATGGTCAAGTTAACCAAGTTAGTGCTTCAAGACTTGGTCAAACTTGATCAAACTCCCTCCCATATTTTTAAGCCTAACTCCTTAACATCTCTCCAACTTATAACTCCAACAGCTCAAAAGTTCCCTCTATGCCACCTCAGCAGCCACATGGTATGGAAACTAGTCAAATGGTCAAACCAACCATTCAAATGGGATTGCATGGTTAAACTCCTCTTTTAACCCCAACTCCATACTCCAAAGTACATGGGATGACTCCACCAATAGCTCCCACACCCCTTTCCTGCCACCTCAGCTTGTTTTGACCCTTTGACTAGTCAATATGGTCAACTCAAGGCCTTAAGCCTTTCCAAAATACCAAATACAATATTTAACCCCATAGCCTTTGGCCTAAGATGCAGTGGATTTATTTTTTTTATGGTTAAAGCTCTCCTCAAGCTCTCCAAACTGAGCTCAAGGCTTGGTTTAGCCGTAAATGGAAATGGTCCTCCCACCTCTTACCCAAAGTAACCAATGGAAAGATGGCTTGGTTTAGCCTTCCCCCTGTCATTGTAATGACTTGGGACACTTGTCCCCCATCAAAGCAAGGTCCTTGATGCATCAAGACCATCCAGCCACCTCCAAGAGATTTGAATAGGGAAAAAGCCCCATTTTGAGCTTCACTCATCATCTCACACTCTCTCCCATCCTTGAGCCTCCTAAAGCACCCCAAGCATTTCTTTGAACTCTAGACACCTCTCCTCCCATCTCTCAACTAAAACCCACCATGAAACACCTCTCAGCGACGAGCTTTCTGGCAATCCCAAGCATTTTCCACCCAAGGAGATGTAGTAATCAATCCAAGGCATTTTAGATCATGCTTCCAAGTAGGAAAATTTATGTGGATAGTCTACAAGCTAAACTGTATAAAGAACTTGAAGATTCAATAGTAAAATCCCTTAAAAACCTTAGACCTAGGTCATAGTCCTTAAGATAAAATAACTTTTGTTTGAGTTGTTTCAAAATGTGAAGTGGAAACCCCATTAAATCTGTTCATTAATACAATCTAGGTTTAAAATTTTATGAGATTTGGTCGTCAGGATCATGAGAACAAGCCATAAGTTAATTTTAGAGTGTTAATCGTGGCCCGTTACAAATGTACATTTTCTGGGTCATTGATCTTGCAATCAACGACCCAGATTGTGTCTGTCTTTGTCTCTATCAGACCACAAACCCATCCCCGCAATTGTTGGCTCATCCGGCTTGAACCAGGCCCTTTGTTCCAAATTGCAGGATTACTCCACCGTTTGATCTCTTTTGGCAGAGATCAAATTGTTGTATTTAATCATGGCCGTCTAATACAATCTATGCGGATTTGATAGCCATGGTTATCCACTGACATGGCTAAGTAGCTAACAGTGTCCCGACGCATGGTTTTCCTAGGGTATGCCGCATAGAGGACGCAGCGTACTGCCACCACAGCCCGCACTGTGGACTGGTGAACCATAACACACCACATGGTCTGCTACCCAACTTTTAATTTAAAAATGATCTTAAATTAATTTAAAATCATTTTCAAATCCAAATTAGTTTAAAAAATTATTAAATTTTTTTTTTATAAAATATATTAAGATATTTAGTAAATTAATTTCTTTATTTTAAAATTAAAATTATATTAAATTAATATATGTAATTTGAATAATCATAAAAATTTTAAATTTCTAATATTTAATTAATTTTTTAATTAATTATTATTTAAATAAATAAATAATAATAATAAATATATTTTATTTTAGATATTTTAATTTTATATATATATATATATATATATATATATATATATATGTGTATATATATACATATACATATAATATTTAATTTGACATGTATTTAATTATTATTATTATTATTTATTTTTTTATTATCTGAAAACTTATTTTAAAATGTTTTAATAATAAAAAATTATTTTAAAATATTATTGCATGTATTTAAACATTTTGAATTTAAAGAATTTTCTCAATTGACTTCATTGATTTTTTTTAATTAAAAGTAATATAATATTTTGAAGCTTTTAGAATTTGAATTTTCTTAACTTGTTTTTTATTTTATTTTATTTAGATGATTTATATATTTAAAATATCTATTAAGCACCTTTAGCCATTTAATATCTAACTATAATTTAATTAAATATTGATTAAAACTATTTTAAAATTGTAAAATATTTAATTTAGTTCATACTCTATTTTATATAACAATTTAGAAATTATTTTGGATCATATTTTTAATATTTTATTAAGATCTATAATTTTAAAAGTTTGTATATCTTTAAATATATATGTAAATTTTGAGTGTCTAGAGTGATGTCTTGAAATCTTAAATATAGATTGGACTATTTGGATAGATTTGATGGGGAGGGTTAATGACTAATTAGCTTAATTATTCATTAACCCATTTATTAGTCATTCAATTTAATTTAGTATTTTGTATGTGTAGGATACGCACACCACTTAGCCTAGGATCTCGTAGATTTAAGGACTTGATTATGTTATGCTCGTGCATTTGTTTATATGATTTTCAAGGGTTAGTAACATTGATTTAACCCTGTAAAACTTAGTGACACCATTAAGGATAATAATAAAAAATTTGTATAGAGAACTTAGAGAAAATCCCAATAATTAGGATACAAACCCCCTTGAATTGAAACTTTGAACAAATAAACATAGTGACATCACCCTTTCATACAAATTATCCAACTGATTTTTGAAGTCATTAGGCCCCTTAATTAATTCAATTAGGTTTAAGTCCTTAATTAACCTCTTAGACTTCTAAAAATGATAATAAATCAAAATGAAATCTAAAAAATACATGAATACCTATAACTTATCATAATTAATCCCTTAACCACTTTAATTTGACCGCAATTATAAGAATAATTGAATTTTAATTAAAAATCAAGTTTTAATTAATTTAATTAATTAAAAATAATTAAAAATCCCAAAAAATTCTCAAACACTTGCTGATATCTCATTAGATTATTTTTGATATTTGGAGGTAATTTCAAAAAGTTTGGAGTTTATTTAGGTTTAAATCATTAAAATGCCCTTTAATTAATATAATTAAAATAATTCAATAAATACCCAAATTTCATAAAATCATAACTAATTATAGAAAATTCTAAATGGATCAAACTCAAAGGCACCCAACTTGAATTAAAATATAATATTTTAAAAAAATATCAAATCTTCAAAATTTGATCAAAGTTAAAAAGTCAACAATCTGGTCAAACTTAAGCCAAAATCAACTTAAAACTTTAGAAATTCATAACTTTTAGTATAAAACTCCAAATTGAGTGTGCTAATAGTCTAACTACTCATTATAAGTCCTAATATTTATAAAAAATTTGAAACTTTCAAAATTTACTTTAATGAAGAAAGTTAAAAGTTAAAAGGGTCTAAAAAATTATTTAGATGATTCATCAAAATTAATATAATGCTTTTAAATGATTCTAATAAATCCTTAAAAATTTAATAATTCATCAAAATTCCAAAAATTTCTAATTTGATTAATAAAAAATTTAAAAACATTCTAATAAATAACAACCACTCCAGAGATAAAGTTTTTTGGATGGACTACTCTAGGTTGCGGGGCTACGTGTCCTAAGGAGGGCTGGTTCCTCGAGTCTGGGCACAATGACACGAATGAATTTAATGGAGTGTTAAACATCAAAATTAACTTAAAAATTAATTATTTAAAAAAATTAAAATCCTTAATTCAACTACATCAATAAGATTTTTAGGATGGACTGCTCTGGGCTATACGGGGCTACGTGTCCTAAAGAGGCTTGATTCCTCGAGCCTGATAACACAATGTCACGAACCTATTGATAGAAAATAAAAAATTACTTAACTCTCAAAATTAATGATTGATTAAATTATTTAAGGTTAATTCACCCTTAATTTCTAACCAATTAATCAATTTAATTAATCGCGATTGCTACTGGATAACCTAGGCCTATCGGGCTATAAACTTAGCCCCAATGAAAGTGAAATAAACTTCACGACCTTGGTGTGCAACAAAAATATCAATTATTTAACAACTAAAATATATCTAAATCAAGCTTTAACACATTAATATTTAAAATCTAATTAAAAGTTTTCCTTCAGCCTTTAATAAATTCAAACATTAGATAACTTCAACAAACAACCTAGTTTAGGATCTACCCCAGCCACATGACCTTTCACACACATTTTAGATGGTTTTCTAGGATAACTGACTCTAGATCTAGGCTAGGCTGATGTTTACTTTTCTACTGTGTTCTGAGTTTTTGAGATTTCATTGCATTTTATGATTGAAATTGCTTGGTGTATCTGTTTACTTTTACTGCACTCTTTAAATTGATGACGTGTTTATCAATTAGATTACCCTTTTGAGTTTTCTGTAGATGGTCGCACTCATACAGAGCAATAAAAGGGGCTAAATAAATAATAAATATAACTGCTACAGGTGCTTCAGATGCTTAGCTCCCAAATAAAAAAGAGTGTGATCAAGGTTATTTACATCTTTTTTGCATACATATATAACTACTTGAAAATAATTTTGATATTTAAATACTTAGGATAATCCTGCATGAGAGTCTAAAATTTTTATTTCATATTAATATAATTTGTTTGAGTATTGAGTTGTAAAAGTTGATTTTTGAGTTGGGATCCATGGATCCAAAGCATGGATTCCTAAGAGGAAAAGATACCCCTTTGGGCGATAGTACTTTCCTATTTGGAAGTTCAAATTTGGTTCATTCTTTTTTTTTTAATACTCAAAGTGGAAAGGGTAGCCTTCCCCTCGAGAGAAGAGTTCTCTTTTCCATTTAAGTAGTCAGCTATGAAGAATCCAATGAGCTTGAAGGAGAGAAGATCGAAGAATTAAAGATAAAGAGTATCCCACTCAAAGTCACTTCCATCTGTATTAGGACTAGAATTCGGATTGTTGAAAGTGGTGCCTGACCACTTTAATTTCTGTATTTTTTGGGTTTTAATAAGCAAGGCAATTTGTATATGAATATTTATTAATTAATTTGATTATATCTTATGTGTTAATATGATTGTGTATAAGATTGCTTATTTTTTTTAGTTTTTTTGCATTTGTGTGCTACTTTTTGCTTTAGCCTGTATACATGAGGCTCGTGAGAGTGTGAAATTTTTTCTACTCATAATTAAGATTTAAAATTTTAGGAGTTAAATAACATAAAAAGATAATGAATCTAGGCAATAAGCTGGGGATCACCCGAGGTCTCATGCATATTATTGTATCTCTTTTCATTATTTTAAGACACTTCCTCTCCTACGGGCAGAGTTCAAATAATCTAACCTATAAGGATGAGGTGCTGAACCTGGGGAATCCTAATCTTCTAAAAAACTATTTTAAGCCTTTTTTAAAATTTCAAGTATTCATTATTTGAGTATTTTAACCAGCATACATTGCATTAAAAATACACTTAAAAGAGTCTAAACTTTAATTATATATGTATTTAGTACTTTCACCTAATATAAGTCAAGGGCCACTTAGGACAATATCTAGATGTCAGCCCAAAGTCTCCAAAACTTTAATAAAAATATCCCTACCACTTTTTCGTAAAATGACAGAACTTATGTATTTAAAATCGACTAGGTGGTTAGCTGGCTCTTTAATCCAGGCTGGGAGTAAGTCTAAGTTTTGTATTATATTAGTTAGGTTCGGGTCACCACTGTGTGGTGTCCAATTTAGATTTAGGATTCAGGGTAGATCTTAGATCATTAGACCCCAACCTGTAGAAATATAATCTCAAATTTCTAATAAAACATTTAACTCAAACTAAGTCTTTTTTTGATCCAAAACTTAAAGCTCAACACTTAGATTAGGTTAGGACACTTCTGTATTATTCTAGAATCTCAAAGTGTCCCCTACTATTCTTTCCTTGACTCTGAAAATAAGTGCTCTAAATTGATCTATTCCCTATTAAAATTTTAAATTCAACTTCTTTCACATTACTCCTAAAAAATCTTTTAATGAAATTTTGCCACTATTTTAATCGAGAGTTTTTATAGAAGGCACCATTTTTCTATGATGTAACTAACTATAAGGGCTTGCTCTCGTAGGAGATTTAGAACCCACATCAATATCCAAAATTGATTTTCAAAACTTAGTTAATATTTCTTTTGGGAAATCAAACTCATAATGATCATTACTGTCATAATCATATGATTGCTAACATATGATATTTTCTTTCTTTGGAGAGATTTATTATGTGTTAGCATCAATTTGAATATGAAATTAATGATCATTTCTCTTAATTATCATAGTCAGATATTAGATTGAACAACATCTTGATCCTCCAAGGTCATATGTGGTTCTCCCTTAAATCAGGCTATGATAGCCAAGAGAAAATTTATAATTATGGATCTAAACCACTAAGGAATTTTATTTCCTTCTTCCAAGACAATAAATCACCCTTAGTGTTTGGTTCAATTTTAGAATTGAAATCTAAACTTACTCCTAAATTTCCTAAAAGAAATGTTCAAAACTCAAATTAGTATTCTTTAGAAAAATTTAACTAACAATGATCATTATCGTCATACCCGAATAATAACTAAATAATTATATATTCTTCCTTAGGGGAGATATATCATTTGTTCATAAGGTTTTGGGCATGAAATCAATGATAATTTACCTAGAATATCATAGTTAAAAATTAGATCGAACTTCATTTTGACCTTTTGAGGTCATATACAATTCCTTTCTGAATCTGATTATGATATTCAAGGTAAGATTTGTAATCATAGATTTGAACCCCATTCTAAAATTTTTATTTCCACTTCTCGAAGTGGTATGGTTTTTTTAGTGGGACGTTCGATCTCACAAGTCAAATCCAAAGTCGATTCCGAATTTCCAAAGAGAATTAATCCTTTTCAAAACTTGCTTTCAAAAATTCCACCAACATGTATGTATTTTCGAACTATGTAGGCTTTAACATCCGAAAATAAGGGGGAAAATGATATACCATCAAAAAATTATCTTGATCGAGCATGAATCTCGAAGCAAAATCAAGTTGAAAACCTTAAAAATTAAATTTGGAACCATCTGAACTCTAATTTCAGTAAACTTATAATCGAATTGAACATCTCAAAAATATAAACCAAACAACACCAGATTTGACCCAATCTGAGCTCATATGGGTCCAATATAATAACCCGAAGAGCATTTGGAAGATATAAACCATAATTTGGATTACAAAATAGTTTTGGAATGTGACATGCTTAGCATTGAGTGACTCGATGACACAAATCTAATGAGTCTAAGATTGCCAATAAATGGTCCATGATCAAGGAATTAACATCAGCCGTCAATTCAAACCACTCCTAATTTACCCATGATCTTCCTCTTTACTGGGCATGCCACTAACAGAAAATAATATATATACCCCTCATTTCTCATAAGGGGGACCCAAGCAAGAAGAGAAGAAAGAGCTCTCTTCCCACCACACTCCTCCTCAACCAACGTAGGACTTTAGCCTGGCCACCAACTGACGCCACAATTATGCTCAGTCACCAACTAAAGTCAGAATTCTGCCCGGCCACCAACTAACATCAATTTTTTGTTTGGCCGCCAACTAATATTGAATTTTTTCCTGGCCACCAATTGATGCAAGACTTCTGCTTAGCCACTGATTGACACTAGAATTACACTTTGCCGTCGAATGATGGTGGACTTCCGCTCGGTCATGAATTGAAGCCAGACTTCCACCCGACTTCCAATTATTCTTGGACTTCCACTAGACAACAATCCTTTCAACCTGCATCACCAAACAACGGTCTTTAGGACCTCCATCACCTACCGACCATGGTTTTTCCAACCTTTATCAACCGCTAGACAATAGTCATTCTGACCACCGTCGCCTGCCAACTGGGAACCTTCCGACCTTCATTACCCAAAAATGATCTTTCTGACCCCTATTGCCTGCGGACTTTGGTCCTGCCGACCAAACTAACATATCAATAATGATTCTTCCAATTTCCACAGTGTAATGCATTCTATATGAGGTATATCTATTAAATCAAGCTAATTCCTTCCCTCCAATGAAGGGCCTCATTTGTAATCAGCTGTAAATACTAGTGGATTCATTCAAGTTGGGCTAGGCCCCATGAATTTTCCCCTTTTCACAGTTTTCCATGTAAAAATCTTAGTGTCTCTAAATATTGCATCCTCTCTCTTATCTGATTGTGTGCTGGATCTTCATAGAAAGCTAAGATGTTAAACTTTATATTTATCTACTGCTATGAATATTCTAGGATGTAACATAAATAATTAATGTGGTTTTTTTAGAGTAGAATTAAAAATTTTAAATATATAATAATCACTTATTTTGTGAGAATACATTGATATAATTATTTATTTAACATCAGAAGAATTTTATTTTAAAATGTTAATAATAATTTTTAAATTTTTATCAATTCAATTAATTGTGTGATGATTCTCAAAATAAAATATTTTTTCTTTAGCATTATCATGGGGGGTCAAAGGTGGCAGTCACTAGTAACCAACACTAGCCACTAATGGTTGTTGAAGGTGGCAGACAAATGATACCATGGGTGGTGCTTGATAGTAATTAGAGGAGGTGGCTGGCAGTGTTGATGATTATTTTTAAAAATACTTAAAATATTTAAAAGTAAATTTGCACGTCTCTATAATTAATTATGATTTTTTTAAATAAAAAAAATGTAAAAATTCATTAAATAAGAATATTTAAAAAAAAAAAGAAAAAAAAAAGATCCCAAATAGGTCCAAAGTCTTGATATATCATCAAAAATTTATCTTGATCGGGCATGAATCTCAAAGCAAAATTAAATTGGAAACTTCTAAAATTAAATTTAAAGCCATATGAACTCCAATTTTAGCAAACTTATAGTCAAACTGAACGTCTCGAAAGGCAAACCCAACGACAAAAAAATTCAACTCAATCCGGGCCCAACTTGGTTTATATCGAAGACCCGAAGTGCATTTCGAAAGTTAAAACCATAATTTGGATGACCAAATAATTTCTGAACATGACATGCTCATAGTCAAATCAAGCGGCTCAATGAGATAAATTCAACGAGCCCAATATAGTTGAATTATCATTACAACATTTAAATGTCTAGTAAATGGTCCACAATCAAGGGGATCATCAACATATGCTATCCAATTAAACCACTCTCAACTTACCCTTGATCAACCTCCTATTTATTGGCTATACCACTCTCAGAAAACTATAAATAGACCCCTCATTTTGCATGGAAAGGGGACCCAAGAAAGGAACATAAGGAAGAGAATTCTCTTGCCACCTGATTTCTCCTCGAGCATCTCGGACTTCCACTTGGCGCCACTAGAAGCTGAACTTCTGCCTAGCCACCGACTAATGCTAGACTTCCTCTTAGCCATTCATTGACGCCAAAATTCTACTCAATCTTAATTTGACACTGGACTTCTGCCCAGCCTCAGACTAACACCAGACTTCCACCTGGTCGTCGACTGATGCTAGACTTTTACCAACCTTTTACTTACGCCAGACTTCCACTAGGCCGTCGATTGGCACTAAAATTTTGCCAGTTCACCAACTGATGCAGGTCTTCCATCCAACCTCTGTTTGTAACTAGATATCAACCAGGCAATTTACTATTATAATCTGATTGTCCTTAATTTCAATGATGAACCCATCACTTATAATCAATCCAAACACTAATGGAATCTTTTCAACTAAGCATGACCCCATGATTTTTTTCTTTTCTAGGGTTTTAACGAAAAAAATTTTGGTGCTCCCTTTTTCTTCTGTTTGTGTACTAGTTATATGTACAACATTGAGATGAAAATTTATAACTCTATCATCACATATATTCTAGCCCACAACAATTTAGTGGCATTAGTGGGAACACAATCTTATTATTCTAAGCACTGCTTCAATGGCCAACAAGCGTAATAATCGTATCTTGGGAGCCTTCCACTCTAACACACATCAATTCAGGAATCAATCTATGAATCATAGATATCAAGCATCTGCCTCTTTTTATCTTAGTGGGTGAAATGCTACTTGAGAAGGAACTCCAGGACTTTCTTTAGAAGAGCATATATAAAAGATGGAAGAATCTAAAAATGAGATCCTTTAACTTCTACGAGAGACCTGGCAACTAATACTAGCATGATAAGAAAAAGTTATTCTCCCTTGAGATCCACCACTTGCTGAAGGTGTTTATCCTGAATATCCTCATAAAGATATTCCTCTTCCCTAGTCAAGGATGTATCCGCCAACACATCAAGTCAACGAACAAGCAAACATAGCAAGCTCTACCTATCCTTCGTGCATATACCGTCAACTGTTCATTCCTCCGGACATTCCCAAAGATTTGGCCCGACCCTATATTGCTAAACTTCAATGAAACACCCTACATCATGAACTATGAAGATTGGTTCAAGAAAAGTTTCCAATGGAAGGTAGAAGGTAATCTCATCATCATTAAGACTTCCAGGATTCATCATTTCTAACTGAATCTATCCTTCAACATCCCATTTTGGTAGGATTCAAACTACCAAGCATCAATTCTTATGATGGGACATCCTGATATCTTAAGTAGGCTCAATCATGCCTATAAGTTAGCCTGAGCATCAAGGATTTTGATCTACGAAATGAGGACATCCCTCAAAGGGCTTCTCATATAAAAGATTTAACTTATGTATCCATATCGGATGAACACCCTTCAAGGACTATGTAGATTGGGTCTTTTCTCTTAGACTAAGAAAAGAAAAAAATATGTAGATTTTCTATATAGAAATCAAGATGTTTTTTCATGGAGTCCATCAATATGCCCAAAATTGACCCTAAAGTGATCTTGCACTCCCTCAAATTCAACTTGAAGGCAAGCAATGATCTAGATGAAACAAAATTTTGAGCCAGGTTGCCAGCAAGCAATAGAGCAGGAAGTTCATAAACTTTTGGAGGCTGGATTTAATTGATCAATACACTACCCACATGGCTGGTAAATAATATCATGGAATGGAAGGCTAGTGGAGCTTGGAGAATATATGTTGACTATATAGATCTTAATAAAGTATATCCTGAAGATAGTTTTTCACTTCCTCATATTGACTAGTTAGTCGATATCACATCCAAACATCAAATATAGAGCTTCGTGGATGCCTATTCTGATTACAATAAAATAAATATGGATCTTGTGGATGAGGAAGCAATAGCCTTTCAGATAGATAAGGGGTTATATTATTATCTGGTCATGTCATTCGGGCTCAAAAATATTGGAGCCATATTATAGCTCCTTGTGACTAAGGTTTTTAAATACCTTGTTGAGCGCACTATAGAAGTAAATATTAATGATATATTGGTGAAAAATATTGAAAAATCTTAGTATATACCTGACTTGGAATAATGTTTCTACATCCTACGATGCTACAACATGCAACTTAACCCTACCAAATATGCTTTTAGAGTAGCTTCCAAAAATTTGTAGGGTTCATGGTAACCCATCAAGGCATTGAGGTTAATCATCAGAAAATCAAGGCACTAAAGGACATGGTGCCCCCAAGAAATATCAAGAAAGTCTAAAGACGGAATGAAATGATCACAATGGTGTCTCGTTTCCTGGCCTGCTTAGAAGACAAATATCTATCCTTCTTCAAAATACTCAGAGGTGCTCATAGCTCAGGATTTCAATGGACTAACAAATGCTAAGAAGCCTTCAAATAGCTATGAAAGTATTTGGCATCTCTATCACTACTTTTTAAACCAATGCATGGAGAAAATTATATTTATACATGGTTATTTTTGCTCAGGCTATCAATTCGGTCTCGGTATGAGAGAAAAATGTTATGCAATGACCCATCTAATGTCACATAGATTATGTCAGTAAAATTTTATCTAAAATAGAGGAATGTTATCAACTAACTAATAAAATAACTTTGACATTAGTTTACTCCGCTAGAAAAGTATGCCCTTACTTTCAAGCACATACAATCATGGTTTATACAAATCTGTTATTGAGAAGTATACTACAAAAGCTAGAAGCATTTGGAAAACTAATCAAGTGGTCCATAGAGCTAGGAGAGTTTGACATACTTTACTTACAAAGGCATGATATCAAATCTCAGGCACTTACAAATTTCATAGTTGAATGCACCAGCCCCATATCTGATGAGCCACTAAATGCTTCTCCTTCTCTCTATTGTTGTATATTATATATTAATGGAGCTTCTGGAAGTTCTAGCACCGGGGCAAGAATTCTATGGATCTCTCCACATCAAGTTACCCTTGAGTACTGGATTCGACTTAAGTTCCCTACAATGAGCAACATAGTAGAGTATAGGCATTTATTACCAGATTAATATTGGAAATCAACTGTGAAGTACAAAACTTCGATCCACATTGATTTGTAATTGGTCACCTCTCAAGTAGAGGGGTACTTTAACATCTATAACAAGCAACTGGCCTAATACCACAACATCATAAAGTCGCTCTTATTCCGTATAAAAGAGTATCAAATCATTTATGTTCTTTGAAAGAAAAATGTTTGAGCATATGCTCTTTCCAAACTTGCCACATCAAGAATTAGGGATGTCTACAAGAGAATGTGTATCAAGGAGATCCACTTTTTGAGTATCCTAGGTCTGTGGGTCATATAACTGATCAATGAACCAAGAGATGCTTCTTCGATTGATCCTATCTCGTCCTTCTTATAAGATGATATGCTTCCAGAAGATCCCATAGCTATGACATGACTTCGAGGATAAGCAACAAAGTTCACCATTTTTTGTGGTAAGTTGTACAAGCGAGCCTTCACTGGACCACCTTCAGAAACTAATTGCATACTTCAAGAAGTTCATTCAAGAGTATGTGAAAAACATCTGAGAGGAAGAGTATTAGCCAATAAAACCATGAGGCAAAGACTTTATTATCCTAAAATGAAATGGGATACACTTGAGATCACCCAAAATTATAAAAATTTCCAATTGTATTCCAATCTCACACATACCCCTACTATGGAGATTGCATCGCTTCAGAGCCACTGGCCTCTCCCCAAATAGGGGATTAATATGATAGGACCCTTCCTTAGAGTCACTCAACAACAAAAATTCATCATCATGGCTTTAGATTACTTCACTAAATAGGTGGAGGCAGAAACTTTGGCAAAGATAACTGAAGATAATGCCATATAATTTTTGTGGAAGAACATAATTTATTATTTTGGCATTCATGCAATGATCCTTATTGAGAATGAGATTCAATTTACTGGAAAATCTTTACTTCTTTACGTAAGGATTTTCATATTCAGTCAGTCCACACAACTGTCACCATCTTAGACAAATGGGTAAATGAATGTTACAAACCGAACAATTTTAAAAGGGCTGAATACACACTTACAGAAGGCATGAGGGGATGGGGAACAATGGACTGAAGAGCTCCCAAATGTCTTCTAGGCTTATCGAGAGTTATTATATGCCACCAAAGAGTTTCTTATCACTACAATCGAAGGGTGAAAGCTCTATGTATCTCCATTAGGTACCTAATTCTGTGCAGCATTGAAACAGCTAATTGGAAATTTTATAATTTTGAGTGAACTCAAGTGTATCCCTTTCATTTTAGGCTAATAGAGTCTTTGCCTCATGATTTTATAGGCTAATACTCTTCCTC
>CM039735.1:72605497-72717254 GCA_022539455.1 Dendrobium nobile | reverse complement strand
TTGAAATGGCCCCCAGCGCAATAAACTCTCTTCCCCTGGGAGGGTTTTTATTTGGTGGAAGCTATGGTCAAGCCTGACACCTTCAAATTAAAGAATGTCGATGGGAAGATGCTCCCTCGAAATTTGAACATTGGAAACCTTCGTAAGTATTATCAATAGATATTGATATTAATTACTTATCTTGTGTTATTTGTCTTCTACCAAATTATAGTGTAATCCCTATAAGTCTCTCTTCTATGTTGAGTATGGTGTAACTCTTATACACCTAAATTATACTAGTAAACTATTGTATATGTGATTCATTACTTTTTGATATTATCTCCTTATATAAAAAGGATAATAAAAAACTAACAGCAAATTTAACCTCTTTATTCAAATTTGAGAAATACACAATTCACATTATATCTCAATCTGGATGATCAATCCGGAGATTTATCTGACCTCTTTTATACAGGTTAATTTATCAAGAAAATGCTTTAGCTAATTACCTCAGATAGGTTAAATATCATAGGAGGATGTCTTGAATCTTAATAATTAGATGATCTATCCTAGAGGAATTTAATCTGACATCTTCTATATATGTTAATTTCATTAAGAAAAGTTTTAATAACAACCTTGGATAAGTTATACATCCTAGGAGGATGTTTTTCACATTTGCTCAAGCTAGAATACACCAACTAAAAAATTTCTTATCATCAAAATAGAAAAGAAATTAAGCAAATTTCATATATATATATATATGAGAAAGAAAAGAAAGAAAATATCAACAACTTTTTGATATATCATGGAATATAAACACATACATCATATGACAACATCGAATATATAATCACAAAAAATATATATAAAGTGGTACAATCAACAAAAAAAATCTTAGAATCTCAATATCAACATCATCAAGGGTAAAGACCTTATGCAACTCACTTTTAATCTCATCACCATCTGAATCTGAAGAAAAATTACTAAAAGCTTAGCTAGGTGTCAACCCCTCAACTTCAGCTCTAGTCTTATGCTACACTAAATAGACGCCTTTTAGAAAACCTCTAATAAAGCCTTCCTCTATAAATCTAAGGCCTTCACCTCTACATCATATATGTGATTACAAGTTTTTGAATCTTATCATGGATAATCATATTAAAGGTAACAAACTTTTTGAATTCTTCTATGACTCTGGATGGTGACAATTCTAATTTAGACTTAGCTTCCTTATCAAAAATAATACTTTGGAGCTTCTTATTCTCATTTTTATGGCTGATATCTTCTCCTCAAGGATTTGTAGATCTTTCACATGCTGATTGATCGTTGCCTGTGCATCCACCAGCTTAATATGAAGCAATCTATCTGTTAATTTTGTAAATATGCTGAAGTAGCCATAGTAACCAATTCTTCTCTACACTCTACTACCTGCTCCTCCATAGCCTTCATCTCCCTGATCTTTCCATCATAATTATTTTTATATTCTCCCTAAAGATACTTAACCTACATAAACTCTAAATACCAGTCATTTAATGTCTTGGATAATTCAATTTCAAGATTCATACGTTGCAGCCTCTGAAATAATAAGCAAAGGTTGGTAAGGGATGTAACCTTATAAGTATGTAAAAAGAAAAAAAATAAGTAAGAAAATGGGAACTCACCAATTCATCAACTCATTTATGCCCAACACATTGATGTTTCAAAACATCCTCTAAAATGTGTGACTTGGATGGAGAAGAATTATGACTTTTGCTAGTGATTATCAAAATCTCCTCCACCATTTTCTTCTTGGAAGCATGTGGATCACCTTCATTTCATAATCATTTATGGGGAAACTTTTAAATGTGGATAACTATCTCTAGGACTTTGGCTGACTTTTAAGCATATGTGTATGAGATCTCTCTGCCCGAGTATATCGTCCCACCTTAAACAATACTCCTTATCTACATATCTGCTTAAATACTCACCTCATAGTGAAGGGCTTTTACATCATGAAGGTTGAACATCTTAAATAGATCCTTTACTCCATGAGGGGAATGTGTAAATCCTTCAATTTTTCCCATTTTTTTAGCAGATTCAAGTCATTCTGTACATGAAGAATCTACCAACCCAACTTTTTGACTAGTCTCGAGTGCGAATATCCAACCACTTGGATCTAAAAGAGATACGACTACGTACCATAAGTAACAGGCCCATCAGAGAAAGGCACTCTAGAGACAACATCGCCCCACGATCTCTTAAAAATATAATCAACCCCATTATGGTCGACATAGCTCTATAAGAAAGGGGACAAACTCACTCCATATATTGCTAAAATTTCATTCAACTCCGAGGGAAGTAAAATCGTAGCCCTACTCGCAATCTTAACCCATAAACCATTAAAAATATTAGAGGAGGAGAAAAGGCATGATCTGACTTTTCAGGCACCTTCATTATAAGATCATTGGGAAAGTAAAATTTCTTCCTTAAAATGATTATGAGTCATTGGTTATGGCGAGGCGACATCATTAAGCTTTGCCACCTTCTGAGCATTTTTCAGGCCCTTATGTTGAGCATCAGAATGATCTTCTTTGGCTAAGGAAATTTTGATAGAGATGTGGTCACCCATTTAAGCTTCTACACTAAATAGAGACACTAAATTTGGATAGGAGATGCAACCTATAAAAAATAGTGGAAGGCCTCTATAGTAAGATAAAAAATGGGGGAGAAAGAGAAGGAAATGCTGAAAAATTCTAAATAGAGTAGGGAAAGCCACCTACTAAAAATATGGAAAGCATCAACTGTAAGAAAGTAAGAGAGAGACGGGAAAGAAGAGGAGGTGCAAATTTTCCACTGCCTTAGGGGGCTATTTATAGGATAAAAAAATTTAGGGCGGGGGGATACTAAAAAATAGGAAGAAATATTTAGAAAATGGAGGGAAAGAGGCTTCTATATACATTTTAATTTTTATCTGGAATTTGTTTGGGCTAAAAATGACATTTTTGGAATTATTTTTAAAAAGTTATCTCTTAAAAGATTAGAGGCGGGCGGCTATAGTGCCATCGACCGCCATTTAAAAAAAATGTGGGGACAAAAAAAAATCAATTATTGCATGCCCCTAAGGGGTGCATCTTTATGCGCCTCTCTAGCCCGCACGTCAACACAAGCTCCCTCCAGTGGCCGGCTAGTTCGACCGCCTGTGCATTTCCAGGTCTATTTTTTGACTTGGACAGTCTAAATTGATCATTTTTTTGGGTCCCCAAAATCATTTTTAGACATTCCAGATCCAAAATTAGTACTTTCAAAGATTAACAGAGCTTCTATAGTTGATTTTGACAATTTTAAATATTTTGGAACACAATTTCTTAACATTATTTGCTCCAATCATTGCGCCAACTTTAGGACATCCTCAATTTATAATTAAGGGTATTTTACTTGCTTTACGACCCCAAGGGGAGGTCCATATTGACGTCTATGGAGCAGTCACACCTCGTAATTTCCCAAATATTATAAATTTTGCAATTTAAACAATTTGGAATATTGTGACATATATGTTTGAGGACAAGTGATATATCATCTAAAGTTTATCTTGATTGAGCACAAATATAAAGGCAAAATCAAGTTGGAACCTTTTGAAATTAAATTCATAACCATATGAACTCCAATTTCAATAGACTTATAGTCGAAATAAACATCTTGAAAAGATAAACCCAATGACACCAAATTGACTCAATCCGAGTCCAAATGGTCCAATTTGAAGACTCGAAGAACATGTCGAAAGGCTAAACCATAAGGTGGATAACCAAATGGCTTCCAAACATGGCATGCTTATAATCAAATCGAACGGCTCAACGAGACAAATCCAATCCAAAGATTGTTAAATTCTGATATCATTATGACATTCAAATGCCTAATAAATAGTCCATGATCAAAGAGATCTATATCGGTCGACCATTCAAATAACTTCCAACTTACCCTTGATCATCTTCCTATTAATTAGCCATGCCACTCTCAGAAAACTATAAATAGACTCCTCATTCCTCATGGAAAGGGGACCTAAGCATGGAAGAGAAGGAAGAGAGTTCTCTTGCCACCAGATTCCTCCTCGACCACGGCCGACTTCCACCAAGCCGCTGCTTGACGCAGGATTTTCGCCGGGGCGCTAATTGATGTCAGACTTTCGCTCAACCTCCGATTGACGTAGAAATCTCCACTCCACCGCCCACTGATGTCGAACTTCCGCTCGGCCTCTGAGTGATGCCAGACTTCTGCCCGTTCACCAACTAACGTCGGACTTCCTTCCGACCTCTGTTTGTAACTAGATTTCAACTTGATAATTAATTATTATAATATGATTATCCTTAATTTCAAGGATGAATCAGCCACTTGCAATCAATTCAAACATTAGTGGAATCATTTCAATTGGGCATAGTCCCGTCCAAAGTTTTCATGTAAAAAATTAAGTTGCGTCTGTTGACTTAAATTTTCAGAACAAAAAAAAAACCGACCTATATTCTAAGTCCCCAGTCCCATCGTCGGCAGTTAGTCGCCAAAGGAGACGATGCTTCACTCACAAAACTCCCGCTCGATAGTTCACTCGTTAAAAAGGGAGAAAGAAGCGAGAAAAAAAAAACTTTCGCTTTCGTTGTTGTTCGGTTTCGTTGCTTCGCAAGAGAGGAAGAGATAACACGAGTCGTTATTCCGATCCTTGTTACGGTTAGACTCCGACTCCCTCGTTGTTGTTCGACGTAGCCCCTCCGACTTCGAATCTGCTCCTTCGACCCTTGATAGTTGGACATCTAGGGTTCGCCTTTCATCTTCTCTTTGTGTCATTAATGTTCGGTTCTGTCAAGAGGCGATGAGATTGCACGTGCCGCTCTTCATCTCTTTCACGGACTGTCCGACTTTGCTTGGCAGGAAGGAGTTGAGATTGCACGAGTCCTTCGAATCCTTCTCTTGCCGTCGACTTCGTGCTTCGCAGAAGATACAGAGATTACACGGTCATTTATGCGGCTCCTTCATTCCCGATCAACTTCGCTCCTTCGGTCCAGTGGCTGCCCGACTCCTCTCCTCGTGTGTGGGCCTCTGATCCGCCCCTACCCCGATCGGGATTTCTACCCGATCCCTTCTTCCCTTATATATATATATTATACATAATATTATATATATATATATATATATATATATATATATTATATATATATATTTATATATATATATATATATATATATATTATATATATAATTGTAATGAAAAATAAAATAAGAGAGAGAAGAGAAGAAGAGTGAAAAGAAACATTTTTTTAAAACAAATGTCGAAGATCCCGGCCGTCGACCTTAGGTCCGACCGGATGGTTTGAAATCGAAGACCTGCGCCGTTGATTTTAATTCCGGGCAGATGGTTTGAATTTGAAGACCCGGCCGTCTTATTTAGATCCGTCGGGATGGTTCCAAATTGAAGATCTCACGTAGTCGATCTTAGTCCTGTGAGATGGTTTAAAATTGAAGACCCTACGCCGTCGACCTTAGGTCTGGGTAGGAAGAATTATGGCAATGCCACCGATTTCTCCCACGGTGGGGAGATGAAGCCGGAGGCTGCCGAAATTTCAAGAAAATTTTAGAACCTTTTGGAACAATTTTAGAGCAATTAAATTAGAATTTTTAATTAATCAATAAAATTGATTAAAAATTATTCAATAAAATTTGATTGATTATATTATTAGATAGAATTCAAGAGTTGCTTACAATACGAGCAAATTAAATACGAGAGCTTTAAATTTGAGAGCTACGAAATTTAGAATTGATTTATTCGTTAATTATTTATTAATCAAATGAGAAATTTAAATAAAAAATGCAGTAAAGAAAAGAGGAGAGCTTTTCCACTATTGACTTACAAACTCTCAAACACAATCCTCACAAACTCTCCAACAATACAAATTGAAACTCTCAAAACTCTCTAAACTCTCAACTGAACTCTTCTGCAAGTTCTCCAAAGTCCCTTTGTACGAGTTCTTGCAACTTTCTTTAAGCTCTATCTTTTAAACTACAAGCCTCAACTACTGCAACAACTGGCTACGAACACCTACGATCAAGAAATAAGAGCCGGCACAATTATAAATAGAATTCAATATTAAAAAAATAATAAATCTAACTACTAGTAAGATAAAAGTACTGAAAAACAAGTAGAGTCAAAATGAGTAGAAGAAACAAGTTATGAGCACATAACAAAACAAATTAAAACACTAAAGCGAGTGTCAAGCCCTGAGTGCAAAAATCACAAAACTCAACAACTTAAACAAGTTCATAACAAATATCCAAAAAATCAATTTAAAATTCTCGGGCAGCCTGATTTATAAGAATTGGTTGTAAGACCCACTACCGGCAGCTTTCGTAGGAAGTCAGTAAGGCCGACTTTTGGGGGAAATTTTAGGTAAAAAATTGACCTAACTCCTAATCCCTAATAAAACTACCCGGCCACTTCTAATGTAGAAGCCGTAAGTCTGACCTTTGAGGAAATATTTAGGTGATAACACAAACCTAAACCCCTCATAGGGCATCCTAGCCTATAGGCTAGGTTGTATGACTCATCACTCGGGCCACTTAGCTTAAAGTGCTAGGTCGTAAAACCATCATTAGGACAACTTCTAAGGAAGTACTAAGACTAATCCAATCCAATTCAAGTCAAATTAAACTTGTGGGCGTCCAATTCTATAGGATTATGGTTGTAAGACCCACTAAGGGCTACTATTCTACGATAGTCGTAAACCTAATCTAAATATAATCTCTGGGCTACTTCTAAATGAAGTCGTAAGTCCCACATTTTAGGAAAATTGTTAAATAAATAACAATAATCCTAAACCCCAAATAATCTATTCAAATCATTGGTCATCCTAGTCCATTAGGATTAGGTTGTAAGACCGTTATTGAGCAACTTCTAATTGAAGTCGTAAGCCCAACATTTAGGAAAATTACTAAATAAATTGTAATAAACCTAAAACTCAAATAATCAATTCAAACCTATGGGCATCTTAGTCTAAAGGATTAAGTTATAAGACCCGTTTTCAGGCTACTTCATAAGGGAAGCTAGTAAGTCCTACCCAAATAATGAAATCTCTGGGCAGCCCTCTGTAGAGTTAGGTTGTAAGACCATCTTTGGGCAACTCATAAGTAGAGCAATAAGCCCCAACCCAAATTAATACAAAACTAAAATTCACAACATTTTCACTTTAGTCTACTCGGGATCCCTAAGAGGAAGCAACCCATGGCTGCTAATCAGATTCCTGGCACTACGGTCAAATGATTGTTAGTGTTGGTAGATTGAAACTATCGGTATACCCGCGCGACGAGGAAACCATGGGATCTTGATGGGTTTACCTCCATTTCCCCCACAATTGAGACTAAACTACCTAAATTTGATCATCTTTATCGGATTTCTCTCTTATTTGTTAATAGGGTAATTAAACTATGAAGTGCTTGCGCTCATAGGAAGTAAGAACCCCTGATCTAAATAAATCCTGACACTACACTCAGTGGAAAATCTGGTTAATTTTAATTATGACTTAAGGAAAATGGAATCCTTCGGTGTGCAAAGTGAGATTCGTGCACTCGTGCCATTTTTCTTGAGCCAACAACGTCGTGATACTATGTTTTCAAAATCAATTGGATTCATGCTGGGTAGGTGTGACTATGGAAGGCTACATTTATTAAAGAAGTTTGATGGAGAATATAGGAAAATTAAGAAGGATATAATATTATATTTATTGATTAGAAAAATCATATGATAATAGTTCCAAGAGAAGTGTTATGGATAGTTCTTTGAAAAGAAGGAGTTAATAATGCTTACATTCAAATCATTAAAGATATGTATGCATGACTATTCTATGTGTTCAAACACAAGGTGTTTGACAAGTATTTCCCTATTTCGGTTGGGTTTACATCGAGGATTCAGTCTTAAGCCCATATTCTTTTTGCTTTAGTCGTGGAGAAACTCACTAAACATTTGCAAGAGGATGTACCTTGGTATATGCTTTTTGACTGATGATTTCTTCTTGTTGATAAGATTAGAGAGGGATTGAAGGTTAAACTGAATTATGGAAGGTCAACCTTAGAGTCTAAAGGTTTTCGCCATAGTAGATCTAAAACAGAATATATAGTGTATTTTAGTAGTAATAGATCTGGTTAGGGGATTGTGACTTTGGGACGATCAGAAATTAATAGAAGTAACGTTTTAGATATCTTGGATCTAATTATTCAGAGTGATGATGAAATAGATGGAGATAATTATCAGCAGAATTCAAGTTAGACGGTTTGAAGTGGATGAATGCATCGGGCTTGATTGTGTCACTAGAAAATACCTCTCAAACTTAAGGGAAAATTCTATAAGAAGGTAGTGAGGCTGCAATGCTTTATGGTGCCGAATTTGTCCACTAAAGAAGAAGCTTAATACCAAGTTAAGTGTGGCAGATATGAGGATGCTCAGTGGATGAGTGGCTTTACCTTAGAGGTAGGATGAAATGAGCATATATGTGAAAAGGTTGGAGTAGCTCCAGTAGTAAGTTAATGTTAGAGGAAGTCAACCTCAGATGGATTTGGTCACATAAAATGGCAGTCTTCCGATGACCTGGTTAGAGAGAGAGTATTAGATTTGACTTATATAAGAAGGTAGAGGCAAGACCTAAAAAGACTTGTTTATAAAATATTTGGTATGACCTTTCTTTATTAGATTTAAATGAGAATTTGACTTTTTATTAGGACAAAATGGAAGAAAAGGATTCATATAGACGACCCCACGTAGTGGATAAGGCTTGATGTTGTTGTTGTGTTGTATATCCTATCAACGCTGAGAGAATAATTTTTAAACTCTGTCCACGTATATTCTAGCCTGCAACAAGTCTAATAATATTTTGACATTAAGAGAGAAAAAAAGAGAAAAAAATAGCAATCTAATTTTTTAATATTAAACTTAGTTGTAGAGATTTTTTATATCAGCATCACCCAAAAAAATCTTTTGATAAGGATAAATCTCAATAAAAATTTAAAATTAAAAATCTTATATATTTAAATTCAAAATCTTTCGAACTCAAAATTCAACAAATTTATAGTTGAAATGAATGTTACAACGAATCCTAATTAGGTTAATTCTTTCGAACTAGTTGTTGTTTTTTTTTCATTTCTATTTCGCAATACTTTGGGGGACAAATCGAAGAATGAGAACACAAATTGACTTTTTTATTGAGTATTCTACAGTACCTCAAAATGTAATTAAATTAATTAGTAACACTCATTTGAGAGCGTCATATTCTTAGAATAAAAATAAATTTGACTATAGTTAAACATGTTGAATTTTTTATAAGTCTTTTTTATTCAGATCAATTTTGTATGAATCCTTAGATCAATTTCTTATGTCCATATCAAATTTTTTTATGGATCTATCCTTGTCCTTTTTCAATTTTTCATCACCATCTCATCATTTTCTCTTCTTTTTATCCTCTTAAACAAACAAAGGATGGGGGAGAGATAGGGAGAGTTACATGGCAATCATGTAATTGGAATATAGAAAAAAAAGAATGCAAATAATGTTTTCTAGGTTGTTATGTGGTTGGCCAAAAAATGAATGATGTATAAAATGAATATAGTGTAAAAAGAATATAGTATAAAATGATTATTTTTGAGTTAATTTAGATAAGTCTATACAATTGTAGGTGAATATTCTTTTTATTTGGTTTGAAGGAAAACGAATGCATATGTAACAGTGTTAATATATAGTGGTGATTGGCAAACAGTGATTCAATACATGAAAGTTTGCAATTTGTGGTGGATTTGCAGCGGACTTTGCGGCAGATTATTTTTGCCGAAAATGATGGCAGCTTTGCAATGGAAATTTTGATGATTTTTAGTGGCACAATTTATGCCTCAAATTTACAAATGAAAATGCCCACGACAAGATGATTATACTATACATCAACATCAAGCCTTTATAGCACTACACGGGAGTCAACTAAATGAATCCTTTTTCTTTATTGTGTCCTTATTAAAAGTCAAATTCTTGTTTTAAATCTAATAAAGAAAGATTATTTCTACTACTTTCTACTCAAGTCTATTTATGTCTGCCTACCTTTCTTAACATAAATCAAATCTAATACTCTTTTTTTCAAATCGGATCATCGAAAACTGCCATTTTATTTGACCAAACCATCTAAGGCGACTCTCTCTAATTTAT
This sequence comes from Dendrobium nobile, assembly GCA_022539455.1. Taxonomy (NCBI): domain Eukaryota; kingdom Viridiplantae; phylum Streptophyta; class Magnoliopsida; order Asparagales; family Orchidaceae; genus Dendrobium; species Dendrobium nobile. The sequence continues at coordinate 72,707,080 of CM039735.1, read as the reverse complement.
CTATTATTGGAGCTACTCCAACTTTAGTACTATAAATAAATAAAAAAAAAGGTCTTTTAAACTGTTGTCTCCGGTGGCCGAGTTTTATGCTCAAACAAACATATAGAAATTGATTTTCATTTATTCGTGACTTACATCAAGAACCATGTTCTACATATTTCTCATGTTCATACACAAGATCAAATCGCATGTGTTCACCAAATCTTTGCTAATTCCTCATTTTGTTGTTTGTGAATACAAGCTAACTTTATCAAGCCTTCGTTAGCTTGCGGGGAGGTGATAAAACAGCTATCTCAATAGCGACCAACACTTTTAAATCCAATTGGGCCATGTGCATTCTCTGCTAAAGAACAAACGCTAATGCCTACTATGGAATGGATCACTGTGGTTCCCAACGGTTTAACTCAGACGTACATGTCATTATCTTTTCCTTTTCTTCACTCTGTATGTATAGAGAGCTACAGTGAAATGAAGTAGTTGGATCGCAACACAATGACTCTCTTCTGTTTCCTTCTCTTAGTATCCAGGTCGTTGAACCTGGAGCGACTTCTTTATGATTTTTGTTAGCCCGATCACAAGAATTTTCAGTTTCAAAAACCACTTAACAACACAGAGAGCGTTTAACAACACAGCTTAACAAGAGACGTTTATAATTGGGCTTGAAGTAGTGAGAATTCTCCCAACCAGGAGAGACGTTTAACTACACAGCTTAACGTTATAGAAAAAACTATGAATACCAAAATAAATATAAATATAATATTAAGTTCTTACTGAAACACTTCAGAAAACTTTTTGAAAGACTCATTGTTTTTAACGCTCCTACATATTTCCACTTTGAATCCTTTGCAGTTGTATAGGAATCTCTATTAGCATAGATTGAGGATAGTAGATTAATAACTTGCGATCTCCTGATTCTGTTAGCCACCATACAAATCAAAACATTGAAGCATCCTTGCAGCTATAGCGCAGTAGCAGAATGCAAAAATAGCTGTATAATCATACGGAATAATAATAAATTATTCAAAAAAGCACAACAGTTATTTGCACCATCAGGGGTTATCCGAAAAGCCAGCTTGGTGATCGGGCTAACAAAAAACACAAAGCCTGCTAAAACAGCAGGCTCCCTTCATCAGCCATACGGTTGCTTGTGTTCTGCAGGGTAATTAAAATTATAAGAAGAAAAAATAATTAAGCGTATCAATAACTGAAAACCCCAACCACAAAATATTTAGATATATAAAAAAATAATTTTTATTTGGCATTTTGACAGGGTATAAGTGTTGTAAACCATTCACAAGGGCGATATTTATAAGGTTAATCTATCACGTTATTATGCCTCATCAGAGTGCTTTCTTTCATTGCCAAGTTGTGACAAAAAAACCAAAATAAAAAAAAATGGTTACTATGGCATCTATACACAAGAGAATGGCCATATCATCTACTGGAGGTCTATTCATCAAAGGAATAGTGGAGTCTAAAAACAAATATAAACTCCAAAAAACATTATAGGAATCTGACTGTACAAGAATAAGGCAGAAAAACAGGCCTTTCAAACGAGCAAAACAAATCTACCGATAGCCCAAAACATTCACTATGCTTCATGGATGGCAAGCACTCAAACGTTCTTCTAATTGCTCCTTGGATGAATATTAGGCAAGTCGAGCTGGTTTTGTTGATTGAACTGTGTATTTAAGTGAACATGATAAGTAAAGGGGGTCAGGTCTAAAAAAGTTGAAAATAAAGAGCAAAATGATCTTTCAGTATCATTTAACCAGGTATGGGCTGATGGAAGTCTCTCAGGAGCGCCATATGCTTGTAGTTTCTGAAAACTTTGGGAGCCAGATATCCCCTGCAAGGCCTTAAAATTCCTTCAATGGAACCTAAATTGCCCAAAAGATAATTGGATTGAGAGATCATGAACAGTCCCCACCAAAATCCACATTATCAATCTTTAAAATCAAGCGTTCGATATAAAGTGATTTCTCCCATTATCCATTTGCCTAAATCACATCTAACTTTGACCTCTTTTTCAAAGAGTTAAACATGCTTCTTTGAGCTTTACTTTTTTTCCTTACCACTTGAATAAAAAATTAAAAATTAAAAAAATAAAAAAACCTATAATTTGGTTTGACTACAGTTTCTTGCCACTTTCCAATAAGGTAACACAATCTATCTTTTTTTTATGTTTGAATGTGTGTGCTTCAGGTTATGTCTGCAACTTTCATTAAAAAAGGGACGAGACATGTGGTCTCCAAGGCTAAAAACTTCCATTAAAATGGAAGCTGTTACCATATCCACATTAAAAACAGTATGATAATGGGGAATATATAAGACAGAAAAACACAATTACTTTGATGTTCCAGTTACAAAACTGCAAAAGTTCGCCATGTCTTCCTTGTTAACTGATTTAACTACCTCCCAGTAACCAATGAATACAGTTGTGCTACGTATAGCCCGTTTGTACTCGGTGTGTAGCTTTTAGATCATCAACTAAATGCAAGGAAGAGGTCAATAATACTTAGAAATGCCGAATAATATATATAGTATATATATATATAATACAGGCGGCCGCAACAAATGTGCTGTCAATCAAGAACCCGATAATAAGCATATAGTGCCACTGAACCTCAATTTCAGGAAGTACCGCTGATTCAGAGAGTTCAAGCTCTTTGTCATTTAAATATTGAAATGAGATCCGGGGAACTAATTCATCGAAACCTTCTAGGAAGGAATTTATTTGTGGGCGAAAATGGCTGTACTCAACCTGTGCTCTGCACAAGGTCCACATACTCATGTTTTGTCTCTTCAGCTTTACCCTGATATTCCTCCCTCCCGGTTTAAGTCATAATTCGTAACTTCATCAAATTAAGGAAAATGATACTATAACATCAAGCTTATCCCACTATGTGGGGATCACGTCAAAGGAAAAAATTGAGAAAAATCCAAGATTTTATCAGGAGGAAAACTAAGGTCAAGCAAAAACCAAAGGATGAAAGACAATCCACATATAAAATCTCAAGACAAAGTACACGAAGATTTATTGTATTTGATGAGAACTAGCCTAAATACATACCGCACAAGCAATTCAATAATATTCTATGAAGTATCAGAAAAGTATGCATAGAGTACACTTCATTATAAAATTAGAAAAAATGTGGCAGCAATACAACTTCTATCAATATTAGGATACAGGGAATAAGACCGTCTACTATCCTAGCTTTTTTTTATAGTTGAAAGTCCTAAACAGTCTAATATTTTACAGAGGAAAAAGCGCAACTTTATTACCCACTAATGATTACCTGTTTAAATGAAAAAAAAAACAATTCACTGGGTCATATACTTCTCCCCATAATAAAGTACGAAAACTTCAAAAGAAAAACCACCCACTATTATTGCCACTTATTTTCCCCCTGGCTCAACTAGAAAACACTTTCACTCACTAGGATTGGAAGATCCTTAAAACATAACAAACAATGAAAACTTCTTTTATCTTTCTCAGTTACTGCAGCACCTCAGTTGGATGTACAGTTCCCAATTTCTACAAACATTCCTTTATGCATGGCCTGCTTGTTATAGTGCCTTCCTCACTAACTAAACTTAGCTATAATGGCAGCCGGACTATGAGTTTTGAATGAGTTAACTTATAGCTGTGGATCCTTTCAATGCGCAGGATGCTTAGGGTGGTGCCAGAGAGAGAATATTTAGATGAGGATTTACACAGAGTTGAATAAACTCTAACGCACTCATGAAAGGAATAAATAAGATCTCACAAATCTATCAAAATTGAATCGCATGATGTATCAAGTTATTTATTGTCTCGTTAGCATACCCATATCTAAATCTCAATCAGGATTTACACAAATTATTTAGGATATGGTATACCATATTTAAGAAATTTATATTTGAAAAAAAATATTTTCTACATATCACAAAGAACTCCCCATTTGGAGAATAATTTTACCATGTTCTTACTTAGAAGGTATGGCACGCCATAAGAGCTATTTTTGTCTCGCAATAGCCCAAAGTACTAAGCACAGTGCATTCTACACACTTAGTCTATATTAGGACTTTTCTGCTGTGTACCAATGAGAGACAAACTCAGCAAAACTGTTTTCACTACAAAAGATATATCAATATGAATGGTAGCGCCACTAATTCGTAACACTAAAGTGGTTATCTCATCATTCTCATATGTTGCAAAAGTATAGAATGTTGAGCATACTAGAAAACTCAGATTCGTTTTAAAATAGCTTGAAATTTGAGTCATATTAGAAGTTAAATAGATATTCTAGTTCACAAGCAGAGCTTTAGCTCTGAACCTAATTCCAAATTTAGTTTGAATATGGGTGGGTCCACACAAACATTTTTTTTTTTTTTTGGAATTTTTCATGGTTATCTATATATTATATATATTTATATAATAATATTATTTATATATATAATATATATAATATATATATAAGATATAAAATTAAAGATATAAAATTTTCAATTACATTGTTGGCTAATTGTTTAATTAAAATATAATCTATAAAAAATGAATTTGGTAGTAACTATGATCAAGATTCTGCCTGGCAGTATAAAATTCACAACAACCTGTTATTTTTATCTAGCATTTTAATTTTGATAATATAGTTTAAGATTTTATACAACCTTAACATTTCTATTAAGCTCACCCTCAATTGGAGAATAGACCCTATATACCCAAATAATCATTCAATCACTCCCACAACTCTCACTCACTCTATGATGCATTTATAGCTCTGGCTTTTCCCATCTTTTCTTCTCATATGCTCACCTCAACTTGCGTTTTGGCATATTCTCAGTTTAACCTTCTGGATCCCTTCCCTTGCATGCACTTATTTCATTCAATATATATCTCCAACCTGACACTCTCATTAACATAGTTTATCTTGAATTTCTCCATCAGAACGGTGTCACCTGGTCTCATCTTATCTGCAACTCACGATTTATTAGTCCACACTCACTTTTGGTGAAAATTATGCTTATCATTCATCCCTAACTAAAATATACTATCAACATAACCCTTATAGAATTCTCTGTCTTTTTATATTTTTATCTTCAATTTTTTGAGCTAGGGTTTTTATTTATTTATCGTTGTTCTTTGTTTTCTTTTATTTATATCTAACATCTCAACTTAAACTCTAGCTGGGATTTGATTTTCCTGTCTCCAGGCATTGCACTCCTTGAACAATGTTGCCTCTTTTTTAGCCATAGTGTTTTTTTTTTTTTTTTTTAAAATACATGCATTCCAAATCATACCACTCTTCTCTCTTTAGTTATCACTCTTTGATGGATCAATGTACATGTTTAGAAATATAGGGGTAACATGTAATGATTGTGGTAAAGGACATTCTGATTGCTGATTATGGTTTACAATTTTATGATTAGACATCAGAAATGATTTAAGAGCCTTTAGTTGCGCTAGTTTGCTCTTTCCCCTAAATCTTCTATGCATGCATGTTAATTTCTAGAGACCTTAGTAATTCTTATTCATTAATTGTCAAATGCTTTTATCCATTTTTACTAATTGAAATTTTGTTTGTTTGTAGCTAAATTGGCACAGTCATTAAAATTTGGATGGAAGATGAAAGGAATAGTGGCCAACTCAAGATTGACTATCTAAAATATGAATTCAAATGGAGGTCAAAATTCGATCTTATGATATCATTATTCTAACTTCAATTATGATACTATTTACATGCACTCATTCTTGCTGATTCAGTGTTAAAGTCTTTGATTTGTTATTATTTAGTAGATATTTTTATCATGCCGCCTTCCTTTATGACTTGCAATTGTGGCTAAAGTGAATTCATGACCACTCATCCACACACACTGCAAAACATAATATGTCTTTATCATCCTACATGTGCTTGCACTTCTACCATTTATATGCATAACTAACCATCAGTAATGTTTTCCTTCCTTTCAAAGCATCGAGTCCCCAATCTTCCCACAAATGACAAAGTGATCTCTTGAGCTTTAGCGTCTGTGTAAATTATACTGGCACGGCACAGAAAATCATATGCTCAAAAAAATATTTAATAGGATAGTTGCTACGGCAGAATGGAAAAAGGGAGATTTTAAAATTGAGAATCTAAAAGATAGTACAGAAATTTAGTATTAAGATGGTATTGGTAAATCACTTATAAAACTACAGATATCAACAATCTACTTACCACTAAGTAATATATTTGCAAGGACATAAGAAACGCCTAAAATTGGTCTAATCAAAGAAAAAACATAATTTTTTTTATTATGAGGGTAAATTGTTATGTACTGACAAAATACAGGAAGCCTCCATTTGCATATATATTTTGTAAAACCTAATTCTATATCTCACGATGTGAAGGTATCGGCTAATTAATCATCAGTGTTGAGAGTTGTCCTTTCAATAGTAGATCAACTTTCTTCAATGTGAGTAACATAAGAGACTAAAAATCCAAACTATCAAAAAGTTTCACGAAGAAATAAGGCACATAAAATTTATATAAAAAAGAGAAGTATAAGTTGAAAAATTATTTATAAAATGTTGTCTCAGTTGCCCTCACTATTGATTTGTTCGGCGTCCTAATCTTATATTTGTCTCGCTGCTCAATTTATAGATTCAGATTTTTTTTTCCAATCTAAATTTGGAAGGAAGTTTATCTTCAATATCACCTACCAAGTTTGCACCATAATAATATAATAACGGATCACCGTAATACAAGTGAATCCATCAATTTATTATTAAATTTTAAATAACAATTATAATAACATCAAACCTCATTTTTCTTATTATAGTATAAGTTTTTCTTCATTCAGCATTCATGTGATGTCAAGTCTGGAATGTCACTAATATCATTCTGCATGTCATGAAAAAGAAAATCAAAAATGAGTAATATTATTATATTTTAAGCATCCACTTTTAAAATAAAATAAAACTATCAAAATATTCACAAGACTCAAGCATACACTTCAAGTTCTTATAGTAGTCAGGTCAACTGCTCAATGGTCTATGTATAAGACACTTCAGCTAGATATGTGCCTTATAAAAGGAGCGAGTTTAAAACTTACCATCAAATAGTTGCCATCAAAGTGCTTTTGCAATAGCACATCTAGGATTCAATACGAGAAAATTCATAGAAGACATAGCATTATGAGCGCGATAAAACGAATTTCTTTTTAAAGGGAATTATGAAATTGGTGTTACCAGTCTGCCACAAACTTAAAATAAGAAAGATAGCATCCTGTTTGATATCAGAGTTTGGGTTTGGTGAAAAGTTGCATTGTTCCCAACCGTTGTGAAGCAATGCTCCCTTCAAATATCACTCTATGGCTAGGTACACTCCTAGTCAGTCCCAGCATCTATACCCTCTTCTCCTTGAAAAATGAACCATTCATAACTTTCAAGTCCTGAGCCGAACGCAATCGCAGCTGATTAATAGGAGATTTTCCAAGATTATTAAGCGAGCCGAACGACTTACTCTTAGGTGAGCTGAAGAGTGTTGGTCATGCTGCTGCCTAATCGTGAGCGAAAATAACCTTATTATTAAAAATCAATAAGCCTTGGAACTTTCAACATCATAGAAAATAGATTCTTCAAGCAGGGGGATTCTGATCCTAATATAAAACATAAGAAGGCGCGATGCTTTTCAACCATCTTGCAAATGACAGAGTGCCAGTTCCACTAGCTTTACAGATGGTGATTGTTAAGACCCCACGTCAAATTTTTTTTCCCCGAGCTGTTGTTACAGTCATCAGCCATACATGATTTGGTATTATCTGAAGCCTTTCTACATTAATGAAAGATATAAGATTTCTTAAATGACCAAACACTGCTGGGTGCAAGGAGGAAGGGAGACACTGTAGAACGACCTCCTGAAGGTTTGAAGCATCTGGAATTTGATAGAGAAGAAGAAAACGTAGTAATTGCTGCCCCAACTTTTGCCTCAGTTGCTGTAAATGCAATCAATTAACTCCTGCCAGAGAGGCTCAAGTGCTGAATTTAAATTGATCAAGATAGATGGTTCATCATGTCCATGTCCAAACTCTTCAGACTTAGCTCCTCACCTATAATAAGCGTACTAAGGGTCTGCAGTACACGCAATTTGCAGTCCAGCCATAGAACCTGCACTAAGGCCAGCATTTGTGTGCTCCTTTTGTCGCAAGCACACCAAACAGCTGAAACACTCAATTATGGGCTAATCCTGCTAACATCAACTGCAAAGAACTTCCGGTGAGGAGCAACAACAAGGCCAATTTTTCCATAACATCACGCTACGAGTGAATAAACTTTTTCAGAAAGCCTGTATCAGTTTTACCTATAATCAGAATGCTTTTAAAGAGAAATCAGAATGCTTTTAGAGAACCTTAAATCCAACTTGCTTATCCAGAACAAGTTAAAAAATGTAAAAACCAGAAAGATGATTACTTAGTAATGATTCCAAATTTCCAATTACACTTACAGTTGGAAATGAAAAAATATAGCATCAGGCCATTAGCAGGAGATACAGCATGAAAACAATTCATAGTTATAAAGAAAAACAGATCAGCTAAGGAGATCGACAAAGACATAATATATAGTTGAAATTCAGAGAATTGGAGAGAAAATGCTTATTTATTGCACCAAAAAACTATCCTCTAGTAATAGATTATAAAGTATATCTTAATAAAGAAACAATATTACAAAAATCAACGCATATATGACTCCTAATATATCCTTCCTAATATCAGCCAACTAAATAAGGAAGGAGATCGGCGTGTCCAGGCAGACACTTCCATGGATTACCCATCCTAGCCGTGGGATCAAAATGCCAAGAGTTGTTGGGATTTTAACAGTTGAGCCTCCTAGGATTCCATCCTAGCCGTAGTAGGATCAAAATGGCAAGGGATGGCTGCGGATTGGAACTACCCTCAAGCTAAGAAATAAAGATCTGTCATTCCCAGCTTCGTAATTCAGTACCAAAAAGGATATTAAGTCCCTTGGTAAGAATATCTGCAAGCTGATCTTTTGATGAGTTCATGATCGATTACATTATAAAACTATTAGTATAATTTCTCCTTTATGAAATGTATGTTCCACTTCATGTGCTTGGTCCTATCATGTTGAATGCGGAATTATGAGCTATACTGATTGTTGTGATTTTTTGTCACAGTGTAGCTTCATTCTGGTCATTCCACTTAATCTCACATCTTCTAGAATTATCTTATAATCCATAGTGCACACATAGTCTCAAGGTCATAACTCTGTATTTACTTCTCTCACTAGAACATTGCCCACCACATTCTATATTATTTGCTCTCCATGTAACATTGTTTCTCCTAATGAATGGGTATTATCCTGATGTTAATCGCCTATCTACCGATTGATCCTACTAAGTTTGCATCTAGTTATATGTTCTGGATTATTCCACAGTCTCTTCTGAAAAGAATTCCTTTACTGAGTTCCCCTTAAGGTTAGTGTAGCATTTCTATATACAGCTTGCATGTGAGTCTGCTTTGGATTTTGCATGAATGGCTAACCATGCTTGCTAGCAAAATGCTATATATGGTCTGGTGGTGGGAAAGTGGATTAATTTCCCCACAAGCCTCTTGTAAGATCCTTTATCTACAATTGGATCTCTTCTTTAGCTTTCCCCAATTTGAGATTTGGTTCTACTGGTGTTGATGGGTTTACAATTATTTTTCCTATTTCTTTAGAATATCATTAATGTATTTTTTGTTGTGAAATGAGGATTGCTTTGCCAGGAGTGAGGACTCTTGAATTCAAAAAATATTTTAAATCTACCCAGATGGTTGTTCTCAAATTTATTGGCAAGTCTATTGCTTTAAATCACTTTTCATTTTCATCTTTTCATCAAGATTCATATGATCCAGATAAACTAAAAGAATTGTGACTTCTCCCTGAAGTGCTTGAATGAGTATGTTATGAGTCTCCCTGGCTCTGCCAATAACCATTAAGTAGCATAACTTTTGATAATCTTCCAAACCAAGGTCGAGGTGACTACTTAGTCATATAGAGCCTTTTTTATCCTACACACCTTTGTTCCCATAAATTTATCCTTGAATCCTAGTAGAATCTCCATAAATATTTTTCTTTCTCTAAGTCTTCGTGTAGGAATGCAATTTTTGACATCTAGATGTACCAGATGCCAGTTTGTAATTAGCTGCTAGTGAGAGCAGGATCCTTACGTGTGTCTAATCTTCAATGTCGTATGTCTGGGTGTTCTCTTTTCAACAACGAGTATTGCCTTTACCTTTTCGATATTACCATCAACTTTTGTATCATCGCACAAAGACACACTCATTTTCAGCTGACTGATTTTTTCCTATTGGTAGGTCGGTGAATCTCACATGTATTTTCTTCTCCAGGTTTGCTTTCTCTTTCATGACACTTTTTCCCAATTTTCATTAGAAAAGATCCTCAGAATATTATTAGGAATATGAATAATTTTGTCTAACCTTAAATTTTTATGTGAATGTGACATGTTATGGAAATGAATACAAATTGGTTATACGGAACAAGGAGTTTTTTTTTTTTTGTGAACATTGTGTTTGCCTCAATTTAAGGAGATAGTTAAGATTTTTGGATCTTTTGGGGAGCTAAATTTGAATTTTGTACGCTTGGGAATGAACTTGCCCGAACCTACTGTTTCATTAATAATACTTTGTCCTCAGATTCCTAGCTTTGTTTAGAGTTTTGTGGATTTGATTTGAGTTGGAACTAGTAAGGTCAAGAGGGGCAAGCTCATTTCCTCATCTTCCTCAATTTAGTCTCCCCCTGAAGATGAGATTTGATTGAAGTAGAGTTTTTGTTCATCAAAGATAACATCAATATATACAAAAATTTTCTGGTGGAGGGATGATAAACTTTATAATCTTTTTAGTGGATGAATATACATTTTGAGTGCTCTTGGATTATTTTTTCTCTATTTGGCTATGGAATGTGAACATATAGGTAGTGCACCATAGATTTTGGGATTAAGGTTATTATGGGTTCAAAATTCAGGATTAAAAGATGATAGAATTATCTTTGGTGTTTTTAATACATGGTTTTTGAAGGTAGTCAATTTATGAGATATGTGGCAGCCAGAAGGGCTCTCCCTGCCCCCCAGTAGGATTTGGACACATTATGGTGGAATAAATGTGCAGGATGGAGGCTAGAAGGTGACCATTTTTCTTTTTTTACAACCCCGTTTTGTGTTGTGCGGGTGTGTGAATGCAAGAAGACTGTGAATGATACTTTCTTTTGCAAGGAGGATAGAGTTTGGTCAAAGTAACATTTAGCATTTCCTTCCACATGACCGCTCTTTGTGATACCCATCATTGTGAAGCTTCTCAACTACTCTTGACTCTGATTACCCCTCATCGGCCTTTCCTGAGCACAAATGAGAGAAGATGGTCTCGGTTTAATGAGGGGATCTCCTCGTTTCCAAGGATCTGAACTCAAACCTGATTCAAATCCACATTTAATCCTACGAGAAAGTCATATACTTTATCTTTCTCAAAATAAATTTTCAGGATAGTCAGCATTTTTTGGACCACTTCGACTCTATGCATATGCTAGTGATCAAGTTTCTTGCCACAAGTTTTTAAGGAGAGTGGCATATTCCGTTTAAAAGTTTTGTTTTGTTTTTAGCTTTCACACTTGACCTTAATTTTAAAGATTTAGGCAGCATCCAGAGCCTTTAGAGAAGCTTTGTTGGAGAATTTTATCATTCCTCAAGGACTACATTATTGTGTGGATCGAGTAGACATTAAAAGAAAATGATATATAGCCTTGAAGGGATAAAAAATATCATTTCCTAATAGACTCGATAACAAATTTATTAATTTTACAGAGATCATTCTCATTAAATATTTGGTTGAATGGGGTTTAATTTATTTGGGGTAAGAAGCCCATTGGAAGAAGCCCCTATAGATTAATTTATATCTCAAGCTTTTGATTAAGCTAGTGATTCTTTCTTTTAAAGGTATCATCCAAATATTGGCTAAAGTTTTTGATTTTAAAACACATAAAATTCTTGTTTAAAGAGTTTTGATTTTAGGATTTCAAATGATAAAGGGATCAACTAGAAATTAAAATTCATGGAATGAGAGTCAAAAAGTGAACTAGCATCACTTGATTTGAGAAATCTCAAAGGTGCTCGATTTATTTATGTTGGGCTTTCTATTTTAAAATCCAAGTTTGTTTAAGTTGACTATTTTGATAGAAGGTCGGGTTTACATTTCGAATAACACAAGGATGAGGAAATATCCGGAAATGTTGAGAACTTTATACTGTTTGAAATTCAACTAATTGCGTCAGACCCAATAGAATAATATGAGTACTACTAAGGTGTAGTGTCCATCGAATCTAAATAACGATAAGCTAAGGGACTTACAACTATTGATTCAATAAGGATATAGTCAGACCCAACTTTTGGATTTATGTCCTGCCTGAAAAGGGCATACCAGTCTAACCCACCTAATCACTTTTAGAAACATGAGTTGAGTCTCAATCGCATTATGAAAAAGTACGCGACGGCTTTTTTATTTAGAAGAAAGGCGTATTAACTATGACTCTTTGAGACCCATAAAATATCTACACCATGAACGGTACTGACACATGCGACTCACAAAAAAATAAATTTTTCTAGCATAAACTTTTAAATGATAGGCGTTTCTTATATATGACACATCTGTGCTATGCCATGCTATGATTTAAATTTTTAAAAACTTGACGACTTGAAGGGAACTATGTAATTTTATGTCTTTTTTGAGAGGAAAAATCATGAAGCCTACGTTTGATTTTAATTGCTTAGTATTTTTAACAGTATATATCTTTAATATTGTATCTTAAGTACTCGACATTACTGGTCGACACATACCCAAGAAAACTAAGAGATATAAACCTAAGTAAAAAATTATGAAGTTTTTAATGGCACAATAACAGGTAAAGATTAAAACATGTTAAATAACACAATCAAACAAAATGGATGTAAATTATAGAGTCAAAGGTATATACAACTAGATTTTGGCACGATGAGTATGCTTGTAATTATATAACCCATCAAAATTTTTATTTTGGACTCTACTTGTTGGAGGGATCTTCATAAATTTGACTTTTAGGTGATCTTGAGCTTCGACATTTACATGTACATCTCTTGATCTATCTCTCTTTAACAAAATTCCACAAGATATAAAATAACTAACCTAAGCTCTAATCAAATACATTTAAAAAGGAAAGACCAAAGCTGTAAATAAAAAAAAGAATTAAAAAACATTCCATATAATAAAATAAATATCACATCCATAATTTTGATTAGTACTATACAAATGTCAAACACCTGCTTCTACTTTATTGGCGCATCAGACTTGAGAGTTATTAGCAGCATATATTATGTCATGAGTATTTTTATAGTTATGTTTATCTGCACCCCTTTTGGACATAGTCACTCCATATAGAAAGGATGTGTGGTGTGTGTGTGTGTGTATATATATATACTTATAATATAATATATATATATATATATATATATATATATGTAATAATGCTAACTACCTTTAAGACGAAGTACCTATAAGGTGAGACAATCTAATAGCATAATAACTATCACTATCATCAAGTATACTCCTCCGCGCAAAAAAAAGAAAATCCTAATCCTAGCATGCCTAAAGGGATTGTGCACTCTAATGTCGTGAGACTCGTGTGGCAGTTGTCTCTCACTCAAAAGTTTTTTTATTTTTTGGAATAAAGATGTATTAATCTTTATTCATGGGTGATTTCTCTTTTGTTTGTTTTGCAACTCTAATATAGATTTTATTTATTCTTTTATGTGGTTTCTATTTATGAGTTTATGTAAGGACCATTAAGCAACCGCACTGCTTCGCTTTAGCAAATTTGCTACTTATGAATCATAAGATACATAGAGATGTAGCATTCATTTTTGAGAGATATGATTAATCAATACATTAAAAAATATATATGTGATTTTTATATGTTTTTGAAGTTCTCTTAGTGGTTAGATAAGTGTTAAAAATGTATACTAATAGGGTAAGGATAGAATGCATAAGGTGTTATATTTAGACCTTTGCTGAAATTCATCTATAGTATAGATGAATTTCAACATATAGAAAACTCAAGAGACAACTAAAGGATTATGTGCTTTTATGTACTTCACATACTCTTGAATGAACTTCTTGAAGTATGCAATTAGTTTCTAAAGGTGGTCCAGTGAAGGCTCGCTTGTACAACTTACCACAAAAAATGGTGAACTTTGTTGCTTATCCTCGAAGTCATATCATAGCTATGGGATCTTCTGGCAGCATATCATCTTATAAGAAGGACAAGATAGGATCAATCGAAGAAGCATCTCTTGGTTCATTGATCGGTTGTATGACCCACATACCTAGAATACTCAAAAAGTGGATCTCCTTGATACACATTCTCTTGTAGACATCCCTAATTCTTGATGTGGCAAGTTTGGAAAGAGCATATGCTCATATATTTTTCTTTCAGAGAACATAAATGATTTGATACTCTTTTATATGGGCTAAGAGCGACTTTATGATGTTGTGGTATTAGGCCAGTTGCTTGTTATAGATGTCAAACTCCCCCTCTACTTTAGAGGTGACCAATTACAAATTAGTGTGGACCACCAAGTTTTGTACTTCACAGTCAATTTCCAGTATTAATCTGGTAATAAATGCCTATACTCTACTATGTTGCTCATTGTAGGGAACTTAAGTCAAAGCCAGTACTCAAGGGTAACTTGATGTAGAGAGATCCATAGAATTCTTGCCCCGGTGCTAGAACTTCCAGAAGCTCCATTAATATATAATGTACAACAATAGGGAGAAGGAGAAGCATTAATTTAGTGGCTCATCAGATATGGGGCTGGTGCATTCAACTATGAAATTTGTAAGTGCCTGAGATTTGATATCATGCCTAGGTAAGTAAAGTATGTCAAACTCTCCTAGCTCTATGGACCACTTGATTAGTTTTCCAGATGCTTCTAGCTTTTGTAGTATACTTCTTAATAACAGATTTGTATAAACCATAATTGTATGTGCTTGAAAGTAAGGGCATACTTTTCTAGCGGAGTAAACTAATGTCAAAGTTATTTTATTAGTTAGTTGATAACATCCCTCTATTTCAGATAAAATTATTTTGACATAATCTATGTGACATTAGATGGGTCATTGTATAACATTTTTCTCTCATACCGAGATCGAATTGATAGCCTGAGCAAAAATAACCTTGTATAAATATAATTTTCTACATGTATTGGTTTAAAAAGTAGTGATAGAAATGCCAAATACTTTCATAGTTATTTGAAGGCTTCTTGGCATTCGTTAGTCCATTGAAATCCTGAGCTATGAGCACCTCTGAGTATTTTGAAGAAGGTTAGATATTTGTCTTCTAAGCAGGCTAGGAAATGAGACAGCATTGTGATCATTTCATTCCGTATTTAGACTTTCTTGATATTTCTTGGGGGCACCATGTCCTTTAGTGCCTTGACTTTCTGATGATTAACCTCAATCCCTTGATGGGTTACCATGAACCCTAAAAATTTTTAGAAGCTACTCTAAAAGCATATTTGGTAGGGTTAAGTCGCATGTTGTAGCATCATAGCATGTAGAAACATTATTCCAAGTCAGGTATATACTAAGATTTTTCAATATTTTTCACCAATATATCATTAATATTTACTTCTATAGTGCGCTCAACAAGGTATTTAAAAACCTTAGTCACAAGGCGCTATAATATGGCTCCAATATTTTTGAGCCCGAATGACATGACCAGATAATAATATAACCCCTTATCTATCTGAAAGGCTATTGCTTCCTCACCACAAGATCCATATTTATTTTATTGTAATCAGAATAGGCATCCACGAAGCTCTATATTTGATGTTTGGATGTGATATCGACTAACTGGTCAATATGAGGAAGTGAAAAACTATCTTTAGGATAGACTTTATTAAGATCTATATAGTCGACATATATTCTCCAAGCTCCACTAGCCTTCCATACCATGATATTATTTACTAGCCATGTGGGTAGTGTACTGATTAATTAAATCCAGCCTCCAAAAGTTTATCAACTTCGTGCTCTATTTCTTGCTGGCAACCTAGCTCAAAATTTTGTTTCATCTGGATCATTGCTTGCCTTCAAGTTGAATTTGAGGGAGTGCAAGATCACTTTAGGGTCAATTTTGGGCATATTGATGGACTCCATGAAAAAACATCTTGATTCCTATATAGAAAATCTACATATTTTTTTCTTTTCTCAGTCTAAGAGAAAAGACCCAATCTACATAGTCATTGAAGGTTATTCATCTGATATGAATACATAAGTTGAATCTTTTATATGAGAAGCCCTTTGAGGGATATCCTCATTTCGTAAATCGAAATCCATGATGCTCAGGCTAACTTATGGGCATGATTGAGCCTACTTAAGATATCATGATGTCCCATCATAAGAATTGATGCTTGGTAGTTTGAATCCTACCAAAATGGGATGTTGAAGGATGGATTCAGTCAGAAATGATGAATCCTGGAAGTCTTAATGATGATGAGATTACCTTCTACCTTCCATTGGAAACTTTTCTTGAACCAATTTTCATAGTTCATGATGTAGGGTGTTTCATTGAAGTTTAACAATATAGGGTCGGGCCAAATCTTTGGGAATGTTCGGAGGAATGAACAGTTGACGGTATATGCACGAAGGATGGGTAGAGCTTTCTATGTCTGCTTGTTCGTTGTCTTGACGTGTTGGCGGATACATCCTTGACTAGGGAAGAGGAATATCTTTATGAGGATATTCACGATAAACACCTTCAGCAAGTGGTGGATCTCAAGGGAGAATAACTTTTTCTTATCATGCTAGTATTGGTTGCCAGGTCTCTCGTAGAAGTTAAAGGATTTCATTTTTAGATTCTTCCATCTTTTATATATGCTCTTCTAAAGAAAGTCTTAGAGTTCCTTCTCAAGTAGCATTTCGCCCACTAAGATAAAAAGAGGCAGATGCTTGATATCTATGATTCATAGAATGATTCTTGAATTGATGTGTGTTAGAGTGGAAGGCTCTCAAGATACAATTATTACACTTGTTGGCCATTGAAGCAGTGCTTAGAATAATAGGATTGTGTTCCCACTAATGCCACTAAATTGTTGTGGGCTAGAATATATGTGATGATAGAGTTATAAATTTCATCTCAATGTTGGACATATAACTAGTACACAAACAGAAGAAAAAGGGAGCATCCAAATTTTTTTCGTTAAAACCCTAGAAAAGGAAAAAATCATGGGGTCATGCTTAGTTGAAAAGATTCCATTAGTGTTTGGATTGAGTACAAGTGACGGGTTCATCATTGAAATTATGGACAACCAGATTATAATAGTAAATTGCCTGGTTGATATCTAGTTACAAACAGAGATTGGATGGAAGTCCTGCATCAGTTGGTGAACAGGCAAAATTTTAGTGCCAATCGACGGCCTGGTGGAAGTCTGGCGTAAGTAAAAGGTTGGGTAAAAGTCTAGCATCAGTCGACGACCGAGTGGAAGTCCGGTGTTAGTCTGAGGCTGGGCAGAAGTCCAACGTCAATTGAAGATTGAGTATAATTTTGGCGTCAATGAGTGGCTAAGAGGAAGTCCAACATTAGTCGGTGGCTAGGCAGAAGTTCAGCTTCTAGTGGCGCCAAGTGGAAGTCCGAGATGCTCGAGGAGAAATCAGGTGGCAAGAGAATTCTCTTCCTTCTGTTCCTTTCTTGGGTCCCCTTTCCATGCGGAATGAGGGGGTCTATTTATAATTTTCTGAGAGTGGTATAGCCAATAAATAAGAGGATAATCAAGGGTAAGTTGAGAGTGGTTTAATTGGATAGCAGATGTTGATGATCCCCTTGATTGTGGACCATTTTCTAGGCATTTTAATGTTGTAATGATAATTCAATGATATTGGGCTCGTTGAATTTATCTCATTGAGCCGCTTGATTTGACTATGAGCATGTCATGTTCAGAAATTATTTGGTCATCCAAATTATGGTTTGAACTTTCCAAATGCACTTCAGGTCTTCGATATAAACCAAGTTGGGCCTAAATTGAGTTGAATTTTTTTTCGTTGGGTTTGCCTTTCGAGACGTTCAGTTTGACTATAAGTTTGCTAAAATTGGAGTTCATATGGCTCTAAATTTAATTTTAGAAGTTTCCAACTTAATTTTGTTTTGAGATTCATGCCCGATCAAGATAAATTTTTGATGATATATCAAGACTTTGAACCTATTTGGGATCTTTTCTTTGCTTTTATTTTTAAATATTCTTATTTAATGAATTTTTACATTTTTTATTTAAAAAAATCACAATTAATTATAGAGACGTGCAAATTTACTTTTAAATATTTTAAGTATTTTTAAAAATAATCATCAACACTACCAGCCACCTCCTCTAATTACTATCAAGCACCACCCATGGTATCATTTGTCTATCACCTTCAACAACCATTAGTGGCTAGTGTTGGTTACTAGCGACTGCCACCTTCGAGCCCCTATGATAATACTAAATAAAAAATATTTTATTTTGAGAATCTTCACACAATTAATTGAATTGATAAAAATTTAAAAATTATTATCAACATTTTAAAATAAAATTCTTCTAATGTTAAATAAATAATTATATCAATGTATTCTCACAAAATAAGTGATTATTATATATTTAAAATTTTTAATTCTACTCTAAAAAAATCACATTAATTATTTATGTTACATCCTAGAATATTCATAACAGTAGAGAAATATAAAGTTTAACATCTTAGCTTTCTATGAAGATCCAGCACACAATCAGATAAGAGAGAGGATGCAATATTTATTAGAGACACTAAGATTTTTACATTGAAAACTATGAAAAGGGGAAAATTCATGGGGCCTAGCCCAATTTGAATGAATCCACTAGTATTTACAGGTGATTACAAATGAGGCCCTTCATTGGAGGGAAGGAATTAGCTTGATCTAATAGATATACCTCATGTAGAATGTATTACACTATGGAAATTGGAAGAATCAGTATTGATATGCTAGTTTGTTCGGTAGGACCAAAGTCGGCAGGCAATAGAGGTCAGAAAGATCATTTTTGGGTAATGATGGTCGGAAGGTTCCTAGTTGGCAGGCGACGATGGTCAGAATGACTATAGTCTAGCGGTCGATAAAGGTTGGAAAGATCATGGCTGGTAGGTGATGGAGGTCCCAAAGACCGTTATTTGGTGATGCAGGTTGAAAGGACTGTTGTCTAGTGGAAGTCCAAGAATAATTGGAAGTCGGGTGGAAGTCTGGCTTCAATTCGTGACCGAGCGGAAGTCCACCATCATTCGACGGCAGAGTGTAATTCTAGTGTCAATCGGTGGCTAAGCAGAAGTCTTGCATCAATTGGTGGCCAGACAAAAATTTGATATTAGTTGGTGGCCGGGCAGAATTCTGACTTTAGTTGGTGGCTGAGCATAATTGTGGCGTCAGTTGGTGGCCAGGCTAAAGTCCTACATTGGTTGAGGAGGAGTGTGGTGGGAAGAGAGCTCTTTCTTTTCTTCTTGTTTGGGTCCCCCTTATGAGAAATGAGGGGTCTATATATTATTTTTTGATAGTGGCATGCCCAGTAAAGAGGAAGATCATGGGTAAATTAGGAGTGGTTTGAATTGACGGCTAATGTTAATTCCTTGATCATGGACCATTTATTGGTAATCTTAGGCTCATTAGATTTGTGTCATCGAGTCACTCAATGCTAAGCATGTCACATTCCAAAACTGTTTTGTAATCCAAATTATGGTTTAAATCTTCCAAATGCTCTTCGGGTTATTAATTTGGACCATATGAGCTCAGATTGGGTCAAATTTGGTGGGATATTTTTATTAAAGTTTTGGAGACTTTGGGCTGACATCTAGAGATTGTCCCAAGTGGCCCTTGACTTATATTAGGTGAAAGTACTAAATACATATATAATTAAAGTTTAGACTCTTTTAAGTGTATTTTTAATGCAATGTAAGCTGGTTAAAATATTTAAATAATGAATGCATAAAATTTTAAAAAAGGCTTAAAAATAGTTTTTTACAAGATTAGGATTCCCCAGGTTCAGCACCTCATCCTTATAGGTCAGATTATTTGAACTCTACCCATAGGAGAGGAAGTGTCTTAAAATAATGAAAATAGATGCAATAATATGCATGAGACCTCGGGTGATCACCAGCTTATTCCCTAGAGCTCCTTGGATTCTTCATAACTGGCTACTTAAATGGAAAAGAGAACTCTTCTCTCGAGGGGAAGGCTACCCTTTCTACTTTGGGTATAAAAAAAGAATGAACCAAATTTGAACTTCCAAATAGGAAAGTACTATCTCCCAAAGGGGTGTCTTTTCCTCTTAGGAATCCAAGCTTTGGATCCATGGATCCCAACTCAAAATTTAACTTTACAACTCAATACTCAAACAAATTATATTAATATGAAATAAAAATTTTAGACTCTCATGCAGGATTATCCTAAGTATTTAAATATCAAAATTATTTTCAATTAGTTATATATGTATACAGAAAAGAAGTAAACATACTTGATCTCGCTTTTTTTTTATTTCGGGGCTAAGCATCTAAAGCACCTGTAACAGTTATATTTATTATTTATTTAGCCCCTTTTATTGTTCTGTATGAGCGTGACCATCTACAGAAAATTCAATGAGCATCCAAATCATTTCTATTAAAAGGGTAATCTAATTGATAAACACATCATCAATTTATAGAGTGTAGTAAAAGTAAACAGATACACCAAGCAATTTCAATCATAAAATGCAATGAAATCTCAAAAACTAAGAACACAGTAGAAAAGTAAACATCATTCTAGCCTAGATCTAGAGTCAGTTATCCTAAAAAATCATCTAAAATGTGTGTGAAAGGTCGTGTGGCTGGCGTGTGGCTGGGGTAGATCCTAAACTAGGTTGTTTGTTGAAGTTATCTAATGTTTGAATTTATTAAAGGGTGAAGGAAAACTTTTAATTAGATTTTAAATATTAATGTGTTAAAGCTTGATTTAGATATATTTTAGTTGTTAAATAATTGATATCTTTGTTGCACACTAAGGTTGTGAAGTTTATTTCACCTTCATTGGGGCTAAGTTAATAGCCTGATAGGCCTAGGTTATTCAGTAGCAATCAGGGTTATCTAAATTGATTTAATTGGTTAGAAATTAAGGGTGAATTAAAATTAAATAATTTAATCAATCATTAATTTTGAGAGTTAACTTATTTTATATTTTCTATCAATAGGTTCATGGCATTGTGCCATCAGACTCGAGGAATCATGCCTCTTTAGGACACGTAGCCCCGTAGCCTAGAGCAGTCTATCCTAAAAATCTTATTGATGTAGTTGAATTAAGAATTTTAATTTTTTAAATAATTAAAAGTAATTTAATTTTGATGTTTAACACTCCATTAAATTCATTCATGTCATTGTGCCCAGACTCGAGGAACCAGCCCTCCTTAGGACACGTAGCCCCGCAACCTAGAGTAGTCCATCCAAAAAACTTTATCTCTGGAGTGGTTTTTATTTATTAGAATGTTTTTAAATTTTTTATTATTCAAATTAGAAATTTTTGGAATTTTGATGAATTATTAAATTTTTAACTATTTATTAGAATCATTTAAAAGCATTATATTAATTATGATGAATCATTTAAATAATTTTTTAGACCCTTTTAACTTTTAACTTTTTTCATTAAAGTAAATTTTGAAAGTTTCAAATTTTTTATAAATATTAGGACTTATAATGAGTAGTTAGACTATTAGCACACTTAATTTGGAGTTTTCTACTAAAAGTTGTGAATTTCTAAAGTTTTAAGTTGATTTTGGCTTAAGTTTGACCAGATTGTTGACTTTTTAACTTTGACCAAATTTTGAAGATTTGATATTTTTTTAAAATATTATATTTTAATTCAAGTTGGGTTCCTTTGAGTTTGATTCATTTAGAATTTTCTATAATTACTTATGATTTTATGAAATTTGGATATTTATTGAATTATTTTAATTATATTAATTAAAGGGCATTTTAATGATTTAAATCTAAATAAAATAAAATATCTAAAATAAAATATATTTATTATTATTATTTATTTATTTATTTAAATAATAATTAATTAAATATTAGAAATTTAAATTTTTTATGATTATTCAAATTACATATATTAATTTAATATAATTTTAATTTTAAAATAAAGAAATTAATTTACTAAATATCTTAATATATTTTATAAAAGTAATTTTATTTAAAATAAATTTTAATAATTTTTTAAACTAATTTGGGTTTGAAAATGATTTTAAATTAATTTAAGATCATTTTTAAATTAAAGTTGGGTAGCGGGCCATGTGGTGTGTTATGGTTCACCAGTCCAACATGTGGGCTGTGGTGGCAGTAGGTTGCGTCCTCCATGCGGCATCCCCTAGGAAAACCATACGTTGGGACGTTGTTAGCTACTTAGCCATGTCAGTGGATAACCGTGGCCATCAGATCCGCATAAATTGTATTAGACGGCCATGATTATATCCTACGATTTGATCTCTGCCAAAAGAGATCAAATGGTGGAGTAATCCTACAATTTGGAACAAAGGGCCTGGTTCAAGCCGGATGAGCCAACAATTGCGGGGATGGGTTTGTGGTCTGATAGTGACAAAGATAGACACAATTTGGGTCGTTGATTGCAAGATCAATGGCCCAGAAAATGTACATTTGTAACGGGCCACGATTAACGCCCTAAAATTAACTTATGGCTTGTTCTCATGATCCCGACAACCAAATCTCATAAAATTTTAAACCTAGATGTACTAATGAACATATTTAATGGGGTTTACTTCACATTTTGAAACAACTCATTCATAAGTTATTTTATCCTAAGGACTATGACCTAGGTCTAAGGTTTTTAAGGGATTTTACTATTGAATCTTCAAGTTCTTTATACAGTTGAGCTTGTAGACTGTCCACATAAATTTTCCTACTTGGAAGCATGATCTAAAATGCCTTGGATTGATTACTACATTTCCTTGGGTGGAAAATACTTGGGATTGCCAGAAAACTCATCGTCGAGGGGTGTTTCATGGTGGGTTTTGGTTGAGAGATGGGAGGAGAGGTGTCTGGAGTTCAAAGAAATGCTTGGGGTGCTCTGGGAGGCTCAAGGATGTGAGAGAGTGTGAGATGATGAGTGAAGCTCAAAATGGGGCTTTTTCCTTATTCAAATTGCTTGGAGGTGGCTGGATGGTCCTGATGCATCAGGGACCTTGCTTTGATGGGGGACAAGTGTCCCAAGTCATTACAATGGCAGGGGGAAGGCTAAACCAATCCATCTTCCCATTGGTTAATTTGGGTAAGAGGTGGGAGGACCATTTCCATTTAAGGCTAAACCAAGCCTTGAGCTCAGTTTGGAGAGCTTGAGGAGAGCTTTAGCCATAAAAAAAAATCCACAGCATCTTAGGCCAAAGGCTATGGGGTTAAATATTGTATTTGGCATTTTGGAAAGGCTTAAGGCCTTGAGTTGACCATATTGACTAGTCAAAGGGTCAAAACAAGCTGAGGTGGCAGGAAAGGGGTGTGGGAGCTATTGGTGGAGTCATCCCATGTACTTTGGAGTATGGAGTTGGGGTTAAAAGAGGAGTTTGACCATGCAAGCCCATTTGAATGGTTGGTTTGACCATTTGACTAGTCTCCATACCATGTGGCTGCTGAGGTGGCATAGAGGGAACTTTTGAGCTGTTGGAGTTATAAGTTGGAGAGATGTTAAGGAGTTAGGCTTAAAAATATGGGAGGGAGTTTGATCAAGTTTGACCAAGTCTTGAAGCACTAACTTTGTCAACTTGACCATGGTTTGTCCCATGGTAGGTTTAGAAGTGTTCAAGACATCCAATTTGGAGGATTTAAAAGCATTGATTTGATTGAATGGGTTTGACTAACCCATTTAAATTCTTTAAGGGTTAATGGGTTAACCTAGGTTAACTTGGTCAACCAGGTTGACCCAAGACCTAATTTAGAGTCCAAAGGATTTTTTTTGATATTTGGAGTCTAATAGGTGTGGTCTCATGGTCTGAAAAGGTCATTTGGGTCAAATGACCTATTTTAGCCCTTAAAGAGTCATTGGGTCAACCTAGATTGCCTTGGTTAACCAGGTTGACCCAGGGGCTATGTGTAGGATCAAAAAATTATAAATGACATTTTGAATGTGTTGGGAGTGGTCCCAAGGCATATGGAGGTCATTTCGATCATAATGATTTTTTTGACCCTTAAGGGACCTTTAGGTCTGTTGAAACTCATTCACATGAATTAGGTTGTTAAACCTAAGCTTATGTCCCAGCGGCTAACCAAGAGGGGGGGTAAATTGGTAATTAAAAATTAATCACTCTTTTTAAATTTTAAACTGGAAAATAAACTTTAATGAGTTTTATAGAAATAGATTTTTCAACCACAAATTAGAAACACAAATCAACAAAATAAAAAGCAACGAAAAATAAAAGACACAAGATTTATAGTGGTTCGGTCAAACTTGACATACATCCACTCCCCAGAGGCACCCTCCGAGTATTGCACTAATACCACTAGTGACTGATCTCCTTTAGCACCCATAGCAAGGCGGAGAAACCTTTACAAAAACTCTTTTCACCACTACCCGGTGTGGTAGAGAACCGTCATCCTTTTACACTATCCCCAGTATTGGCAGAGAACTGTCATCCTTTTACACTATCCCCAGTGTTGGCAGAGAATCATCTTCCTTTTACACTATCTCCAGTGTTGGCAGAGAACCGCCATCCTTTTACACTCTCCAAGTGTGGGCAGAGAACCCTTCGGCTGTTCACACTCTCCAAGTGTGGGCAGAGAACCCTTCGGTTGTTCACACTCTCTAAGTGTCGGTAGAGAACCGGATCTCCTTGACAGATCTTCTCACAAGAAATTTAGAAGGAAGAAATAAAAGAGTGAAGTAATCCCAAATCACAAGTAGAGATTCTTACCTTTGAATACCAAGTGAAGCCTTCACGCTCCAGTAGTAGGAATCCTCTTTTGAACACTCTCTTACACTCTCTTCTTGACTCTTCTTTCAATAGGCACGAAGATCAGTAGGCAAAAAGATTAAGTGGCAATTTAGTTTGGACTATTTATAGGAAAGACACAAAAAACCGTCCAAAAACTACAAATTTTCAAGTCAATACGCATTGGATCATCCCGTACGATCGTTGATTGCCCTTGGAAACGAACCTAATGTATATGGGTACGAAATGACTTCGTACACACACATCGTCCTGTACGAACTAGGTTCGTCCGGTACGAACGGTTATTCCATATGTCGGTTTCCAAAAACTGCAGAACGTCACTTAATTTTCAGAGTAGGTTCACTTCATCCTGGGACGAATTTAAGGTTCGTCCGGATGAAATTTTACAGAGAGCAAATCATCCCGGGAAGAATACACTTCGTCCTGGACGATAGTACTCCGTAGTGCAACTCGTCCTGGAACGAATACACTTCATCTGAACGAAAATTTTTCAGAGAACATTTCATCCTAGGATGAATACACTTCGTCTTGGACGATCAGGACTTAAAAAAATTTTCTTCAATTCCTGTTTGTTCCATTGCTCTTACGAGGAGATAACTGTCCTAATCGTCTCGTACGAACTATGTTCATCCCGTACAATCAGTACAAATTTCTCAAGATCTCCTAAAGTGTGTGTGTGTGTGTATTTACTCAATTACAATCACTCCCTTTCAAA
The DNA here is from genome assembly GCA_022539455.1 of Dendrobium nobile. Lineage (NCBI taxonomy): Eukaryota > Viridiplantae > Streptophyta > Magnoliopsida > Asparagales > Orchidaceae > Dendrobium > Dendrobium nobile. The sequence continues at coordinate 72,681,328 of CM039735.1, read as the reverse complement.
CTTAATTTAAAGAAAAATACAAATTTTAAAAAATACAAAGTATCTCATGCTGAATTTGATTTAAAGTCTTTCTAGTCTGGAGTTTGATTTTCCTGAAATGTTAGTATACACAAGAGCAAAAATAACTCTTCCAAAAAGTGTTAGGAGATTACTACACATAAAATAATAATATTGGAAATCATCAAAACTACACAAGTTGCAAGAATGTAAAACATGCAAATAACAACTCTCTTAATAAGGTCAACCTAGGTTGGCCTGGTCAACCAAATTGACCCAGAGTTTGGGATTTGGTCTAATAGGTCCCAAGTGATGTTTGAAATTAATTGAAAAATGTTTTAAAGGTTGATGAGGTTGAACCATATTAAATTTTGGTCAAAAATAAAAAAAATCCTGTTAAAGGGCATTCTGGTCATTTTGACCTTTAATCAATTCTGGGTCAAAGTGAGTCTAGAAAAATGTAGTTTAATGTTTAACATATCAATATCAAAGGTCTAAGAGTGATTAAAGGGTTTGGAGGGGGCTCCAATATCAAATTTCACTAGGTGATAGGTCTAGTGACATAGGTCATAAATATTTAAAGATTTTATAGCCTTTGGAAATGGATTTTTTTTCTGGGGTTAGAAGCATTAGATTGAGCTCAAATTTGGAGGGCTGCCCCTAAAAACATGTATTATCAATATTAAATTGATAAACTCTGAGTTAGAGGTAAGTTGACTAAGTTTTTAAGTATTTAAAAAAATATTGGGAAAGGCTCTCAAGACTTAAGACCTTAACCTTGGATTTTGGTCTAAATTGATCTACGATCTAAATTGATCCTAGGGTCTAGAGTCTAGAAGAAGCCTAAGATCTAGAATTTAGAAGGATTCTAGGGTCTCAGCAATCCTAGGGTCTGGAGTCTAGGAAAGGTCACAGTGACCTCATACGAAAGTCAGGTCAACAGCACCATAGCCTTTGGAAAAACTTTTATGCAATTTAAAACTTGAAAATAATTTGACTTAGGTGTAGAGGTCTCGAATAGCTTTAAAAGTATCAAAATTGAGTTTGAAACTTCAAAAAATGGTCCCGAAGACCTAAATATGTCTGTCACCAGCCATAGCTAAAGGCCACCTATGCTGTTGTACAAATGAAATGGCGCGCTCCAACCCCACGATCTGAGCAGCTAGTTAACTGCAAACTGTAGTTAAAATTGTAATTTTTTTGCTATGGGGCCCACTTTTTTTTTCAATTTGGAGAGCAGCAGCATGGTACCGCCCACCTATTCTTTTTTTTTTTAATAGTTAATAATTTTTTTAGTATTATTAAAATGTCAACTCTGATAGAAGAAGATCAATAGTTTCATATATGTGAGGGTGATTTGAAAAGATCTGAAGATAATGGTACTCAAGAGGAGAACCAATTATTATTGGTATATGAGAAGAATTTTGATGTTGTTTGAGTGGAAGTTCGTTAGAAATCAACAATTGAGTGGAAGTCTGAGGTAGATTGATGGTTAGGTGGAGAGATGAAGGAGACAATTGGAGAGTGTATTGCTAATAGCTATTAAGTGAGAAGTCGATGATGGCTGATATGAAGTAAAGAACCAACGGCAGACATCAGACGAAGGGCCGATGATGGTGGCGGTTTAGTTACATTTTACTATGGTAAAATGCATCTATACTGAGGTGTGCAGATATCATATATCTCTGATTGAAGGGGTCAAAACAGTGTGCCATGTTAGTAATTTGGCGACACACTAATAATGTCAATTTAGTGGAGACTTTATAATGATCAGGTTATAATCTTTCCTTGAAGAAGAAGTTATAGGAGATGCTTCAATATATAGTAGAGAAGAGGCCAATAGAACCTGTCAAGGATATTTAACATTTTTGATGTTGTTTTTTGCTTGATGACATTTACTTATTTGGATGATTCTAGTATAACTTTAATTTTAATTTCTTATGAAAATAAATATATACTTAAACTTAATGTATAATTTTTCAATGTGACTCCAATGATATTGTATATAAATTTTTATGAGCTTGATGCTTATTTTTTATTTGAAATGAAATCTTCTATAGGAAACTAAGTCATTTATGCATCTTTGAGATATACTTTAATATATTATCATCCACGCTCTTAGAGGCTTTTTTCCTACTAAGATTTTTGTATACCTAAACCTTTTGAGGCTTTTTATCCTACTAAGGTCTTTGTATAACTATACATTTTAAATCTTTTTAGCCTTTTAAGGTTTTTGAATAAGTGATGACCCTATCAATTGCTTGTTCTAATAGAGTTCTTCTAGTGAGGACTTTGTCCACTACTAACTTTCCTTTGAGGCTACCTCATAGGTGAGCCTTTTTGGGATTATTTGCTAGAACATTGCTTGATGACATTGACAGAAATTCATAAGGGTTATTTAACCTATCTGATGTTATTTATTAGAGTATTATTTTATAATGTTAACTTAAATGAAAGAGGTCACGAGAATCCACCAAAGATGTATGACTTATCTGAGATTGTATGTCAAAGCGTTGCTCGGTGACGTTAACCTCTATAGAAGAGATCCAGAGAATCCACCAAGAATATATAATATATCCAAGGTTGTTTGTTAGAGTAATACTTGATATCGTTAACCTGTGTGGAAAGGTCAGATTAAATCCTCCTGGGATTAATCATTCAGTAATTGAGACATAATAAAGATTGTATATTTCTTGAATCAAAAATTTTATAATTTTATTGACATCCTCCTAAGAATTTTTAACCTATCCAAAGTTTTATGTCGGAGCACTGCTCGATGATATTAACTTATATGGAAGAGGTTAGATTGAATCCCCTAGGATTAAATATCCAATGATTGAGACACAATAAAAATTATGTATTTCCTAAATCATGAATTTTAAAATTTGATTAACATCCTCCTAGGATATTTGACCTATCCGAAGTTATATGTTAGAGTGTTGCTCGATATTGTTAATCTATATGAAAGAGGTTAAACTGAATCCTCCTAGGTTTAATTTTTCCTTGATTGGGAGGGGGTGAACCTCATGTATATCCTGATTTAAAGGTGAAGAAATGGCTATCTATATATTGTTATTATCTTTTTATGGCCTAGATTAAGATCTTGCCCAAATAGTAGAAGTCAAGCTATGAACTGTATAATGCTTAAAATTTATTAGAAGCATCATTGCATTTACTAGAAGCTTTAGGATCCTAAGATATCATCTTGGATATTTAAAGAGTTTGAGGAGTCTTCTTGATCATAGCTGATGTTAAGAAATTGACATGAACGAACTTTTGAGGTTAGAGAAAAAACTTCCTCCCAGTTGGGAACCACATTCCCATAAACAGTGTCAAACTGTTTCGTCCTAGAATAATTGTGATGGTAGAGAAATTTAAAGTTTAACAACTTAGCTTTGTATGTAGATCCAGCACACAATCAGATGAGAGAGATGGTATATTATTTATAAGAGAAACCAAGATTTTTGTGTCGAAATCTTGAATGGGGAAAAAGCCATCGGGCCTAGCCCAATTTGAATGAATCTATTAGTATTTATAGTTAATTATAAATGAGGCCCTTCTTTGGAGGGAAGGCCTAGGCTTGATGTAACAAATATACATCATATATAATGCATTACATGATGGAAATTGGAAGAATCAATATTGATATGTTAGTCTAGTCAGAAGGACCATAGTCGATGGGCGACGAGGTCAGAATTATGGTTTTTGGGTGATGGTGGTCGGAAGGATCATAGTTGGTGAGCGATGGAGGTCGAAATGACTATTGTCTAGGGGTGATAGAGGTTAGAAAGACCATAGTCAGCAAATGATGGAGATTGTAAAGATTGTTATCTTAAGAGGGAGGTTGAAAGGAATATTATTGGGTGGAAGTCCAAGAATAATTGGAAGCTGGTTGGAAGTCTATCTTCAATCAGCAGCCGAGCAGAAGTCTGATGTTAGTCGGTGACCGAGTGTAAGTCCAGTGTTAGTAGGTGGCCGGGCAAAAGTTTAGCATCGATTAATTGCTGAGCAAAAATCCGACATCAGTTGGTGATCAGGTAGAAATCTAACATCAGTTGGTGGCCGAGTAAAATTCAAGTGTTAGTAGATGGCCGGGTAGAAATCTGGCTTCAGTTGGTGGTTAGGCAAAAATTTAGTGCCACTTGGTGGCCGGGTAGAAATCCAGCGTCATTTGTTGGCCTGGAAGAATTTCGACGTTAGTTGGTGGCCATGCATAATTTTGTCATCAGTTGGTGGCCGGGAAAAATTCTGGGGTCACTTAGTGGTTGGGCAGAATTTCAACATCAATTGATGGCTGGACGGAAGTCTGGTGGTGGTCGAGAAGGAGTCTGGGGGCAAGAGAACTCTTCCTTCTCTTCTTGCTTGGGTCCCTGCTTATGAAAAATGAGGGGTATATTTATAATTTTCTCAGAGTGACATGGCCAATAAATTGGAGGAAGATCAAGAATAAATTGGGAGTAGTTTGAATGAATGGCTTATGTTAATTCCCTTGATCATAGACTTTTTATTGGACTTTTGAATGTCTTAATGATATTATAATTTGGCGCTCTTAGGCTCATTGGATTTATCTCGTTGAGCTGCTCGATTAGACTATAAGCATATCACATTTGGAAATTATTTGGTAATCCAAATTATGGTTTGAGCCTTCCAAATACACTTTGGGTCATTGATTTAGACATTTGAGCTCAGATATGGTCAAATTTGGTGTTGTTGGGTATGTATTTTTGAGGCATTCAGGAGGTCAGAAAGACTATTATTGGGTGGAAGTCCAAGAATAATTGGAAGTTGGGTGGAGTCTAGCTTCAGTCAGGGGCCGAGTGGAAGTCCAGCATTAGTCGGGGGTCACGTGTAACTCCAGTGTCAGTCAATGGCCAGGGAGAAGTCTAGCATTAGTTAGTTGCCGATCAGAAACCTGGCATCAATTTGTGGCCAAGTAGAAATAAAGCGTCAGTTTTTTGGCCGGGCAGAATTCCATCTTCAGTCTGTGGTCAATCAGAAATTTAATGTTAGTTGATGGCAGGGCAAAAATCTGACGTCAGTTGGTGGTCGGGTAGAAATCTGGCGTTAGTCGGTGACCGGATAAAATTTTGGTGTCAGTTGGTGGCCAGGCATAATTTTGTCATTAGTTGGTTGCCGGGTAGAATTTCATGGTCTATAGGTGGCTGAGCAGAATTTCGGCATGAGTTGGTGACCAAACTGAAGTCTAACAGTGATCGAGGAGGAGTCTGGTGGCAAGAGAACTCTTCCTTCTCTTCTTGCTTGGGTCTCTCTTATGAGAAATGAGGGGTCTATTTATAATTTTTAATAGTTGAATGGCTAGTAAATTGGAGGATAATTATGCGTAAATTGGGAGTGGATTCAATGGACGGTCGATGTTAATTCTCTTGGTCATGGACTGTTTATTGGACATTTGAATATATTAATGATATCAAAATTTGGCGCTCTTGGGCTCGTTGGATTTGTCTCATTGAGCTGCTTAATTCGACTATAAGCATATCACATTTCAAAATGGTTTGGTAATCCAAATTATGGTTTGAACCTTCCAAATTAACTTTGTTTCATTGATTTGGACCCATTTGAGCTTAGATATGGTCGAATGTAGTATCATTGGGTATGTATTTTTTAGACGTTCAGAAGGTTGAAAGGACTGATGTTAGGTGAAAGTCTTAGAATAATTGGAAGCCGGGTGGAAGTTTGGCTTCAAACAACGACAGAGTAGAAGTCTAGCGCAGTCGATGACCAAGTATAAGTCCAGTGTCAGTCGGTGGTTGGGAAAAAGTCCAGCGTTACATAATAGCCGGACAAAAATCTGGTGTTGTTGGTGGTTGGGAAGAAATCTGGCCTTAGTCGGTGGTCGAGCAGAATTCTAGCGACATTTGGTGGTCAGGCATAATTCAGGCGTCAGTTGGTGGCCCGGTAGAATTCCGGTATCAGTTGGTGGCTGGGAAGAATTCCAACTTTAGTTAGTGGTCGGGCTGAAGTGTGGTGGTGGTCGAGGAGGAGTTTAGTGGCAAGATAACTCTTCTTCTCTTTCATCTTGGCTCCCCCCCCATATGAGAAATTAAGGGTCTATTTATAATTTTCTGAGATTGGCATTGCCAGTAAATAGGAGGAAGATTAAGGGTAAATTGGAAGTAGTTTGAATGGACGGCCGATGTTAATTCCTTTGAACATGGACTGTATATTGGAGATTTAAATGTCTTCATGATATCAGAATTTGGTGATCTTGGGCTCGTTGGATTTGTCTAGTCGAGTCACTCGATTCGCTTATAAGCATGTCACGTTTGAAAATTGTTTGGTAATCCAAATTATGGTTTTAACCTTCCAAATACGCTTTGGGTCACTGATTTGGACCCATTTGAGCTCATATATGGTCAAATTTGGTGTCATTATGTTCGTATTTTAGAGATGTTCAGCTCAACTATAAGTTTGCTAAAATCAGAGTTTAGATGGTCTTGGATTTAATTTTTGAATTTTTAACTTGATTTTTGCCTCAAGATTCGCTCCCCATCAAGATAATTTTTTGATGATATATCAATTGTCCCCTATTTTCGGACGTTGAAGCCCACAAAGTCTGAAAATATGCACCACAACCTTTGGGGGATTTTTATGTAATTTGAAGCTTGAAAATAATCTGATCTTGGGTGTAGAGGTCTTGAATAGCTTTAATAGTATCAAAATTGAGTTCGGAATATCGAAAAATGATCTCGGGGACCAAAAACGTACGATTCGGACTGTACTGGCTAAAAATCGGGGCCCGGGCAAGCAATTGTGATCGAACCGGCAGCAGGCAGTCGCCGTGCAAACTAAAAGGGCACGCGCCTTTAGGGCCCGTGATTGAGCAACCGGCTAACCGCCAGCTGTAAATTTATACCTATTTTAATTAGAATATATTTATAAACATTTTTCTTTCCAATTTATATTTTATCCCTCAAATTTCTTAAAAATCATAACACATTTTTGTATTATAATGACCCTAAATCGCACAAAATTTAATAGATATATATAAAGTGATTTGGATCCTAAATCTATTTATAAATTATTATATTAATTGTCTAATAAGTTATATTTAATTGAAAAGAAAGTAAAAGAGCTTAGACCTATTTTAGTTAAATTATACTAATCATATATAGGTAAAATTTTACAACGGAGCTTAATTTAAAATTTTTAATTAAAATGAGCGTTATTTAAAAATAATTTAGAAATGAGCAAATACTTAAAATTATTTTATGTTGTTTAGAAATCGTAAAATCCTTTAACGGTTTTTAAGAATTCAAGTTTTATTAAAAATGGGAAATATTTTGCAAAAATTTTAAAATTTTATTTGATCAACATTTAATAAATTTAAAATTTATTTGACTAAAATAGTCTATCTAGCTTGGTAAAATGGTTTGGAATTAGCTATATGCTTAAGTGACCATGGTTTCGAATCCCAGAAAAGCCTAGAGCGAAATTTTTTTTTGCTTATTTTTAGATAATATAAAATATAATTTTAATTTAATGATGAGAAAAATAATATATTTATATATTTAATAACATGTAATTATCATATTAACTTAATGATAATAAAAATTATATGTATATATATAATTTTATAAGATGATGGTGAGAACTATAATACTGTAACGTGCAAAATATTGGCCATTAAAAAGAGAAGCATAAAGCTAAGTTAATTGTTAAATAGATAGGATTAGAGAGTCATTTTAGATGATTTGGTCACATAAAATGCCTCCCTTCCAATGGAGCTATTATTATGTGCGGACACCGGGCGGTTCTCCCGTCCAATTACTTGCTTGGTACCGATCATCGATACTGAGTGCGATACATTTTTGAGGTGACGTGACGTAATTTTATTGGTCTCCGGACGCCCTCCAGACTCCGTCGTCCGGACTTCTCACAGATTAATAAATCCTTCCAATTACCATGTTATGAGAGATTAGATTTATTATATCGGCCTATGTTAAGGTAGAGATAGACTTAAAAAAAAAAAAAAAAAAAGTTGTCTTAGAAAAGATTTTTTTTATTATATTTAAATGAGAATTTGATTTTTAATAGATATAATGATCTCGAGTAAGTATTATTGTGTTGTTGTATATAATTATATAATTTTCTTTTAATTTACGAAGGGCAAAAACCACATCTAATCATATTTTATTTTAACCATTGCCAATAAAAAAAAAAATTTGTGTCAGCCTCCTCCAAATTATGTGAGTACATCCCACATCTAATTCAGTGGGTGCACTGATTTTGATCTTCTTTAGAACAAATACTTTAGCACGAAATAGATGCCTAACAAATAAAGGAAGGCCTGTACATAATATTTTATTTTTAAATCATAGATACACAAGATTTAGGATTTCTTTGGAATAATTTTTTTATTATTTTTTAAAAAAAATTAGTAAAAAAATTTTGTTCAAAAAATTTTATATATTAAAAAAATTTTTAGAAAGTAAAAAAAAAACTATCCCAAATGAAGGCTTAATTTTCGATAAATGAAACGGGCGCTCTGAGGATGCCCTAGCCGCCTCCTCTCCTGCGTCTGCTTCTTCGTCTTCGCCTTCTTCTTCCCGTCGCCACCGGCCTAGGCCGGTGGCCTTAATGGATTTGCATGATACTAATCTGTTTCCCGCCATGTCGCATGTTGCTGCTGATGCTCCTGCTCCAGCAACCCGATCGTTAGACCGTCTTTGGTCGAACATAATCTCAGATCCTGGTCCATCTGCTCCGCATATTCCAGTCTCCCTAATGGAAACTCCGGAAGAGATCATTCCTTTTGATAAAGGTTACACTGAGCCAGCAGCGGTGGAATGGAATCTCTGCCTGGTTGGCTACTCGGTGGGTATGCGCCCTTACTATGAAGCTTTGAAAGAAACTGCTTCGCGTATTTGGAAGCTTAAAGGTAATTTTCAACTTTTTGCCCTTTCGGATGGATTTTTCTTGTTCAAATTCTCTTTGTTGGAAGATTATGATATGGTATGGTCCAAAGGGGCCTGGTTCTTTCATGGAAAGCCATTCATTTTTCAGAAATGGACAAAAAATTTCAGCCCTACCAGGGAAAAATTTACTTCTGTACCCATTTGGGTAAGAATACACAATCTTCCCCTTATCTGTTGGAACTCAGAGGGAATCTCAAAAATCGCTTCCAAAATAGGAATTCCGATAGCGGTAGACTCCTTAACTGCTGCAAAAACTAGGCTTACTTATGCCAGAGTTTGTATACAAGTCTCTATCTCTTTCTCCTTCCCTGAAAGTGTCGCAGTTGCTATTGAGGGGGATGTTATCAGAATGCAAATCCAGTATGAGTGGAAGCCTGTTCCTTGTGCTTCTTGTGCCTCTTTAGCACACCTAACTCCAAACTGTCCTACTGCACAGACTGATAAGCAAAATCACACAAATCAAACTAGGGGGCGTAGCTCTTCCAGAAATCCTAGGAACTCTAATCAAGCCAGAAAACTTTAAGCAAATAATATTAAGGCCAACGTGGCAGGATCTTCTTCAGATATCCCAAAAATTACTCCCAATGCTAATCCATCCTCTGCAATCAGTCTGGCCTTAGTGCCTTCCCAAGTCATATGGGTTCCTAAAGATAAGGGGATAAATGATATAGTTATTGATAATGATGAGACACCTTCCGAAGAGCAATTTGAGCATCCTAAGAATATTGAGTCTAATGATCTGAACACCCAGTGTGATCCTCCTCATGTTGACAATATTCTAATCCCAAATCTTAATTCTCCTAATAAGGCTGATTGTGGTGAGGCTGATATTTCTCATATCAGCTCTCCTCCCCCTCCGTCCTTACAGATGTGCAATAAGTTCTCTTCTCTTCAGGGATTGGATGATGTCCCGATCACAAAGCCACCAGCAGGATCTCTTCTACCTTCTACCTCTGAAACTGATAGTTCTTCTTTCTCGGAGCATGTGTCTAGCTCTGGGGGTAGTAAGAGTAAAGCTAAAAAGAATCAGGGAAAAAATACTAAGGGGAAAACTTCTAAAAAGCCTCCCACCTTCTCTGCCAAGCGTAAATGATTTGTCCCTCTATAGCTGCTTGGAACATTAGAGGATTCTCCTCCTCTAATAAGGTGTCTCAATGTAAGATTCTTACTCAATCTCTTCGCTTGGATATGGTTTGCATACTAGAGAATAGAATTCAACTATCTAGTCTCTTTGATCCGAGCTTCCTCAACTGTCATAGAATTTTTTATTTAGAATCAAGTTGCAATAACTTTGAATATGCTAATCCTAGTAGGATTTGGATTAAATGGAATTCTGATAAATTGGTTTTTCATCCCAGTTTTTTCTCTTCTCAAATGATAGCGGGTATGGTGTCTTTTGGTCCCAGCACCTCTTTTCTGCTCTCTGTGATTTATGCCTCTAATCACTTGTCAGATAGAAAAGTTTTATGGGATGATTTAAGGAACATCTCACCTGCTAGGGGCATTCCTTGGATTGTTATGGGTGATTTCAACTGCTGTAGGTTTGCTTCTGAAAAACTTGGTGGGAATTATCTACTACAAAGTCATCTTCATGATTTTAATAGTTTTATTTTTGATACTAATCATTGTGAGTTAGCTTCTTTTGGGCCTTCATTTACTTGGTATAATCAGAGAATAGATAATCCCATTCATATTCGACTGGATCGTATGCTGGTTAATGAATCTTGGTTATCTACTTTTCCTGATTCTTATTACTTGGTGAGAAATTCTGTTGGTTCTGATCACTGTTCTATCACTCTTAAATCCAAAGATATGACTGCTTCTAAGCACAGGTTTTTATTTAAAAATTTCTGGGTTAATTATGATCAATTTTGGCTCCTGCTTATGGGTATCTTTGGTACTAAAGCCACTGGCAATCTTTTAGTGGACCTTGCTTCTAAACTCAAGCATTTGAAATTAGCTATTAAAAGCAAACCTTGGGCTAATTCCAATCACATGGCTGATCATATCAAATTGTTGCAGGATAAGCAACTTGATTGCCTCCTTAAGCTTAATTCTAATGTCAATTTGCATCAAGCTTCTTTGGAATTAAAAAATACTAGCAATCAGCTTGAGGAGGCTTCCTCTATGTGGTATTCATGGCTCAAGCAAAGAGCTAAATCTAAGTGGCTCAAACAAGGAGAAGAGGATCTCAAATTCCTCTATTCTAAAATTCGGATAAGGAGGAGTTATAGGAATGCTACCATTACTTTAGCCATGAGTAAATCTGGGTCTTCCATCTCTGATGCCATTCAGGACTCAATTTCGTACTTTTACAATCTATTCAATTCTAATTGCCAAACTGCCTTTAATCCTGAGCATTTTCCTTCTGGTGAGGTTATCTCTGATGATCTGGCTGATTCACTTGCTTTACCTTTTACTGATCAGGCTATTAAGAAAGCAATTTTTGCTGGTTCTTCCAACTCTTCGCCTGGTCCAGATGGTTTTAATTTTGAGTTTTTTAAAGCTACTTGGATTTTAATTGGTAATACTATCTGCAAAGCTATTAAGGGTTTTCATGGTAATGCTTATATTCCCCGTTCCTCTAAAGCTACTGCTATAACTCTTATACCGAAATCTAGCAATGCTGAAGGTTTGAATGATTTTAGACCCATAGCTTTATGCAATACTTCTTATAAAATCATTGCTAAGGTGTTAGCGGATAGGATGAAGCCTATCATGACTCAAATTATTAAAAACAATCAGGCTGGGTTTATCCATAAAAGAATTTCTACTGACAATATTATTCTAGCTAATGAAATCCTTCAGTTTTTTAGGAAATCCTCTAAGTTCAAGCTCATGTGTGTTAAGCTTGACATCAAAAAAGCCTTTGACAGTGTTTCCCGAGAATTCCTTTTGGCAAGGATGAAACAAAAAGGTTTTCCTGATATCTTTTTGGGTTTGATTAAAGCCTGTATTAAAGATGTGTGGTATTCTTTATGTATTGATGGTGCTTTAGAAGGCTTCTTTCCTTCAAACAATGGACTTAGGCAGGGTTGCCCACTAAGTCCTTACTTGTTCAGTATAGTTATGGATGCGCTTTCTTGTTTACTGGATTACAACTTAAGTGATGATTGTTTTGAGGCCTTTTCTTTGGGGGAGTATAGGCTCTCTCATTTATTATATGCAGATGACTTAATAATTTTTGGCAAAGCTGATCTCAACAACTGTGTTAAACTCAATCAAATTCTGAAGGTTTTTTCTGAAGCGTCTAGGCTTTTTATTAATTATGAGAAGAGTTCTATTATCTTACCTCCCAACTGTAATTTTGCTGCTAGTATATGTGAGGCCCTCAACATTGCCAATTTTACTACTTCTATGTCCTACCTTGGAGTGCCTTTATCTCCTTACAACTCGAAAATTGCTAATTTCTCTAGTTTGCTGGAGAATGTTATTAGAAAGCTATCAGGATGGAAAGCTAAAGCTTTGTCTTTTGCGGGAAGGTTGCAGTTTTTAAGGTATACCATTTGGAACACTATCGCTTACTGGATTCGAGGTGGAATTATACCTAAAACTATTTTTAAGCAAATTGATAAGTTATGTGCTAAATTCTTATATTTTGGAGATGCCAGTGCCAAAAAGTTGCATCTTATAGCCTGGAAAAATACCTGTAAACCCATACAGTTTGGTGGGATTGGCCTCCCTTCTTTACAATCTATTCAATTCAGTTTTAACTGCTCACTTATTGCTAGAATTTATAATACTCATAGCCCCTTAAGTGAATGGTTTTTTAAAGTTAATATATCTCCCTGGAAAGAGCCCACTTCTAAATCCTCCAAATTCTAGAAATTAGTCTATATGGATGCTATTTTAGCTAAACAGAATTTCCATTTTAGAGTTAACACCTCCTCTCGTTTCTCACTTTATTGGGATCACTGGTTTAAAGGCAAAAGGTTAAACGAAATTGTGGAGTTGATGCCACTGCTTGGTTCATTTCCTGTTAATGACAACATTTCTGTTATTATTGCTGGTGATAATTGGGTTCTTCCTAATGATATGCCTCCTGCTGTGCATGCTGCATTTTCTGATGTTAATATAGGAAATGGCTCTTCTGATACCTTATACTGGGGTGAGGGTAAAGTCTGTAATCACAAGCTCTATAGAGATTTTTATTTTAGGGATCTTCCTAAAGTAAATTGGTGGAAATTTGTTTGGCACAAAAGATTTGTGATTAGATATTCGTCTTTTTGTTGGATGGCTATAAGAGGAGGTCTTAAAACTGCGAATTGTCTTATTGCTAGGGGCATTCATGTGAGCAAAACCTGTGCTCTTTGTCACAGCTGTGATGAAAATATTAGTCATTTATTCTTTGAATGTGACTATTCCTTTGCCACTGTTTCCTCATTACTTAAAAACCTGGGGTTTCTGCTGCTAAGACCGAACATTCTGCAGTTGTTTGAATTCATAGATGCTGTACACACTGAAAATAAAAACTTCTATTTTCTTTTGGTATGCTCTGCGGTATATCATATCTGGCGTGAAAGGAACGAGAGGAAATTTGGGGGTAATGCTTTATCTTCTTCTTCTCTAGTTTATAAAATCAAAAATGTTGTTTTGCCCAAGATCAGAAAGTGGAAGGGTGGTATTATATCAGATCTATTGTAATTTCTGGAGGCGTTGTTGCTTGGTTAAGATGGTTTTTGTCTATTGGCTGTATCTGGAGCTTTTCTCTGTTCTGCTGGTAGTAGGTTTTTTCATGAATGGTGAAGGTTTTATGTTGAAAGTAGGCAATGATGTTAGAATTACCACTTTCTTCCTAGGATGGCAGGAATTTTGAGATACTATTTTTGCAACCATGTTGTGAGAGCGGCAATTTCTGAGCCATTGGATTTTTGTGCTCTCTCCCCTTATCTTCTGCTCAGTTTTGCTCATTTCATTTTATTTCTTCAGTTCTTAGCTTTGGAATTTTGTATGGGGGTTTTTGTTCTTTGCCCCGGTTTTTGGATCTTGCATGTTTAGGCAAGATCTTTGCTTTTTAGTTCTCTTTTCTGATAGGTTTTTCTTCTTCATTACATGTAACTAGTTTATATTAATGAAAAGGCTATGGCCATATTTCTCCCCCAAAAAAAAAGGCTTAATTTTCTTAAATTTTCAATATTTAGATGCATAACATAGAATATTACTGATGAAAAAAATATTATAATATTTAATTATAAATATTTTTATTAAGCATCATATGTGATCAAGTATATAGGAGGAAATCCAAATTTATTATATATTTATTTATATCTTTATTTGAAATGTTAAAGCATTACAACTGAAACATCAAGATACGAATAACCTCAGCCTCTGGCTTTTAAAAACAAATAACTTAACAACGAAGACTACTTAATATAAGCACTTTGAGAAGCAGCACGAAAGTGAAGTAGGCGTCATCCTCTTTATTCCAAATCAACTTCCTGCTTAAGGGCCGTCTCATTTGTACCTGCTGTAATTTTATGAAGAAAAAAATTATAAATTAATAGATTTTAGTATCAAAATATAAATAAAAAAAGGGAATTTTTTTTCTTAAAAAAGAGTTTTTTTTTTTTTTAAGAAATAATAAAAAGAAATGTTACCGTTGAGGGCATTGGCACTGGGAGGATAGGGAGGGATAACCATTTTATTAAGATCGAAAAACATGATATCACACCATTCAAGAGCGACGAGTATGCAATTAAGCACAGAAACATGAGGCAACTCATGTCTGCAAAACTCATGCACTTTCATGAAGCAAGTCTTCCCAAAAACACATTCAGGGAAACACCAAAACCATTTAGGCCACGAAATTGTGAGCTTGGAAGATTCTGCCTCTCTTGGCAAGCTTGAAATCATGGCGAAGACCACCATTAGAAGGATAGCAGAGGTCTTGGAGCTCAACTTAGCCATCTCAGGTTCTACTTCTTTCTTGTTGATTAGATTATATTGGTAAGGAAGGAGAAGAGATGGTGGTGCCTTTCACCTTCATCTGAGTCTTTTTATATAGGATCAATACATTAATGGGGTATATTGATGACAATAGTTTTAAAAACTTGTTGGATATAAATAAAAAGTGGTTTTAAATTTGTATAGGTTATTGATGACAAAATTAATTGAATAGACAAAAATTTAAAATTTATTATCAACATTTTAAAATAAAATTCTTCTTATATTAAATAAAAAATTATATGATATATCTAAAATTCTTAACCTACTTTGAAAAAAAAAATCACATTAATTATCTATATAGTACAATTTATACCTATTTTAATTAGAATATATTGATCAATTTTTTTCTATCAAATTTATATTTAACACTCAATTTTACAGAGGAGCTTAATTTATATGAAAAATAAAATGATAGTTCCTTTTTACTTATTTTAGATAAAATTTAAAATATATTTTTAATAAAATGTAATTATCATATTAACTTAATGATAATATAAATTATATATATCATAAAAAATTATATATTAGAAATGAAATTCTCATTTAATAGCTTTGAAATTTTTTTTCTAATTATTATTAAATATATATAATTAAAAAGATATTATATAAATAATTATGCAAACGAATATAGATTTTTTTTTTATTGATGTCGGAAAATAAAGAAGTTAACAATACTTTTTTTAACTCCTGTCATCAAGAAGCTCTTAACTTCTGTCATCAATATTTACACAAGTTAAGATATTTTTTCTTAACTCCTGTCATTAACATTCTTTACATATATGTTTTCTATTGAACTCCTGCCATCAATAACCTACATAAATATATTAAAAAAAACTGAGTAAAATTTTGCAGAGGAGCTTAATTAATTTATATGAAAAATAAAATGATAGTCCCTTTTTACTTATTTTAGATAAAATTTAAAATATATATTTAATAAAATGTAATTATCATATTAACTTAATTATAATATATATATATATATATATATATATATATATATATATATATATATATATATATTAGAAATGAAATTCTCATTTAATAGCTTTGAATTTTTTTTAATTATTATTAAATATATAAAATTAAAATGATATTATATAAATAATTATGCAAACGAAAAATGAATTTTTTTTATTGATGACGGAAAATAAAGAAGTTAACAATATTTTTTAACTCCTGTCATCAAAAAGCTCTTAACTTCTGTCATCAATATTTACACAAGTTAAGACTTTTTTTTCTCAACTCCTGTCATTAATATTCTCTACAAATAAATTTTTTATTGAACTCCTGCCATCAATAACCTACATAAATATATTAAAAAAAACTGAGTAAAATTTTACAGAGGAGCTTAATTTATATGAAAAATAAAATGATAGTTCCTTTTTACTTATTTTAGATAAAATTTAAAATATATATTTAATAAAATGTAATTATCATACTAACTTAATTATAATATATATATATATATATATATATATATATATTAGAAATGAAATTCTCATTTAATAGCTTTGAATTTTTTTTCTAATTATTATCAAATATATTAAAATAAAATGATATTATATAAATAATTATGCAAACGAAAATTGAAAATTTTTTAGGGAAATTTAGGTACATACCACTATATTTCTAATCATTTACATATCTAACACATCAAAGTTTACTATTACTCTTATACCACCGAGAACTCATTCTATACATCAGTTCTACCACTCCGTTTAGGTTGGACCTCACACCGTATATTTTCCCGCCGAATTTTCCCATTCGCAAATACTGCTGCTTGTGAAATAAACAGAAAAGAAAATTGGAAGAAGAAGAAGAAGAGAAAAAATGGGAGAAGTAGAAACACACAAACTTTTTTTCTTCTATTAATTATCTCATGCACACATTACAACTCTTTTATCTAAATTAGACATCACTTCACATACACCCTTTCACTTTCAAATGAAACATTGCTTCACACACCCTTTCACTTACAATTAACTACATTTAATTAATAAAACAAACCACATCCACACAAATGAAAAGACACATCCATTCAAATGATATGATTAAATATTTTGAATTTATTAACAAATTCCTCCTTTAAATTCAAAATCTCTTCCATCCTTCATGCCGATCACCATTTTGCATTTCTCGAACAATATTGTGGGTAATGGCTTTGTAAATATATCTGCTACTTGATCATGACTTGCAACATGAATCATTCTCGTACTCCCTTCCTTCACATGTTCACGGATGAAATGAAATTTGACATCGATATGCTTGCTTCTTTCATGATGTACCGGATTCTTTGCTAACTCAATTGCAGATTTGTTATCAACACGAATCTCGGTAGCTTCTGTTTGTTGGAGATTCATTTCATAGAGTAAATTCCTTAGCCAAACTGCATGACAGACACACAATTCTGCCGCCACATATTCTGCCTCACATGTCGAAAGTGTCACTATCGGTTGTTTCTTTGATAGCCATGTGAATGCCGTATCTCCCAAAAAAAATACGTACCCCGATGTACTCTTTCGATCATCTATGTCTCCGCACCAATCACTGTCGGAGTAACCCACCAATTTATATTCATCCGTCTTCGAGTAAAATAATCCGAGTGATTCTGTTCCTCGGACATATCGAAGAATTCTCTTCAATGCCTTCCAATGCGTATAGGTCGGCTCTTCCATGAACCGACTTACCACTCCAACACTATAAGAAATATCTGGCCGAGTGCTTGTGAGATAACGCGAACTTCCCACCAAACTTCGATATTTTGTTGCGTCGACTCGATCTCCACCATCAAACCTTGAGAGTTTGGCACCTAATTCCATTGGTGTTGTTACTGGATTACAATTTTCCATCTTGTTCTTCTTTAAGATGTCTTTTGAGTATGCTTCTTGTGACACAAAAATTCCTGATTTTCCTTGTCTAACTTCTAGACCAAGAAAATACTTCATTAAGCCCAAATCTGTCATTTCAAATTCTTGTTCCATCTCACATTTAAAATTTTCAATCATCTTGCCATTATTCCCCATGAAAAGAAGATTATCAACATAAAGTGCTACAAATAAGAAGTTACCTCCTTTCTTCTTCACATACAGTGCATGCTCATATGGGCATTGAGTGAACCCATTTTTCTTGAAATAAATGTCGATACGAGTATTCCAAGCTCGAGGTGCTTGCTTTAACCCATAAAGTGCCTTTCTTAACTTCAATACTTTTTGTTCCTCTCCAATCTTCTTGTAACCAGGTGGTTGTTCAAGATAAATCTCCTCTTCTATCACTCCATTCAAAAATGCCGACTTCACATCCATCTGATATATTGGCCATTCAAACTGTGCCGCATAAGAGATAAGAAGTCGAATTGTCTCCATTCTTGTAACTGGGGCAAAAACCTCATCATAGTCTATCCCCACCTTTTGTATATAGCCCTTTGCCACAAGTCGAGCCTTGTATCGATCTATCTCACCTTGAGCATTCATCTTTTTCTTGAACACCCACTTTACTCCAATAGGTCGACTTCCTTTAGGTAATTCTGCAAGTTCCCATGTCTTGTTTCGTTTGATGGACTTGATCTCCTCATCCATAGCTTCTTTCCACTTTTCATTCTTCACGGCTTCTTCAAAACTTATATTTTCACCATCAGCAAGAAGACAAATAAGGTGTGCTTCGCTTGTAGAATCATACAACTCTTGTAGGCTTCGTATTTTTGATTGTCTTGGTTCTTGCTCATCATCAGATGTTTGTGGATTTCTAGGTACCTGAGAACATGTAGGAAAATTTGTTAGTGAAATAGTTGGTGATTCTCCATTTTCCATTTGTTCTTCCGATGAATTGTTCCAATCCCATTTGCTTGATTCATTCACCCGAACATCTCGACTTACCGCCACCTTCTTGTTTATTGGATCAAGTAGTTTGTAACCCTTAGTTTGCTCATCATACCCAATAAACACATACTTCTTGCTTTTATCTTCTAGCTTTGTTCTTTGTTGATCCGACACATGTGCATAGGCTACACTGCCAAATATTTTAAGATGCGAGACCGTCGGTTTTTTACCACTCCATGCCTCTTGCGGAGTTTTATCTTCTAACTTCATATGTGGACATCTATTTTGTATGTAAATTGAACATTGCACTGCTTCCGCCCAGAATTTTTTAGGCATTTCTTTACTCTTCAACATTGACCGAACCATATCAAGAATGGTCCGATTCTTTCTCTCGGCCACACCATTTTGTTGAGGTGAATATGGTGTGGTTAGAAACCTTCTTACTCCTTGTTGCTCACAGAAACTTATAAACTCCGTTGAGTTGTATTCACCAGCTCTATCAGATCGCAATGCTCTAATAAACTTTCCGGTCGTCTTCTCCACCATGGCTTTGAATTTCTTAAACACATTGAAAGTCTTGGATTTTTCCTTCAAAAAATAAACCCAAGTTTTTCTGGAATAATCATCGATAAAAGTAATAAAATACCTTTTACCACTGAAAGATTCAGGAGTGATTGGCCACAAATGTCAGTGTGTACCAATTCAAGAATACTTGATGCTCGATATTCAGCCTTTTTCTGAAATGAATTTCTTGCATGTTTCCCAAATATACAATCTTCACAAAGCTTGTTGGTGTAATCTACTTCTGGTAGTCCATACACCATTTTCTTCTTCAACAATTTTTGTAGGCCTCCATAGTGCAAATGACCAAATCGTAAATGCCATAGAGACGCCTTGTCTTCTACATCAACTTGCAAGCATTTTTCTCGTACATAAACCAAGTTGATCTTGTACATTCTATTCTTCGCCATATTAATTTGTGTGACTAACCTCCCCTTCTTATCTTTCAATTGTAGAACTTCATCTTTCATGAACACTGAATATCCTTTCTCCATGAGTTGCCCAATACTAAGTATGTTGCTTTTAAGATCAGGTACAAAATACACATTTTCAATTAGGCCTTTTGCGCCATCTTTTTGCATGTAAGAAATTGTACCTTGACCTTTTACTTGATTCTTTGATGCATCACCAAATGAAACATGCCCACCTCAACGACCCGCATTTCTTTGAACAAATGTCTATGCCCGCACATGTGGTTACTAGCACCAGTGTCGAGATACCAAGTCGTCTCGTCACTACTGTTCTTTTCATCATGAGCTATCATGAGAAGCCCATCTTTCACCTCTTCTTCTGTTACAAGATTTGTATTCTCCTCAATTTTCTTTTCACCATAACAATCTCTTGCATAATGCCCAAATTTGCCACAATTGTAATATTTTTCAGAGTTGCAGTCCTTTGCATAGTGACCATACTTGCCACATTTGTAACATTCAACATTTGAATGATTTTGCCGACCGCCTCTTCCACGACCTCGTCCTCGACCTCGCCAATTTTGTTGATTTGACTGTTCCTTCTCTTCAAATTGTCTTCCATAACCACGACCTCTTCCACCACGTTCATTTCCACGACCTCTTCTTCCTCGTCCTCTTCCACGAAAATTTTGAGAATATAGTACCTTATCATCTTTAATTGTTGCCTTTGATTGAAGAACTTCTTCGAGCATCTCCTCCTTCTTTTTCTTCTTTTGTTGCTCATGTGCCTCAAGAGAGCCAGCAAGCTCTTCAACAGTTAGTGTGCCGAGATCCTTTGATTCTTCAATCGCGCATACAACATTCTCAAAATTATTGGTTAATGACCGCAATATCTTCTCCACTACTCGGGCATCGGTTAACATCTCACCATTTTGCTTGAGTTGATTTACTACGGCTTGCACACGAGTGATGTAATCAGATACACCTTCTGACTCTTTCATTTTCATCCCTTCCAATTCACCTCTCAAAGTTTGGAGGCGTACTTGCTTGACACGATCAGCACCTTTGAACACTTTCTCTAAAGTGTTCCACGCTTCTTTTGAAGTTGTCGCTCCGGCAATCTTCTCAAAGCCCGACTCATCTATTTCTTGATATAGCAAGTAGAGAGCCGTTTGATCCTTCGCACGCGTCTCTTTCAACGCCTTTAATTGGTTCGCCGTCATGCCCGCCGTATCCGTCACTTCAACGAAGCCGTTCTCAACAACTTCCCATGCATCTTGTGCGCCCAACAATGCCCGCATATGAATACTCCAATTATCATAATTTGTCTTCGTGAGTCGTGGTAGAGGTATTTGTCCCATCGGAAAACTTCCAGAATTTGCCATGACGCTCTGATACCAAATTGTGAAATAAACAGAAAAGAAAATTGGAAGAAGAAGAAGAAGAGAAAAAATGGGAGAAGTAGAAACACACAAACTTTTTTTCTTCTATTAATTATCTCATGCACACATTACAACTCTTTTATCTAAAGTAGACATCACTTCACATACACCCTTTCACTTTCAAATGAAACATTGCTTCACACACCCTTTCACTTACAATTAACTACATTTAATTAAGAAAACAAACCACATCCACACAAATGAAAAGACACATCCATTCAAATAATATGATTAAATATTTTGAATTTATTAACACTGCTAGCATCACTGGTTTAGCTTGCGAACTCTGGCTGGTGCAGCAGGTAATATACAAAGTTTATGTTCTTACACTTAATACCTAGGTAGTATACATATTTTTTGTTCTGGGGTAATATACAAAGTAAATTTATGTTATGTTATTTATTTTAGAAAGAAATCATGCTTCAATTTAGAGCAGTAAAGATGTGTTCCATGCAGACAGAGTATGTTCATGTTGTTTTTAAATATGGAGGGAAATTGGTTCAAACGAGTGAGCAACATAGAAAGAGGTATGAGTGTGGCAAACAAAGGAGTGTTAAATTTGAGAAAGGTCAACTTACTATTTACGCGCTCAGAAGCGAGGTTGTTCGAATATGTCCATAGCTTAAGGGGCATCCATATAATATGTATTATTATATATATGGTACATCACCAAATGAATATAAAGATATAATTTGTGACGTTCAGGTGGTTGAGTTCATAGAAGCATCCAATGATAATTTGCGTGGTGAGATAGTAATTTCATTACATTAAGTTGAAGGACAAGAATCATTTTCTAATCTTAGGGAATTAGCGACTTCCGAGCAGATGGTTAAATGTTCTTTTAACCATAACGAGGGTATTTCAAATGCTCCAAGTTTAGCTTATAAAGATATAGCTATTGGCACATTCTTTCCTGATGCAAAACATTTCAAGCATTCTCCATGATCGGTTGCCATCAGGGAGAATTTCGAAATCAGGATAAAGGCAAGTGACAAGACACGTGTCATTGCTACATGTTCTTATGAAGGTTGCAAATGGAGAATTCGACCTTCTCTGTGTGAAGACACTCAAACTTTTGAAATTAGGAGAGTTTATGGTGTTCACACTTGTCATGGGATCAACTGTGCAAGTAATAAACTAGCCACAACTGCATGGGTTGTCAATGAGATTAAATAAATAGTAATGAGAAATCCTGACATTCCTCCAAAAGATATCAACAATAATTTAGAGAAAGATTACGGTCTTTCATTACCTTACATGAAGCTGTGGAGGTCTTGGGAGCATACTCGTGACAATATATTTTGCTCTATAGATGAATTGTTCCAACACTACATACAGAATTGATTAATAGAAATCCAGGTTCGCATATCACATACACTTATGACAGCCTTGACCATTCATTTAGAAGATTTTATGTTTTCTTTAAGGTTTGTGAAGATGGATTCTTATATGGTTGTAGACCGCTTATCAGTTTGGATGCATGTCACCTGAAATCAAAGCATTTAGGTATGCTTTTATCAGCTACCTCACTTGATGGTAATAATTGTTTATTCCCATTAGCATTTGCCTTCGTTGAGACTGAATCTAAACAAAAATGGTTATGGTTCCTTCAGAACTTGGCAAAGAGTGTTGGCCCACACATAGAGCCTCTTTCATTTATTTCAAATATGGAAAAGGGTTTGGGTGATGCCATTAGAGAAGTTTACCCTGGAGTTGAGCATAGAGTATGTATTCGTCATTTGTGGAAGAATTTGAAAATAAAAATTCATTGCAAAGACGGTCATAAACTTCAAGGATTGGTTTAGGCAGATGCAGGAACATATACTAGCACAGAGTGTAATGATAAGCTTGTTGAACTGAGTGTTTTGAGTCCAACTATCTATGTGTATCTTACAAACTTACCTTATAAGTGGTCACGAAGCCAATTCGTTTTAGGGATATACCATGCTATTAATACAAGTAACTTCGTTGAATCATTCAATGCATGGATTGTAGATGCTCAAAATAAACCGGTTGTTGACTTAATTGATATAAATCGTAGTAAACTTATGGAGCAAAGGGCGGCGCGTAAGATGATGAGCTTAACATGGCAACGTGAATTAGTTCCTCAAGCAGAAGATTACATAAGAGAAATAACTACAAGAAAAGAACATATGTTAGTTCACCAATCAACTATTTTGAAGGTTGAGGTAGAATCTGTGCATTCAAGACATATTGTTGATGTTGAATCTAAAGAATGCACATGTCGGGTTTGGCAGTTAACAGGACTTCCATGCATTCATGTTGTAGCATTCATTGGGATGAAGGAGAATCCACTATGGCATACATATGTTCATAATTGGTATTTCGTTTATAGGTAACTTTATAATATTTAAAGTTATATCGAATTCCTTACATTTCCATGGTATGATAAACACTTCTTCGTATATGTTTTAGGTACAGGATGGCATACGGGGAGTTATAGGTACATTACATGATAAAGATCAGTGGTAAGTAGTTCAAGATGTGGTGGATATTGGCGTGCCTAACACTTCAAGACCTAGAGGGAGACCCAAAAAAAGAAGATTACCCAATTTTCTAGAAAAAGATAAGAAAGTGCATAAATGTAGGTGTTCACTTTGGGGGCAATATCGGAGCACATGCAAGAACCCATTATAGAAGATCAATGACGACACAATGACATAACGCAAGAACCCATTACAAAAATGACAAAGTTGGAAAGTAGACGGACTGCATGCTGAGGATTTCAACGATGGAGTGGAGTATGAGTATCCATATGTTGATGGATTTTGAGAAAAAATGTATTTATGGATATGTTTTTGGCTAATTTTTGCAATGCTTCTGCAAACTCAAATGTAATATTGGGTGATTTTTGAGACATTTGTATGGGGGCAATATTTTTGAGACAATATGATTTTGATAATATTTCACATACATTAGATTTAAACGTGGTTATTTGTATAAGTGCTCGTTGTCATCTTTGTTAATTTAAGTGCCTACCATTTTTCTGTTGCAATATTTAGTTGGGATTGAATTGGAATCTTGGTTACATTCCTCATGCTCTGCAACATTGTCTTTGATGGGAAGGGATTTTTTTTCTTTGTTTGCATAGATTCGAACCTTAGATATCCATTTAGATATTGTTTTCTCAAACCTTGCTCTGCTATCCTGTTATGTGGATTATGCAAATTTAAGGTGACGATTAGAAGTTCCAACCTGCTAATAGTTTTCATTTCTGTGAAGTAAATCAATTTCTCCCCTGTTGCAGAACTGAAAATACGGCTGGAGCTTTTCTGATGAATTGCATGGAGGTTTTCTATTCTACACAGTTTCCTCCAAAGCATTGTCGACCATTAAACTTTGAAATCCATCTTGTTATCTCAGCTTATAGACATGTAACAATGAACAGTTTACTCAAGTTTTGACTTTTATAACACAAGAAAGAAAACAAAACAATAACTCCATTGCTCCAAATATTTTTCTTGGCATTCCACAAAACAAATACAAATTTTTTTTCCATACAATAGAAGGTAAAATACATCATTTCTCAAAAAAAAAAAAAAACATCATATTTTTCTAGGCATTCCACAAAACCATGTAAGGTTTAACACTACATATGCTCCAACACAACATAGCACTAGCCTAAATAAAGTCGGACTGCAATGTCAATAAAAACCATCACTACAAAAACATTCATCATACGAAAAATCAAGTCGAGCTTCTTTGAATTCATTGCATCACATGCCTTAAATTCGAACAGTGTCACATAAGCAGGCTTTTCTTGTTCTTCCTCATCTAGACATTTAAAGAACCTGCAATCTTCCTCAGTCTAATTATAAATGCACATATAAAATTGTCTTCCATTGTTAGGTCCTCTGTGGCAGGTAAACACGACACATTTTAGGTGGCAATTGCAGTGAACCTTCGAATGCTGCATCCAGTTTTTCACAACCAATGAATTCGAAGAACTCATTAAAACCTTTATAAAACCTAAAAAATTGATGAGAATTATACATTAGATTTACAAAGCAGCATTCCAAGCAAACATGTCCGACAAAACCTGAATTAGAGCAGGTTTTAACCGATAAGAACTATACATTGCTTGCTCTTGTAAAAATCTGATTCACAACCGATGAGAACTATACTAATTCAGAGCAGGTTTTAACCTTTACAGAACCTAAATTAGATTTATACATTGAAACCTTTACAAAACCTGAAGCAAACATGTCCGGCAAGTTTTATGGATGCTCTGAAAGCAGGCTCCGAAAGCAGGGAAGTAAACAAGCAAAAAAAATTGCTTCCTTGCTTTGAAAACAAATAAATAAAACTAAACAAATAAATAAAACTAAGGGCACGAACATCATACCTTCTCCCGATCTCGAAAGCAAGCTACAGACTACACCTTCCACCCCTCTCGCGATCTCCGAAATCCTCAACCACTTGCGCCGCGCCCTAACTTTCTCTTACATTCGCCCTCTTACATTCACGACAAACAGGATGGGAGAAAAACGTCGTGAGGTCCGACCTAAACGGAGTGGTAGAAGTGATGTATAAAATGAGTTCTCGGTGGTATAACAGTAATATTAAACTTTGAGGTGTTAAATATGTAAATTGTTAGAAATATAGTGGTATGCATGTAAAATTCACTTTTTTTTTTATTGATGTCGGAAAATAAAGAAGTTAACAATATTTTTTAACTCCTGTCATCAAGAAGCTCTTAACTTCTGTCATCAATATTAATAAGAGTTAAAACTTGTTTTCTTAACTCCTGTCATTAATATTCTCTACAAATAAATTTTTTATTGAACTCCTGCCATCAGTAACCTACATAAATATATTAAAAAAAAACAGATTTTTATTTATAATAGTAAGTTTTTTAAGCTGCTGTCATCAATATACCCCATTAATGTATTGATCCTATATAAAAAGACTCAGATGAAGGCGAAAGGCACCACCATCTCTTCTCCTTCCTTACCCAATATAATATAATCAACAAGAAAGAAGTAGAAGCTGAGATGGCTAAGTTGAGCTCCAAGACCTCTGCTATCCTTCTAATGGTGGTCTTCGCCATGATTTCAAGCTTGCCAAGAGAGGCTGAATCTTCCAAGCTCACAATTTCGTGGCCTAAATGGTTTTGGTGTTTCCCTGAATGTGTTTTTGGGAAGACTTGCTTCATGAAAGTGCATGAGTTTTGCAGACATGAGTTGCCTCATGTTTCTGTGCTTAATTGCATACTCGTCGCTCTTGAATGGTGTGATATCATGTTTTTCGATCTTAATAAAATGGTTATCCCTCCCTATCCTCCCAGTGCCAATGCCCTCAACGGTAACATTTCTTTTTATTATTTCTTAAAAAAAAAAAAACTCTTTTTTAAGAAAAAAAATTCCCTTTTTTTATTTATATTTTGATACTAAAATCTATTAATTTATAATTTTTTTCTTCATAAAATTACAGCAGGTACAAATGAGACGGCCCTTAAGCAGGAAGTTGATTTGGAATAAAGAGGATGACGCCTACTTCACTTTCGTGCTGCTTCTCAAAGTGCTTATATTAAGTAGTCTTCATTGTTAAGTTATTTGTTTTTAAAAGCCAGAGGCTGAGGTTATTCGGATCTTGATGTTTTAGTTGTAATGCTTTAACATATAATAAATTTGGATTTCCTCTCTCTATAGTTGATGACATATGAAGCTTAGCTTAATTAAAAAAATATAATTAAATATTATAAAATTAAATTTTTTTCATCAGTAATTTTCTATGTTGTTCATCTTAATATTAAAAATTTAGGCGTCACGTGAGACAATAATTTTGTACTAAAAAATTACTTAAAATAATAATAAGAAAACGGTCTCAAATTAATCCTAAATCTTGAGAGCCAATATACCATTCATAGATATAATATAATTTAATAATAAAATTGGATTAGAAAAATTAGTGATTATATGTATGCTCATCTAATATCTACAAAGTTTTGAAACATATAAATAGTATTGTTGCCACTATTTTTTTTTTAATTTTAATTTTATGTGTACATTAATCCTTATGCAATTTAATGCCCCTTACACCTTTTTTTAATTGAAAAATAATAAAAAAAATAGATGAAAGAAAGAGAGGTTAAATCAAAATTAATGGTTTTGAAAGTTACAGAAGCCAATAACAGCGTTAATTTGAATTTTTCTGAACGCTCCGTCCGTTGGGCATATTTTTTTGAAGGATGGTTAATAGAATTAATAGATAGAAGTAATAACTGTATATTGCGTAATTACGTTTTAAATGGAAAACGCAATTATTATAATTATTATGTTTTCTTTTTTCGTTTTTCATGTTGGCAAATTATTAGGTCCCGGACCTAAAAATAGGTCCGGACATCCAATTAAAACTTGCCACATCACCTGCGCTTTTTGACTGTGCTTTAACTATGCTTTAGGTGCGTTTTGACGGTACTTTTTTAACTGCATTTTGCTTGCGCTTTAACTAGGCTTTTGATGTGCTTAATTTAAAATAATATTTTATTAATATCCAGACGTATCTCCGCATCCTGTCACCGGACGTAATAATTTGCCTTTTCACTGCAGCTGAAATTTAAGTAATATTAATTTAATTAAATATTAATGAAGAGATGATTTATGTTAAAGTAGTATTATTTTAATCTTAAAGATGTTAACATAGTAAAAAAAACTCATGCAAAACAAAGTTAAAATATTATTATTATTATTTCCAATATACAATTTATACTATTATTATTATTATTATTATTATTGTGTCCTAGAGTATTCGTGTTGGTAGAGAAATATTAAATTTAACGTTTTAACTTTGTACGAAGATCCGGCACACAATTAGATAAGAGAGAGGGTGTAGCATTTATGAGATGTGGAAAACCCCTACAAAGGGGCAAAAACCACGGGGCCTAGCCCGGTTTGAATAAATCCACTATTATTTGCAATCGATTACAAATGAGCTCCTTCCTTAGGGGGAAGGCCTTGGCTTGATGTACATTATATGAAGTACATGATGGGTATACAAAGAGTCATTGTTGATATGTTCGTTTGGTTGGAAGGATCGTAGTCGATGGGCGATGTAAGTCAGAAGGACCGTAGTCGGCGGGCAAAAGAGGTCGAAAGGATTGTTGTCTGATGACGGAGGTCATAAGGACGGCGTTAGGTAGAAGTCCATCAATGAAAAAAATATAGCATAATAGATGTCCGGTGAAATCCTACAACGGGTAGGAGTACAAAGTCGGGTAGAAATCTGACGATGAGCAGAGGTTCGGTGTCGGGTAGAAGTTTGACGTTAGTCGATGGCCGGGGAGAACTTCGGCGTTAAATGGTATTCAGGCAAAACTCCAGAGTCACTTGGCAAATCAGACTGAATTTCGCCGTCACTTGGAGATAGGGCGAAGTTTCAGTGTCACTTGGAGATCGAGCGGAGTTTTGGTGTCACTTGAAAATTGGGTGGAACTCCAGCGTCACTTGAAAAGTCAGGAGGAACTCCGACGGTGGTCGAGTAGGAGCTTCTTCCTTCTTCTTCTCTTCTCTTCTCTTCTTCTTCCTCCCCCTTCCTTTAAAGAAATGAGGGGATATTTATAGTTTTTTTAGGATGGCATGACCAGTAAATAGGAGGAAGATCGAGGGTAAATTGGGAGTGGTTTGGATGGACGGTCGATATTGAATCCATTGATCGTGGACCGTTCGTCAGACCATGGAAGGTCTTAAAGATATCAGAATTTGACGATCTTGGGTTCGTTGGATTTATCTCGTCGAGTCGCTTGATTCGATTATAAGCATGTCATGTTTTGAAACCATTGTCTAATTCAAGTTTTGGTTTGAGTCTTCTAATAGCGCTTGGGGTCTTCGATTTACCCATTTGGGCTCAAATTGAGTTGAATTTGGTGTCGTTGGGTTTGTATTTCTGAGATGCTCAGTTCGATTGTAAGTTTGCTAAAATCAGAGTTCAGATGATCCCAAATTTAATTTTTGAAGTTTCCAACTTGATTTTTGCCTCGAGAATCGTGTCCGATCAATGTAATTTTTTATGATATAATAGTTGCCCCCTATTTTTAGACGTCAAAGCTTATAGAGTCCAAAAATATATGTCACGCAATTCAAATAGATTAAATGTCGAAAAATTGCATTCCATAAAAAATAAACTTGCTCAAACTCAATCATAGAGGCCTCGTTGAGCTCCAAAAGTGTCAAAATTGAGTATGAAAAGATGGAAAACCAATTCGGGGACCTCAAAAATGTTCGATTTGGACCGTCTGGGCCAAAAATCAGGCCTGAATAAGCGTAGGAATCCGAACTTGCCGACCAGCCACCGCCCGCCGCCAACAGCAGTATGCGCACCGCACGCGAACTGGCATGCCCCTTCTGGGCGCGCGATTTGGTGTTCAGCGGTGGTTGCTGGCTGTAGTTATATAAATTTTTTTTGTGGGGCCCAAGTGATTTTTTTATTATTATTATTTTTTAGAGGGTCACCGTCCCTCTCACTTTATATATATATTATGTGGGGTCTATGTTTTGTTTTTTAAATATTACTTAATATTCTTATTCCAGGAATATTCTTGGCTTCTTTTTAGAATCTTCTTATTCCTAGGGAATATTCCTCCCTCCTTTTTCCCCTATAAATTGCCCCCTAAGGCAAGGGGAAAATCGCTCCTCTCCTTCTTTCTTCCTCTAACTTTCTTATTGTTGAGATTTTCCACTATTTTTCGTAGGTGACTTTTCGTATGTAAAATCAGTACCCCTCTCATTATGTAGAAGTTAGAATTTCTGATCATTCCCATTTTCTTCCTTCTTTTTCTAACTTTCTTAAAGTTAAGGCATTCCATTATTTTTTGTAGGTGGCTTTCCCTACATAAAATTAGTGCCTCTCTTCTGGTGTAAAAGTCAGATTTTTTGTAGCCGCTTCTTTTCTTTCTCCTCCCTAGTTCTAACTTTCTTACAGTTGAGGCATTCAATTACTTTTCGTAGGTAACTTTACCTATGCAAAATCAGTGTCCATCTTCTTATGTAGAAGTTAGAATTTTGGTAGTCGTTCATTTTCTTCTCCTCTAATCTTCTTCTTACATTGGAGGCATTCCACTATCGAAGATAGGTGGCATTTTCCTATCAAGCTTTTGTGTCCCTCTCTTATGTAGAAGGATATTTTTTCCTCATTATTTTATTGCGTTCTTCTTCTTACATTAGAGGCATTCTACTATAGAAGATAGATAGCATTCTCCAATCAAGCTTCAGTGCCCCTCTCTTGTGTAGAAGAAGTTATAATGAGATATTATCTTTTTAATAAACAACCCTTGATAGAAGAAGATCAATTGTCGCTTGTATGCGGAGGTAATTTAAGAAAAATTGGCTATAATAGTACTCGGGAGGAGAACTAGAAGTTGTTAGTATACGGAAAGAATTTCGATGATGTTCGAGTAGAAGTCTATCAGCGATGGACGATCGAGTTGAAGCCTATTGGCAGTTAACATTCGAGTGGAGAGCTAAAGGAGAGAGTTGGAGGGTGTGCTACTAATAATGATTAAGCGAGAAGCTGATGATGGCTAATATGAAGTAAAAGACCACCGACAGATATCAGATGAATGGTTGATGATGGTGGATGTCCAGTGGCATTTTGCTAAGGAAATATGCATCTATACTAAAGTGTGCTGACATCAGATATCCCTGAGTCAAGGGTTCAGAGTAGTGTGATATGCCAACATTTTGGCAACACATTAACACTATTAACTGAGTGGAGACCTGATGATGATCAGGTTGTCTTTTCTTTGAAGAAGAAGTTATAGGAGATGCTTGTGTACTGTAGTAGAGAAGAAGTCACTTAAATCCACTAAGGATATTTGACTATTTTAAAGTTTTTTATTAGTTAATGATAGTAGTTTGTACGGATGATGTCAATGTACTTTTTAATTTTAACTTCTAGTGAGAATAAATGTACATCTGAATCTGAATTTATATAACTCCATTAATATTGTATACAAAGTTCAAAACTTGTCCCTTAAAGGAAGCTAAATTATTATTGCATCTTTGAGCCATGCTTTGATATATTGCATAATGTACTATTTTAGGCTTGTTAGCATGCTAAGAATCTTTATATGAGTGATAATTTTTTCAACCAGTTGCTTTCATGAAATCTTTATAGAAAGAATATTTTTTACTCAAAGCACTACTTGATGATGTTGACCTCTATAAAAGAGATCAAGAGAATCCATCAAGAATATATGACATATCCAAGATTATATGTCAGTGCCCTGCTCGATGATGTTAACATATGTGGAAGAGATCGAGAGAAACCACCAAGAATGTATGACTTTGTATGTCAGAGCAATGCTCAATAAAGTTAACCTATATGAAGAAGTCGAGAGAATTTACCAAGAATGTATGACCTATTCGAGGTTATATATTAGAGCCCTGCTCAATAATGTTAACCTATGTGGAGAGGTCGAGAGAATCCACTAAAGATGTATGACCTATCCGAGGTTATATGTCAAAGGCCTGCCCGATGATGTTAACTTATGTGAAGAGGTAGAGATAATCCACCAAGGATGTATGACATTGTATGTAAGAGCGCTGCTCCATGTTGTTAACTTATATGGAGAGATCGAGAGAATCCAACAAGGATGTATGACCTATCAGAGGTTGTAGATCAGAGCTCTGCTCGATGATATTAACCTATATGGAGTGGTCGAGAGAATCCACCAAGGATGTATATCCAATCTGAGGTTGTATGTTAGAGCCCTACTTGATGATGTTAACCTATGTGAAGAGGTCGAGAGAATCCACCAAGGATGTATGATATTGTATGTCAGAGCGCTGCTCAATGAAGTTAAGCTATATGGAGATGTCAAAAGAATTCACTAAGGATGTATGATCTATCTGAGGTTATATGTCAAAGTCCTTCTCGATGGCGTTAACCTATATAGAGAGGACGAGATAATCCACTAAGGATTTATGACCTATTCAAGGTTGGATGTCAGAGCCCTACTCGATGACATTAACCTATATGGAGAGGTCGAGAGAATCCACAAAAGATTTATGATCTTATATGTCATAGTGCTACTCGACGATGTTAACCTATATGGAGAGGTCGAGAGAATCCACCAATGATGTATGACCTATCTAAGGTTGTATGTTAGAGCCCTACTTGATGATGTTAACTATGTGAAAGATATCGAGAGAATCCATTAAAGATGTATGACCTATCTGAGATTGTATGTCAGAGCCCTACTCGATGACATTAACATATATGAAAGAGGTTGAGAGAATCCATCAAGGATGTATAA
Source organism: Dendrobium nobile (assembly GCA_022539455.1). NCBI lineage: Eukaryota > Viridiplantae > Streptophyta > Magnoliopsida > Asparagales > Orchidaceae > Dendrobium > Dendrobium nobile. Next base: position 72,648,946 of record CM039735.1, on the reverse strand, counting down.
CCTATCTGAGGTTATATGTCAGAGCCCTGCTCATTGATATTAACCTATATGGAAGAGGCCAAGAGAATCCACAAAGGATGTATGACCTATCCAAGGTTGTATGTCAGAGACTTGCTCGATGATGTTAACTTGTGTGGAAGAGGTCAAATTGAATCCCCCTGGGATCGATTTTGACTTGATTGGGAGGGGTGCTGCGTGTATCTCGAATCAAAGGTGAAGAATGGTCTATCTTTAAATCGTTACTGCCTTTTTGAGGTCAATATTAAGATCTTGCCCAATGAGTAGAAGTCCCGCAAGGTACTGTATAAAGCTTGCAATCTTTTCATTTGCTAGAAACTTTATGACAATATTTTTTTCCAAAATATCATCTTGGAAGTTAAAAAAATTGGAGGAACTTTATTGAATGTTGTTGCAGTCAATGTTGCCCCCCAGCCCACATCTAATTTCCATATAGTTGAGGGAGAACTGGTTGATGTCAAAATATTGACATAAAACACATTTGAGATTGGAGCAATAGTTTCCCCCAATCATGAATGATATTCCCACAGATAGTGCCAAATTGTTGCATTCTGGAGTATTCGCAGCGGTAGAGAAATATAAAAGTTAACGTCTTAACTTTGTATGAAGATCCATCACGCAATCAGATAAGAGAGAAGGTGTAGCAGTTATGAGACACTGAGATTTTTATGTGGAAAACTCCTAAAAAGAGGGAAAAACCATGGGGCCTAGCCCAATTTGAATGAATCCACTATTATTTACAGTCGATTACAAATGAGCTCCTTTCTTAGGGGGAAGGACTTGGCTTGATGTACATTATATGAAGTACATTATGGGTATACAAAGAGTTAATGTTGACATATTCGTTTGGTTGAAAGGACTGTAGTTGATGGGCGATGTACGTTGGAAGGATCGTAGTCGACGGTGATGGAGGTTGGAAGGACTGTTGTCTGATGATGGATGTTAGAAGGATGTCATCAGGTAGAAGTCCATCAATGGATAGAAATCCAGCATCGGATAGATGTTCGATGTTCGATGAAAATCATGCAACAGGCAGAAGTCCGACGTCATGTAGAAATCTGGCGAAGAGTGGAGGTCCGGCATCGGGTAGAAGTCCAACGTCAGTCGGCGGCCGGGGAGAACTACGACGTTAAATGGTATTCGGGCAAAACTGCATAGTCACTTGGAGATCGGAGAGAATTTTGACGTCACTTAGAGATCGAGCGGAGTTTTAGAGTGACTTGGTGATCGGGCAGAGTTTCGGCGTCACTTGAAAGTTAGGCGGAACTCTGGCGTCACTTGAAAGTTGGGCGGAACTCCAGCGTCACTTGAAAGTCAGGTGGAACTCCGGTGTTGTTCTAGGAGGAGCTTCTTTCCTCCTCTTCTTCTTCCACCTTCTTCCTTTAGAGAAATGAGGGACTATTTATAGTTTTTTGAGGATGGCATGGCCAGTAAATAGAAGGAAGATCGGGGGTAAATTGGAAGTGGTTTAGATGGACGGCTGATATTGAATCCCTTGATAATGGACTATTCTTCAGAAATTTGAATGTCTTAATGATATCATAATTCGGCGATCTTAGGCTCGTTGGATTCGTCTCCTCGAGTCGCTCGATTCGATTATAAGCATGTCATTTTTTGAAGCTGTTTGGTAATCCAAATTGTGGTTTGAACCTTCCAATAGCGCTTCGGTTCTTCGATTAAGACTCATTTGGGCTCAGATTGAGTTGAATTTGGTATCGTTGGGTTCATATTTTCGAGACGCTCAGTTCGACTGTAAGTTTGCTGAAATCTGTGTTCAAATAATCCCATATTTAATTTTTGTAGTTTCCAACTTGATTTTTGCCTCGAGATTCGTGTTCGACCAACATAATTTTTTGATGATATAACTATTATTATTGTTATTCTGTTAACATAGTGATACGGATACCACTAGGTTATAAGAAAAAAAATGTTAAATTAAAAATCACAGTTCAATTTACTTTAATAATCTATATATTATTTATATTTTCTGTTAAAATTGGTTCACTTTTCTCACTCTCTTCACACTTAATTTAAATAACAATAGTAAAAAAAAAATTTTTTACTCATGCAAAAATATCTTACATTTTATAAATATATATCTTACAGGAAACGTAAAAATATCTTGCATGTTATAAATAAAATCCAATTTCTCTATTTGCGTTTTCTGTTAAAACGTAAATTATAATTGTATTTTAACGGAAAACACAAAATATTTTACGTTTGCGATCCTTTTAAAATTAACAGTTTTTAACATTTCTTTTGCTAATTATGCCGGAAATGTTGATCTTTTTTTAAATTTCTCCCCATCAGTTACATTTAACGTAAATCTAAGTTTCTTTTGTTTCCTTTATCCTATTAATGTTTCCTTACCCTCCGTCAAAATTATGAACGCTTGAGAACCGTCGTTTGTTGAGGATTCGCGTCGTCTTCGGCTTACCCTATGAAATAGAAGTATGCAGGTGATAAGAATGTTTTTTCATTGTGAATACATTCCTGGAGATGAAACGGAAAGGCTAATTTTTACTCAAAGAAAATTAACTTGCATCTTATATCATATTTCATGTATATATAGCATAAAGAAGACTGACTTTATATGTGCCATTTTTTATCACTTTACACTTGTAGGCTAAGATTTGATTGGGTAGTTTTATATAGACAGTACATAGGTGTTTGTTTTGTATTTGCTTGTTGCTCCACTACTTCGATTTTGCCATGTGATGTTATTACCCCCTATCAAACTCATGGTGTTTGTTGAGTCGTTAGTTTGGGGCATATTTGTTGAAACTGAACTATTGAGAGAGGTTTGCTGAAGATATTGGCGATTTGATCTTGAGAGCTGACTGGGAGAACTCGGATGTATTGGTGTTGATGTGATCACCGATAAAATGATGATCCATTTTGATGTGCTTGGTACGAGCGTGAAAAACTGAATTATTTGCTAGAGCGGTTGCGGAGATGTTGTCACATGAGATGACAGTTGGTGTGGAGACCGATATGTTGAAATCCTGAAGTGGTCGACGAAGCCAGATTACCTCAGCAGTGGGTGTAGCGAGGGCTCTGTATTCAGCTTTGGTGGAGGAGCGAGCGATGGTATGTTGCTTTTTAACTTTTCAAGAGATTAGGTTTGGACCTAGAAAGGTGCAATAGCCTATTATAAAGCATTTGGTAACTGGATCAGTGGCCCAGTCAGCATTGCAGTAAGAGGTAAGTAGCAGAGGTCCTGGCTGAATGCAAAGACCGAAATTTTGTGTGCCCTTGAGATACCGAAGCAACCGTTTGAGGAGTTGAGTATGGGAATCATAGGGGTACTACATATATTGGCTAAGCTGATTTATAGAGAAACAAATATCTGGGTGAGTGATAGTTAAATACTGTAACGATCCTATTATTCGTATGTAGAGTGTTATTTCAGCTGCATGTAGTGGAGTTTCGATGTGTATGATAGGTTTGAGTTGACAAGGAGTGGAGATGGGTTTACAGTGGAGCATGCCGGATGAGTTTAGGATGAATTGTAGATAAATGGATTAAGAGAGAAATTGGAATGTGGGGATGGTGGTGATTTGAATTCCAAGAAAGTTGGCTAGATCTCCTAAATTTTCGATTGAAGGTTGGTGAGGAGTTCTGTTATGGCTTGAGGTTCATTAGATGTGATGAGTATATCATCAACGTAAATGAGTAGGTATATATGGGGTGGAGTGTTTGCGGCATGTGAATAAGGACGTATCAGCTTTGCTTTGAGAGAATCCATTGTTGAGGAGGTGATTAGAGAAGGTGGTGAACCACTATCGTGGGGATTGTTTAAGGTCGTAAATGGATTTTTGTAAAAGGCAAACATGGTTAGTAAATTGCTTGTCTTTTAACCCACGGGGTTAGTCCATGTAGAATGTTTCATTTAATTGAACGTGGAGAAAGCATTGTTGATGTCGATCTATTTGATGGACCAGTTGTTGCCTTGTTGGTGAAGGCTATGGTTAGAAGGACTCTTATGGAAGGTAGTTTGGCTACTATGCTGAAGGTTTCAAGGTAGTTGAGGTCGTATTATTGATGGTGGCCTTGAGCTACTAAGCGAGATTTGAAGTGAGCTATGGAGCCATCTAAATTAAATTTTGTACGATAGGTCCATCGACTGCCTAGGATATTTTGGTTGGTGGGAGGGGTACAACTTCGAGGTACCTTGGCATTGTAAGGCTAGGATTCTTCGAATATAGATTTGCGCCAATGGGTATGTTTAATGGCTTCTATGAATGAAGTGGGATCGGGGATTGGTTGAAGGTAATGAGTGAGGATTAGAAGTTGTTTGGGTTTGAGTGAACCAGTTTGAGAGCGGGTTACCATTAGGTGATGGGTTGGCCTGGGCGGTGTGGGTTAGATTGGTAAGGTTGGTTGAATGGGAGGTATATGTGGAGGGTCTGAATGTATAGGGGAAGGGAGGTGGTCTGTGTTTTGTGGCTAAGGTTATTCAGGTGAGATAACTTGGGTTGTTGGCGAACTAGAAATTTGAGGGAAATTGAGGGAAGTGGGAATCAGTAGGTGAGGTTGGTATTTATTTGGAGATGTTAGTGAAGGAGAGGTTGTGGTAGAGCTAGCATATGGGAACCTGGTTTCGTCAAAATTGACATTTCTAGATATAATAAGTTTTCTTGAGGAGTAGTTTGAGACATTTGTAGCCTTTGTGCTTGTCAGAATAGCCAAGAAAGGTGCATAGTGCTGCTTTGGGTTCAAGTTTGTGGTGTTGGTGGGTGGGAAGCAGTGGGTAGCATGCGCAGTCGAAAATTTTGAGGAATGAATAGGATGGTTTTTGGTTGAAAAGTATTTGAAAGGGGGATTTGTGATTAGTGGTGGGAGAGGGCATATGGTTAATTAGGTAGGTAGTTATTAAGAGGGCTTCCAGCCGTAGGTTAATGTGAATTGAAGCTGCTTGCAAGAGTGTTCTTTTGGTTTCAATGAGGTGGTGGTGTTTTTGTTATGCGAGTCCATTTTTCTCCGGGGCATAGGGGCAACTCATCTGATGACGAATGTCATGGGCTTGGAGGAAACTTTGGAAGTTATAATTTGTGTATTATGTACCACCATCTATTTGAAGAATTTTGAGTTTATAGGAAAATTGAGTTTCACTCATATTTTTAAAATTTGTAAAATGATGTAACACTTCAGTTTTGGACTTCATAGAAAAATCCATGTAAATCGGGAAAAAAAAAAATCTATGAAGAGTACATAATAAAGATAGCCTTGAACAAAGGAAATAGGGGCTGAACCCCAAACATCTGAGTGAACTACTTGTAGGGGGTGATACACACTAGTAGAAGACTTAGAGAAGGGAAGTTTGTGGCTTTTTGCTGCCATACAATGAGAACATAGAGACTTTATAAGAGGGATATCAAGTTATTTATTTGTCTTGGAGATTGTTGTTATTGTTTGCTGGTGTGGATGGCCAAGCCAATGATGCCAACAGAGAGTGGAGTCCTTCGATCATATGAGAGCTGTGGTAGATGCGGGTGGTTGGAGTGGATATAGTCCATTATGGTCCTCGAAGGAGATGGCGATTTGTATTCAGATCCTTGAGTGAGAAGCCGTATGAATCAAATAAAATTGAGAGATTGTTATCACGGATTAAGTTATAAATTGACATTAGGTTGTGAGATAGATACATAACATGTACGAGAGATGAAAGTTGTAACTTACGTGAAGGCGTTGGAAGGAGGTTGCAGCTAGAATGAGTGATTGGCATCGTATTTCCATTGCTAACTATGATATGGTATGAACCACGTTATGGTTTGGGATCTAAGATGTTTTCCAAGTGGAGGTGAGGTGAGACGAAGCCCCTGAGTCGAGAAACCAGTCGGAGGTGTCTGGTTCAATTGTGGCATAAACTGCAGTGTAGGCGGCAGGAGTAAGAGATGTAGTCAGGGTTCATCCTGTGCCAGCATTTGGATGCTGAATGACCCAGTTTACCACATATTTAATAGACGGCCAGGGAGGTATTGGGACGTCTCTCTTGAGTTTGGTTATTGGGACGTGGCGTGGATGACTAAGAACGTCCTCTGTCTCTATAATTGCGACCACGGACTGAGTATTAATTATACTGCTAGAGAGGTGTATCTAGTAGATTCAGTTGAAAGGTTAATTTCCTCACTTATAAGTAAGAAGTATAGATCGTCTAGGCTTAGTGGATGAAGTTTGGTGGGAATTGAGGTTTTGAAGGCTTGATATTATGAAGATAAGTCGTTGAGGGCATATAGGATAATATCCTCAACGTAGACTGAGGAACCAGAAGTGGCTATGTGGTCGACAAGTGTTTTGATCTCAGTAAGATACTGAGACATGGTCATATTGGACATAGAAATGTTATGGAGCTAATTTTTAAGGTGAATCACCCTGGATCTGTTAGAAGCTTAAAGTCTGCATTCTATAGTAAGCCATGTATCTCAACTAGACTCTAGAGTGCAGAATGTAGTGGAGTATTGAGGCAGTAATGGTGGAACAAAGAGCAGCGACTAAGTTTTTGTCTATAAGAAGTCATTGATTGTAGGCTTGGTTAATTGTAGAAATTCCATCTTCACCGATGTGAAGATGAGGAGGGGATGAAGTAGATCCATCAAGATATGAAACAAAGTTGTTTTCTCTAAACAGTTTTAAGATTTGGGAATGCCATGTATAATAGTTATCTGTTAAGAGGGGAAGGGGAACAAGGTTTTTTATATTGGAAAAGACAAATTTGAGGGAGAAGGTTATTTGGTGGTCGGTGGAAGCAAGTTGAGTTTCAAAAGTATTAAGGTGAGAAGTTGCTGATGGTTCCATCTGTGAACTATGTCATTAGGCTAAAAAGGGCTCTGATACCATGAAAATAGAAGTCTGCATGTAATAATCTGTAGATAATGAGAATGCATTTTCATTGTGAATACATTCCTAGAGATAAAGTGAAAGGGCTAGCTTTTACTCAAAGAAAATTAACTTGCATCTTACATCACTGTTCATGTATATATATCATAAAGAAGACAGGTTTTATATGTGTCAGTTATTATCACTTTACACTTGCAGGCTAAGGATTGGTTGGGTAGTTTTATATGGACAATAGGTGTTTTTTTTTTTTTTTTTTTTTTTTTTTTGTATTTTCTTGCTGCTCCACTACTTCGGTTTTGTCATGTGGTGTTATTACCCTAACTTCCTCCGCTCTCCATCTTCAGGGTTTGTCTCTTCAAATATCCTAAACTTCTTTAATTTAATCTTTCTTCTTATCGGCATTTGCTCGACTCGTAGGTTTATTTCTCCAATTATTTCGATATTTTCAACTTCTAAAATGTTTCCTCACTTGGTCTTCTGAACTTCTAACATTTTTTACTCTTGGGAATATGAAATTAACCTTATGAAACCTCTCAACAAACAACGGTTCGGCCAAAATAGTAAACCCTAACCGTTGCATTTTCTCCATTATATATAATTGGTAAAACTAATCTCACATGTTTTTCCTTTAGACCTTTCAGTGTTTTGCAATTCATTTCTGGATCTCTAATCTTTTGGATTCAAAGGATCTCTACTATTTCAACTTCAAAATTAGTTAAAGGATTTTGAATACTATTTTATTTGCGATTGAAATTTACTTTTGTAGTAATAATGTTTTTTGTTTTCTGCAATAAAATTACTCTTTTTTATCATCTTTTTTCTTGTTTGGCATGTCATATATGTTGAAGGGCTAAATTGAATAGTCAAAGGCATTTTTTAGTCGATTGGTTCTACAATTGGCTTTGTCAATCCTCACATGTCTTAATATAGTTAAATTTGATTTATTATTTTTCTTTGCTTAAGCTCTAACAAATCGACACACTTAGTTGGTTCTTATCATATGGGTTCCGTCAAAACTTCTAATTTTTGGAAATTTTTGAAATAGTCAATGTAGTTTAGTCCTTTTTATGAAGGATGTAGTTTTAAATTTATTTCGAGCATATCTCTTAATCTTAAACTTTTATAAATAAGACACTCAAATACTCTATTGAATAATAATTTATCCCCTAATTTTCATTTTTTTCTAATCTCTTTACACTTGAACATGTGGAGCGGTCATACTATAAACTTAATTATCTTTTTTTTTGTTGCTAACTTTTGATTTTATTTTTCTGTTCCCTTTCCATGTAGGCTAGGGGCTCCATACTTGTTGCATCAAGCCCTGAAATTCTCACTCGTTTGAAGAAGTTAAAGCTGATAACCTCAACCTTCTATTTCTCGCATGCTGTGCTCCCTCAGTGGAAGGAATTTTATTTGCTTCAATGTTAGGATTTTAATTGTAAGGCATTACAAATGTTGATATATATTCTTTTCTTTTATGACTAATCCTGTCGTAGATTAGTGATGCATACAATAAATTCAGACTAAAGGACATGAAGATTTTTTCTTAAACAAGAACAAACTTATTTCCAATTTATTTAAATTGGTATAGGCATTTTAGAGCAAGGATCAATTTATTAGTATCTATTTCTAGCATTCAACATGAGGGGAAATTTTTTGCAAACATTTTTAATCAGCGGCTTTTTTTAAAGTTAACATATTTAGCTTTTGAAACATCTTTTTTGGTTAATTCATTTTCTTCTACTTAAAGTAGCGACAAAATCTACAATTCTTGGAACATCTCTTAATGTGAAATGTCAAGCACATGAGTCATATAGGGCTTGTTGAGCACCATGTACTAACAGACTGACGAGTTTGTGTGATTCTTGAAGATAAATGTTGAACTGTGGGTTAGTCTCTTCATTTAGAAGTTACCATAGACATCTTAGCACCTATAATATAAGTCGACAAAGAGAATATCATCCTAAAACTCCTTCTGATTAGTGTTGAGATGGAGATATTCATAGTCATGATTTGGTACATTTTGATTATGTTTATCAAACTATATTTTCATTTTGTACTAATAACGCTTATATTGCATTTATGGTGTTTCTTTGGAGTTCTTAAGATCTCTATAACTATGTATTGTTCGACGATTCCGCCATTCAGTGTTACTGCTATTGATGTCTCCTCATTAATTTATTTAAAGCCAACAAGCTTTTGGGCATTTAACATTTCTCAAATCTTTTTTTTTTTATTTAGGTTGATTTTTTCTTTGTTTGGTGTTGCATATTTAGTGAATAAAATGTCTAAACTTGTTCTTGCGTATGGATTTTTTGCTAATATTATTTTAAGGAAAATATATAATTTTTTCCTTATATTATTAATAATTATGATTAATTATAGAAATAAAGATAATAATTTTTATTAAATAAAATATAATTAAAATATTCATTATATGAATTTTTATTTTAAATTTTTTATTCACATACATTTAATGTAAATGCAATAAAACTAGTATAAGAAAATATAATCTCATCCAGACCTCTACATAATGCCTAATTATTAGGACATCGATCTAGTTAGAAAATTTTTTATAAATTTTTTTACAAACATTTCCCACTTTCTAATAACTAAGCATTACATAGTTATCACACAAACATGCATATAGATAATAGAAATGAGATTTTTTTTTCTTAATTTGTTAAGAACCACAAGTTTTTATAGAAGATTGAACCAAGCGATTCAATTTAGTTTAGTATAATGATGACAAATGAGTGAAAATGAATGTAACAAAATTTTCCTTAAGGATAAAAAAATATATATGCTATTTTGATAACTCAATCTATAGATCTCTCTCTTTTAAATTTATCTTGTGTCCTCCATAGCTATGACGAAAGTGTACTCTTAAGTTTTAAACTCATGTTGATTGATCTTTGATCATCTGTTCATTTGGGCTTAGGTCATATTCATTATAGATACTGCTATGCTATTTTTATTCGCCTTCAACCTTGCTTGATAATCTAAAGTTTCAAAACTTTCTCCCTTTTGCATCCCCTAGAGTTCGTAAAAATATTCTACCTCTATGTTGACCCAACTTTTGACCTAAGGGTAATCCAACCCTAGTCGTCCCTAGCTTAAATGCATGGTTACAAGTTCGAGATTAATTAAGCTCTATGACAACTCATTGCCTTCCTAATATAACATGCCATTGGATGCACCAACTCTAACTTAAAAATCTTGGTATCTTTAAGCATTCAACTCTACGTAACCCAGAGCTTGACCAAGGTGGTCTTAGCATACCTGAGGGGAATCCTTGCCCATATTGGGCCTTGTTGACCCATTAGATAAACCTGGCTCATGTGACCATAAAGCTCAGTATTAATAACCTGAAAGAATTGTATCACATTTGCTTGAATAAATTGGCTCATGTGATCTTACCTAGTGATTATTTTGACCTCAGCTAATCCTAAGTGAACCCAACTCAGTTTATTAGTGTCAAAAGGTTCAATCAATCTCTAGCAAAACCTTGGACTCACCAAAGCTACCTATTTAGCTTATCTATTGACCTAACATGTTAAACTAGTTTAGCTTAAGTTGGTTCGATTGTGCCTAAATGAACTAATTTGAACCCTTAACAAAAATTGGTTAGTTGAAGCCTAGGCCATGTTTTAATTACCCTATCTAAGAATGATCCTTATAGCATAACTAGAGCCTAGATGGCTAACAAAACATATAATAGCATAGCCAAGACCTAAGTTGAAGTAAACACATACTAGCCATTGAGCATAGTTGAGCTCAATGTGTCTTATCTAATGTCATAGTATGTAGGGGTGTCAATATAAGACACGATATGAAATCCGACGCGGCAATTCCGGGTTATAATTAGCCCGTTTGAGAAATTGGTCGGGTTCGGGTCGGGTCAAATAATATCGAGTCAGTTCTGGGTTAGACCCAAACCCGACCCGCAACCCAATTTTAACACCCCTTAGTATGTTTTCCTTAAGTGTCTTGTGCCCTTAAGGGGTTATCCAAGCTGATATTACGCCAAGCTGAATCAACACAAATAGATTCAAGCTAAGGGAAACTGACCATTGCAAACCTTCTGCTTGACCTTAAGGGCTCAAATCACGTTTGTATAAACGTTTTTATCTATGCTTGATGAAATATGAAGCAGCCTTGGAGAACTCAAATTGAACATGTGCCGTATTGGGACCATGTTGGAGTCATATAATGATCAATTAGAATGCAAGTTGGTTGTGGTGACTTTATGGATTAATTCAACTTATTAAGAAGTAAAATCAAATATATGACACTAAGATAGATGAGCAAAGAAGGCAGAACTAACCAATAGGCGACATAAATATGTGTATTGAAATTGATTGGGTCGAAGCATGGTGACCCAAAAGCATTAAGCCTAATATGTGTGGTAGGACTTGATATGTCACTCAAAATTGTCTTGATCGTGCGCAAATCTCAAGGTATATTTGAATTCCAATATCAGCAAACTTATAGTTAAAATACGACTCGAAGAGACGAACCCAATGACACTAAAATCAGTCCAATCCGAGCCTGGCTCTAAATCAGGGCCCCAAAGCTTATTTGGAAGGTTCAAAGCCTAATTTGGATGGCCAAACAATATCCAATTATAACATGTTTATAGTTGAATCGAGCGACTCGACGAGACGAATCAAACGAGCATAAGATAGCTTAATTCTGACATCATTTGGGCATAAAACTGCTTGAAAAATAGTTTATGATCGAGGGGATCAGTATAGGTTGTCCGATGGAGCACTTCAAATCTGCCTCAAATCTTCACAATATTTACAGGGCATGCCACTCTCAGAAATTCATCATGGATGATTAATTTATCCAAGGTTATTTGTCATAATATTGTTACTCCAAAATGTTAATATGTATAGAAGTGTTTAAAAAAATCACTAATGATATTTGACCTATTTGGATTTATTTGTCAGCATTGCTTGATAATATTAACAAGTGTGAAAGGGGTGAAATAAGTTCCCCTAGGATTGATCATCCTATGATTGAGATTCAATGATAGTTGCATTATTCTAGAATTAGGGGCAAATGTTTCTCTTTCTTAGACCTTTCTTTGAAGTCATAGGTGTAATCATGTTCAAAGAAGAGTATACCAATCATAAAAATTTTAAGAAAAAAAAACTATGATTTAATATTCTAATTAAAATAATAATATATTATTATTGTGAGGCAATTCAAGGAAAATAAAAGCTACGTAATAGTTTTCTTGCTATGAGCTCTTGAAAATAATTATGAAGAATCTTACCTAAGTCCAAGGTGACATCTTTCTTGAGTATTCTTTAACTTGAATATTTCGGTTTTGACCACCATAATTGTTGTAACAATTTAAAATATGAAAAATTATTTTAAAATAAAAAAATTTAATTTTTGTTTGAACTGAGCGCTTAGCCTTGTATTTTATAGCATTACAATGCTAGGCTTGAGAATACAGCATAATTAGAAATCATTGCTGCAGCATTGAAGCATATGTTCTATAGTAATTCTAAATTTAATATGCAAAAAAAAATTTAATATGCAACGTTTCAGCACCAGATCTGAGCGTTATAGTGCTAAGCCACTAATAGTATTTTTATTATTTTTTTTCTTCTAAATCCTAAGCATTAAGCCACCACCACCTTATCCCTTCTCCATTTTGCTTGGCTTGCTGAAGAAGGAAAGGGAAGAGAAGGAAGAAGATGAGAGGAGAGAAAAAAAAGATAGGGGATTTTCAGGGCTTTTATATCCATCATTTCTGTTGGAAAAGTTGTTCTACTCGTAGTAAGTAACATTTACTCTGCATCTGCTTTTAATGACTCAGAGTTTGGTGTATTTTCTCTCTCCTAAAAGTGATAAAATACTTATATCTCTCATTTAAGTGAATTTTCATTGCATAACTTTTGATATGTTATAGATGTCATCATTATAAGCAAATTGACTGTAATATTTATGAATTTCACTAGGTAAAATGATATTTATGAATTTCTAAAAATATTACATATTTTATGTATTTTCCTGTATTTCATACTTCATTATATTTATAAATGAAATGATACTAGTGTTACATAAAGAATTCAATATTTACATGTAAGAAAGGAAGGCTTACCGCTAACACATTAATTAATATGTGTTAACTGTTAAATATAATACCCTTTGTTGGAGAGTGGGCCAACGAGCTTTCCTTTAAAAATGGTTTGTAGTGTTATCCCGTTTGTAGCTTATAATTGATTGATCGAATTACACCAACAGGTAGAGGATGACCATTATTAAATAATTATTAAAAGCCACCTACGAAAATAAATGATAAATAAAAAATGTAAGATAAGATATGATTTAATATATGGATATATATGATAGATAATAAATGAAAGGATGGAAACACCACATTAAAACTGGATGTCATACATTGCTAAATCCTACATTAATACATGCATACATTGATAGCATTGATAAATATGTCATATGAAATTGAAGTGTGTGACTGTGATCAAGCAACAACAATTGGATAGTGGTGGTTAGGCAATGGTCTAACAACGATGATCCAATAGTGGTCTAATGGAGACAATCATTTTGTGAAGGTTGGGTGACGGAGATCAAACAATAATCCAACAATTGCAATTGGGCAATCATCTAATTGTAGTGGTGCTCTCTTGAGTCTTTAGCTATGGTTCTCCTTGATGCAGAGTGAGATAACTATTTATAGATTTTGTAGTGTGAAATCCCATAAATATGAAAAAGAAATTTACAACTTTACGAGCAGGTCATAATGATTCTCTTGATTATATGGTATTTATTTAGCATTTAAGTACTTTAATATCAAAATTAAACAACCCTGGGCATGTTGGATTTGTCTCGTTGCGATGCTCGATGTGAATAAAAGCATGCCAAATTTTGATTTCATTTATTCCTACAATTAAAATTTTGAAGTTTTCAACTATGCTTCTAGCTCTTGATCTGGGTTTATTTTGACTTGGATTGGATCAAATTTGGAGTCAATGAGTTTCTCATCAAGACTTCTATTTTGAGTATAACTTTGCTGAAATCAGAATTCAAGTGGTTCTCAATTTATTTTAAGAAGTTTTTAATTTAAATATAAATTGAGATTCATATCCAATAAAGATGATTTTCAATGACATAAAAATTGATATTTAAAAAAAATAGATTTAGCCAAAAAAATTTCTTATTATTTTCTCTTATTATCAAGATACTAAATATCTGGTTGGGATCCTTTTTTTTTTTCCTTTAATTTTTAAAATATTCTTTTTTAGTGTATTTTTTTTATAAACAGAAATTTTTAAAAAAAAATATTTAAATTAACTTTAGATATTTTAAGTGTTTTTAAAAACATTTACCACCACTTCTAGCTAGCACCTCTAACTGTCACCTCTAGATATCGCTAACCACTATCCAGTAGCCTATGGCTTGCCCATCTAGTCATCACCATCGACCGCAACGAGTGGCTAGCATTGGTCACTAACAACTACCATCTTTAACCATCAGTGGCCAATATTAGAGAAAATACATTATTTATTTTGAGAATTATCACCCAATCAATTTAAATCACAAAAATTTTCAAAAATTATTGTCAAAATTAATTAAAAAACTTTTATAAAATTTAAAATATATATTTAAATATTATCACTAAAATGATATTACTATATTTAAAATCCATAAATTTGTTTTAAGCAAAATATGATATTAATTATTTAAAAAATGTATTTATTTTAAAATAAATTAAAAAAAATTAGCCCTATTTTAACTTAGGCGATACATCGTAACATTATAAGAACATTGTAAAAAGAAAAATAAAAAGCATAAATCAAAGTGATTCACACACCACACGACCAATAACTCTTCTTTTTTTGTTAGCGTCAGATGGATGCCCACTTTTGACGTCAGTGCAATGATGTCATCATTTAAACGGCAACGTCATCAAAATAAACGATGATCGCATCGAATCCGTCACCGTTTTCTCCCACCTATAAAACGAAACGGAATGCGCCGTGATAAAGCAGCACAATAGGATGGAGACAGAAAACCAGAAGAAAAAACGTCGGGGAAACGTCTGTGACGGGAACGGAGAGTCGACGAGACGAACACGGCCGAGGAGCGAGGAAAGGGCGGTTTTGGAGGACGAGGTGAAGGAATTCTGCGAGATCCTTCATCGTATTCGCGACGCCACCGGTTGCGGTGGGCGGCTTACCGGTGACCGGACCGCGGTAGGGGGGAAGGAAGGGTTGGGGAGGTGGCGGCCAACGTTCATGTTGGAGGATTTCGAGGAGGCGGCGGTGGCGGGTAATGAGATTTCGAGTGGCGAAGCGTTGCCCGTCGAGAAGGAGGCCGTGCGCATCGATTTGAACGCCGAGCCGGAGGCGGAGGGTTCGACGGAAATGGAGTGTATGAAGCTATTTTGATTTTTTTTTTTTTTTTTTTAAGGTGGAGCTTCAAATTTTGTAAATTTATATGTAATTAATATAATTTAAAATATTATATATAATATTAATTTTGATATAAATATAAAAAAATTGTAGCTCACTTAAATGTATTGAAATATCTTATCAAAAAAAAAAAAAGTTAGGATATTATGGTCAAGATGAGTTTTAAAATTCTTAGATCTATTTTGAGATAAATATAATATAAATTTTTTATATATTATATTTATCTGAAAATAAGTCGAATGATTTCAAAGCACATCTTGATTCATCTTTATACAGACATATCTTGATGATGATTTTTAGTATCCAGTTGAACTAATGGGCAATGGCCCGTTGCCCGGGGCAGCTTGGTGTTAATATTTAAATTAATTTTTTTAATGAAGTTTTATTGTAAGATGGAAAGGAGGAAATGAATTTTTCTTTTTTTTTATATTTATTTATTTGTAGTGGGAATTACTTTTTCTTTATCTTATTATAGTATAAAAAGGGAAAAATATATAAGGGAAAACTTAGGGTGTAATTTGAATAGTACTTTCATAAAATATGGCATGTTTGTTTTTATGATCTTGAATAACATCCTAAGAAAAACAATATTAGGGCATCTTAATATGTTGTTAATCATGATTATTTTAAAATTATGCAAATTAGTTTATATGTGCAAATTAGTTTATAAATTTTTATAAATATCTTTAAATTTTATTAGTTTAATTTGAAAATTAATATGAATATTATTTTCAATCTTTTATGCCATAGTTAGAAACTTACAAGTGCAAATATCTTAAAATTTTAATAGTGTCTTTAAAGTAAATATTATAGTCTTCAAAAAAAAAAATTTGTACATTAAGAATCAAAGATAAATTAATCAATTATTTGAACTTAAATACCACGTGTCATGTTTTTTGAAGGGGTTATGATGGCAACAAAGGTTATAAATGTAATATTTAAGAGCTGCTAGAGAAATCTTCAGACCACAAAGGTTATAAATGTAATATTCAACAGTTGCTAAAGAGTAGTTTCCACTTGTTTGCGGAAAAAAAAAAAGTTACTATATGTTAAAAGTTCATTCTACATAAGATAGATTAATTTTAGTTTAACTATCATCTCCATAATGTTAAGATCAAAATTTATTTAGATATGAGGTCTAGAATTTTAATAGGTGCAAGTTCTTATGGTTAATTATCGCATTCCTCTTTGAAATCTCAAGTAAATCTAAGTGAATATATATAAATTTTGATTGAACTTAATTTTAATTAATTTAGTAGGATTGTTAGCATGGGAGCTTGCCCAAATATGATTTGAGTTAAACAATTTAACTTGCTTTGTGTAGCCCTTTCAAATTTAATAGAAATATTTAAATTTGATAGCCTAGTTTGTAGAAATTATCAAATAGATTGAAATTTATAGAAAAAATTTGTCAGAAAGAGGCTTGTTTCCTTGATTGATCTAGTCTTTTTTCCTATAGTCTAGTATTTATCAACCTAGCAATCAACTTACAACATTTAGCATTTTGTGCTTTACCTTATTTTAATTTTTTATGTTACTGACAGAATATTGAATTACATCAGTCTATCATATTCCTTTGGATTCATTCAATTCAAACCATGAAAACATTTATTTATTATACTTAGAAATGTCATTATTTGTCAGTATGTTTCTTAAAGAAATTTTATATAAGATGCATTGTCATTCTTTAACTTTTGATTAAAATGTCGCATTTTTCACTGATGGATTTTCTTGTAAATTTTTCAAATAAGATTTTTGTTTTGAAAATGGCCAAATTGTATACTTTGAGTCTTGATTAGGAGTGTTGCAACTTTTGCAAATTTATAATTTCTTATGTAATCAAAGTTTGATTAAATGGAGTCTAGTTATAGAATAACTTGCCTTGGCATATATGCTTATTGGTTTGTTAATTATTAATTTACAGTGAAAATTAATGGCGGTCACCATTAATGATGAATTTGATTAACAATTATAATGTACTATCATAGGTGGTGCATCAAGACTAAGCTAGTGATGATCAACAAGCTATAACTGAAAATGAAAATTTGGAGAAGGATTATTTTCATTTGGTTGGATCCAACAAAAACATGCATTAATATTTGTACTTTTTTTATGAGTCAGCTCATTTCCTTGAGTAAAGGATTTTGAGATAGGGGTGTCAATTCGGGTCAATGGGTCGGGTTGTGGTCGAACCCAACTTGACTTGACCGTAAACGGGTTGACACTAACCCGACCCGTTTTTGCTAATGGGTCAAGATTGTCAACCCAGACCAGTCTCGTGCGGGTTATCGGGTTGACCCGACCCTACTCGCGAGGGCTAGAAATCACTGGAGCCATCTATGGCAGGACGAATAGTGGCATGTGCACTACTGGACGACGGCACTCAGCAGCGGTAGCTCGGACAGTCGGACTCGACCAGACGCCGGTGGCAGCTTGGACTCGACATCGATGTGATGGAAAAACAAGACAGTCACATATGCGGGTTATCGGGTTACGCGCTAAAACCTAAGCTGACACGAGTGATCGATGCAATGACTCACGGCGCTAAATCAAGTGGCACGACGACTCGCGCTGAACTGTGACCGGCAATAAACGGGTCAACCTGGGTTGGTTTCGGGTTTTCGGGTAGACCCGATTTTACAAATGGGCCAGAATTACAAACTAGAACCATATCTGTATGATAAATGAGTTGACCAGAACCCATAATTTTTCGGGTCAGGTTTGGGTCAAGTTTCGGGTCGTGTCAGATTTTGACACCCTTGCTTTGAGATATAAAATTTATAAAAAAAAAAAAAGAGATTATCATAAATGCAGTAGCTTTAAGAAGAATAGATCTTCATCGACAAATTAAGTGCATATTAATTATTGAACTATGATATCATAAGAGTTCGCTAGCATAGTGCTTGTAGAAGGGCAAAGTCATAGTACCAAACTAGCGAGGAAGGCTAGTTATACTCACTTTTACAACAACTTCAACTTTACAATTAGACATCAGAGAGTGGGGAAGGCTAGTTATACTCATTTTTACAACAACTTCCGCTCTACAATGAGGCATTAAAGAAATCTTATTTTTAGGCTATCTAATTTAGTTCATAATCCTTATAATATCCCATAAATTACTAAATGAGCAATAAACTCCTTCATATACACCATAAAAAGGTCATAAATTGCATGTGATGGTTCATGTTCCATGCTTGGCATCATGCAGAAAAATATTTGCAATAGTAAGGATACAAGTTCACTATTCATCTAAATTGTTCTGCTTCATTAATCACTAGTAACTACATTTAAAACCATTGTATGCAGGATAGTTGTCTTTAAGAGAGGTATAAGATTCTAAAGGGAAATTGAAGTAGTGATAACATTACTTTTATAGTGATACTTTCTTTTTCATCCTAAATTGACTAATATTCTAAAACTCTACATGACAAAGTATGTTTGTATGTTCATCAAATGCATGTAAATGATCCATAGAATACTACCCAATGCATAAATTATCATCCCTAACAATATATGTGATTTGATTCTTGGGTTTAGGGTCCTATAGTAGTTGTTACTATTTTATAGCTTGTACATTAAACTTAATTTTTATTATCTTATTGAATAGTACCATAATAAGATAGAGGGTTGAGTTTTTAGCTAGAAGCTTATGAATGGAATTCATGGAATTTTACAAATATTATAATGGGATTGAATTCATGGAATTGAGCTATAAGAACATAGAAGTGGCTTTAAATGAAGAAAGGCACTTGATTAAAACTCCACACTAGGAATATATGAAGGTAGAGTTAGGTGTTTATATATATATATATATATATATTGAGAGATTAGCTAATTTATGGAAGCTTAGAAAAGAGTTAAGAGTAAGTTTTAAGGGAAAAAAGTATTTGGAGGAAGAATTTAAAAGTTCAATATTTTTAGATGTAGGTGGCATTTTCCTTACCATGGACAATCATGCTTTCCATCTTTTTTTATGTTATATTTATGTAAACCTTATTACACGCACAAGAAGAATCTTATAGATTAAATGAAATGTGTATAAATCTCTACATGTTATTGTTTAGATACATACATCTGATCAATAATACTGCACAATTTTTATAGACATGTTGCCTATGTACACTTTATGTTTCATGATTCTTAATTTATGTTATGATGAGATGGATGCTATGATTATACATGAATGAATGATATGCATATTTGAAAGCAAAAGATGTATATAAAATGCTTGCATTACATAATGATGAAATTCATAGGTTGATGAAGGGAGGGCTCATATATTAGATTATGGTGCTACACAAAAACCACATAAAAGTTGATCAAATAAATGAGACTATAGTCCAATCTTAGGCATATAGATTATATTTGTGTTAATAGTGAGATTATCCTCCAATGATCTCTTAACTCATGAAAAGTAATATTTGAATTTTAAATAACATTATAGCTATAAAAAATCCAAACTTATTAGTAATTTGGACTAAGCAATCTTAGATAATTTTAAATAAAAACCATTTTTTAAGCATGTCTCTTTCTTTTATGAGAGTAACTCAAATGATTATTATAATAAATTATCCATTAAGTATTCCAAAACTCAACAAATACAAAGTAAAAAATAATATTAAGTAAATAAAAAGAATGAAAATTAAAATTTCATATAATATTTTTGTTGTTGAAAAAGAACATGTGTAAAACATTTGCCAATGATTTTTCACTATGACTTTCTGATATTTGCTCTAGATTTTGCAAGAAAATATCTGGAAAATTTAGAGATTTTAACAAGCAAGATTTTTGGAGTTTTTAATGTGATTTCAACCTTTATAATGGGCTTATTTATAAGCCAAAAAATTAGGTTAAAAAGCCCCTCACAATGTCACCAAGAGAATCAATAAAGTAAGAATATTGATATAGCTCTCTAATTTATTTTATAAACAAAAAATGAATTTCCTTAAAAATTCGGATTTAAATTTTGATATAGCTCTCTAATTTATTTTATCCTTCTAATTAACTAATGAAACAGTCCACTAATATCTTGATTTAATATTTCATTCATTCAATCAACTAGTTGATAAACCAAATGGTAATGATGATTCATTCGACCAAATGCAAAATTTCTCAGGAGTTTCATTTGCAGGTCAACATTTGTCTCAACCCAATAAAATGCCTAAAGAGAAAGAAAGGATAAGATAAACACTAACTCTAAGGCCAAACCTACTCAAACAAACTAAAGCATCTCCATCATGCCTTAATGTTCATATTCCATGACAGAGAGAACTTCTTCCCCAGAGGTAATGCCAACCCAGTCACGTCAATCATCAAGCTCTTCCCATTTGTTCTTCCATCCAGCTTCTCCAAATCCACTGAAGAAGCATCAGTGAAATGAACACCAGACAAATCTGAAACTCTTTCTCCATCTACCTCAATCTCCATTCCTTCACCTATGCCTTCCAGCCCAAGAACAGTAATCTTCTCAATCAACAACTTCTCATCCAAGCTGAACTTCTCCATTTCCACCTCTGACCAGACCTTCACAGTCTTCCCTTCAATGCTTGCATAGAACTCAACATACGTTGCCTCCCCATCAACAAGCTTCATCTCAGGTCGCTCATCGTCATCAACATAAACCTTGCCTTTGGCTTCACTGTGGGTTGCACTGAAGGGGAAAGCTACAACAAGGGTGAAAGGAGTTGTTCTCGCCTCCTTGGTGAGCATTCCTCCACGCTGCATTGGTAGAATGGTGTTTTGATACAAATGCACATTGATCTCATTGAGAGGAGCATTGAGGGTAACATATTTGTCATCCTTTGAGATCACGGCCTTCGTTGTGTCAAACAGATTATACCAAGTTCCAGGAGGAAAAATGGCATCCACTGAGGTTGCCCCTTGCTTTAAAACTGGAGAAACCATCACACTGCTCCCTAGCAGAAACTGAGTGCTCAAACCATAGGATGCAGTGAAATTAGGAAAGGAGAAGAACACTGGCCTCGCCAGCGGTGCGCCATAGATGTGAGCTTCGTAGCTCAAAGTGTAAAGATATGGAAGTAACTTGTACCGTAGGCCTAACGCATTTCGAGCAGACTTTGCAACAGACTCCCATTGGTAGAGCTCCTGTCGAGGTGAGGCTAAATTAGCATGGTCTCTTGAGAATGGATAGAAAGCACCGAGCTCTATCCATCTGTTGCAGAGCTCTTCAGTTGGAGCTGGGTAGAATCCACAAATGTCAGCACCAACCATTGGCATGCCAAATAAACCAAAATTCAATATTGTTGAGATTGAGTATCTGAGATCCTCCCAAGTGCCCTTGTTGTCGCCAGTCCAGTGAGCTGCATAAGCTCCTGATCCCACGAAACTCGAGCGGGAGAGAACGAACGGCCTCTTTCCCTCCAGTTTCAGGAGGCCCTTGTTAGTTGCAATGGATTGAGAGAAACCATAAAGGCTGTGAGCGTTGTACTCCATGACTCCATTGTAATGCACTGCACTTGGAGCTACGGTTTTGAATTCAAGTGGAGCTTGAATTCCAGATGCATTTATCTTGTAAGGAGGATCATCCCATCTTGTCTTTGTTATATTCACGCAATCCAAGCAACAGACCCATGGAGTAGTGGTTAAGGGACACGAATGTGTAGTTGGAATCTTGCATTTTCCAGTGCAAAAATTTGAAACTTCATTCATGTCGATCCAGAGGCCATCTACAGGTACTAGTTTGTGAAATCTGGCAATCTCATCAACCCACCATGATACACCGCGTGGGTTCAGGAAGTCAGGGAAGTAAACAGGTCCGGGCCAGACTTGTGCTAGATAGGGCTCCCCTTCATACTTGATGAAAATATCTTGAGCCAGCCCCCTTAGATAAACACCATAGGTTAAATTGACATTAATACCTGGATCAACAATGACTACATATTTCATGCCCTTTGAGTGAATTTTGTCAAGGAATGCTAACAGCTTGGGGCGAGGGAAATTGACAGCACTAAGTGTGAAATCTTTTCTAGCATCCATATGATCATCATCATTCCATATTACATCAAGTGGTATTTGGGCATTGTTATAGCCTTCAACAACCCCTTCAACAACGGAGAGATTGTGGTAACCCCACCTGCATTGGTGGAATCCTGAAGAAACAAAAGCAACAATGAAAGGTAAGAAACCTTGTATTAGTAATAATGGAAAAGAATGAACTCATAAAAGGAAATGCAATCCTCAGGTAATAAATCTATAAAAGTAATGATCAAAGGTGTTTTGAAGCTGTGAAAAGCCTTCATAGTTTAGTGAATGCAAGTTGTAAGAATCAAGTTTGCTATAATATAGTTGATCCCTTGCCACAACAAATAAGATTGACGATTAAGTTGGATAATTTGCGAGCTCAAAATGGTATCCACCATTTATTTTCCATCAAATGGTTCAAAAAAAGCAATTTATGGTATAGTTTCTCAGGCATAAAGGTATTCTTCTGAATTCTTAATTATAAAGCAAATTGAGCTTGTGCCTGAGAAGAAATGTTAAAATTTTAATTTTCATTGCTGGTAACAACTTTAGAGGCTTATGTTTTGACGTTTTAATGTGTTCACTACAATTCAGGCAAATGATACAAAATACTTTTGCAAGTCCAACTTGTTATTACATTTGGGATTGGTTTCACAAGAATATAGATTAATTTGCCGCAAGAGTCCATGATCATATCAAGGGCTTTCCACTTGATCAGCAAAAACAGGTGAAATACGTAAAATTCACCTGCTCACTTTCTTTGGGTGATATCATTCGAAGAAATTTTGGGAGCGTTAAGAGTGACATCATTCTAAGGAAAAAAAAAATAAAGAAATCTAAAATATTCATCCAGTAAGTTCTTCTTTGAGTGTCTCCATTTGGTATCATCTTTCTTTCAATCTCTTTAAACTTCTGAAACTAGTTCTCTAATGCACATCTTACCATTTTTATAAGAGATTGTATTGTTGAATTAGTCAGGTGATAGCAATTGAATAATTTCTAAAGTTCAAGGAATTTAGACATGGTTTAAATTGTAAACCATAGGCTCGTGCCAAGTGGAATTTTGGGGATTTCGTAAAGCTCAAGTAGTGAGGTGTGCTTGCTATAAATTAAGTAGTGGAGCCCTGTCATTTAAGCAAGATTGGATAAGGGTTTCCTCACCTACTCAAGGGAGTGAAGGAATTAGACTTGTGATTTCAAATCCATTTAGTGGAATCCTAATCCAAGTGAAAATCAGGCATGGATGTAGGCCAACTAAGTTTTGAACCATCTAATAATTCTATTGTATCAAATTTGCTCTTTAGCTTTGTTGCGGGCTAGAATATACGCGGCGATGGAGTTAGAATACTACGTCTTAGCGTTGCCCGAATATCCAGCTCACACACAGAAAACACAAGATTTTTATGCGGAAATCCCTGAAAAAGGGAAAAACCACGGGGCCTAGCCCAGTTGAAAATGATTCCACTAGAATTTGAATCGGTTACAATGGACTGACTCGCCTCTGATGGCGATCAGATTACAAGTAACAATGATACGATACAAATCCGGGTGTCAGGTGATGGTCTGACAGAGCTTCGGGCCTCAAATGATGGTCTGGCAGAAGTCTGGGCCTGAGGAGATAATCTGACAAAAGCGAGGGCCTCAAATGGTGGTCCAGCGAAGGTGAGGGCCTCTAGCGGTGGTCCGGCGAAGTTGAGGGCCTCCGGCGGTGGTCCGGCGAAGGTGAGGGCCTCAGGTGGTGGTCTGGCGAATGTGAGGGCCTCAGGTGGTGGTCTGGCGAAGGTGAGGGCCTCCGGCGGTGGTTCGGCAAAGGTGAGGGCCTCAGGTGGTGATTCGACGAAGGTGAGGGCCTCTGGCAGTGGTCCGGAGAAGGTGAGGGCCTCAGGTGGTGGTCTAGCAAAGCTCCATCGGTGGTCCGGCGAAACTCTGGCGGTGGAGCGGCGGTGGTCCAGCGAGATTCCGGCAGTGGTCCGGCGAAACTCCGGCGGTGGTCGATGAGGAGCTTCTTCCTTCTCTCTTCTCTTTTTCTCTTCTTCTCTCTCTTGCTTGGATCCTTTTTCAAGAGAAATGAGGGGTCTATTTATAGATTTCTGGAGTGGCATGGCCCGTAAATAGGTGAGAGATCAATGGTAAATGAGGAGTGGTTGGATGGACGGTCGATATTGAATCCCTTGATCATGGGCCGTTCGTCAGGCATTTGCAGGCCTTAATGATTTCAGAATTCAGTAATCTTGGGCTCGTTGGATTCGTCTCGTCATGCCACTCGATTCAACTATAAGGTTGTTATATTTGGAAACCATTTGGTAACTCAAACAGTGGTACGAAGCTTCCAACAGCACTTCGGGTCCTTGATTTGGGCTCATTTGGGCTCGAATTGAGTCGAATTTGGTGTCATTGGGTTCGTATTTCCGAGACGCTCAGTTTGACTATAAGTTTGCTAAAATCAGAGTTAAGGTGATGCCAGATTTAATTTTTGAAGTTTCCAGCTTGCTTTTGCCTCGAGATTAGTGCCTGATCAAGATAATTTTTTGATGACATATCAGTTGTCCCCCTATTTTTGGACATCGAAGCTCCAGTAGACTGAAAATACTTGTTCCGACATTTTGCATTGGCCGAATTGTAAAAATTGCGTTCAAAAAAATTATAATCTTACTCTAACTTGATCATAGAGACCCCGTTGAGCTTCGAAAGTGTCAAAATTAAGACCGAAACGTCAAAAAACGTGTCCGGGAACCCCAAAAACATCAAAATTGGACCGTCCGGGTCGAAAATCAAGCCCAGACATGAGTAGGCGGCCGAACGGCCGTCCGCCGTCGCCGCCGCCGCCGGTGCCTTGCAGCGCGCGGTTAACGCAGCTGGCAGTTGCCAGCTGCAATTAGTTTTTTTTTTTTTTATGACAAATGAGTTTTTTTTTTCATAACTCCCCTAACTCCCATAACTCCCTCCTCTTACTATAAATACCCCCCCCCCGGGTATGAAAAATTCACACCTTCTCCTCTCCCTCTATTCTTACAATTGAGGCTTTCCCTTAGTCTTCCAAGGCCCCTCGTTTTGCAAGGAAGTGCGGAGATCCCCCCTTCTCCCTCTATTCTTACAATTGAGGCTTTCCCTTGGTCCTCCAAGGCCTCTCTCTTTGCAAGGAAGTCCGGAGATCCACTTTATTTCCCCCAACACCCTTAAGAGAAATGTCAGGTGATCTCCTTCCACCGAGAGATACTGCGATCCGGGGAGACCCTATCGCACCGTATGATTGCGAGCGGAGGCCAAATAAGGAAGCGAGGGTAGATGAGACAGCGTCGACTGTTACAAGTGACTTCCTGATTCTTTTCCGCAAGAATTACCACTTCCCGAATGATGTGAAGATGATTGTCCCTAAGAGGTCAGATCGGGCTAGCCTTCCTCCTCCTAGGTACTTGATCGTTTATGAGACACACTTGCGAGCGGGGTTACGCTTTCCACCTTCTACTGAGTTGATCGAAGTTTTACGGCGATGTGGGGTAAACCTATCCCAATTTTCATTCAGAGCGATGTTGGTGACTGTGGGGTTGATTGCACTTTTTAGGGATCGATGAGCTACTCTGACGCCTGAGCACCTTTCACGGATGGGTCGATTTATTAGTGACACGCATGGGCGTGTAACCTTCAGATCCAAATGGTTGGATGTACGTACCCGTGATCCTTCAAAGAACTGGGCCAGTGCATTTTTCTTTGTGAAAAATGATTGGGGCCTAATAGAGAAGTGGAGGAAGATGAAGGATGTACCATCCCCTTTGCATGTCGGGGAAGAAGATAAAATGAGGATCCTGAAGGTTCCTGACATTGAACATTTTCTATTCGAGATTCGTCATATGAGTATGTACACCAAGGAAGAGTTCTTGTTCAAGGTTGGGCTATCGTTCCATGCTGGAAGGTCTGATGCAAGGATGTTGAAGCCGACTTTCAAGGTTCCCAAGCCCTCTGCCCTAGCTTCAAAGGTGGCTCCTAAACGTCCGACAAGAGGTGAAGACCCCCAGGTTTTAAAGAAAAAGATGTTGGAGGGGACTGCGACAAATACCGACAAAGCTCTACCCGACTCTTCCCCAGCCAAGTTCTACATCCCTGAGGATATTTTGAACCATCAATGCATCAGACGCCAAAAACTAGCGGCTTGGTGAGTAACATTTTCCCAATGTCTTTTCTTTTTTTATTTTGAGGTGGATTCTAATACATTCCTTATTTCAGTGGTCGCGCCTTGAGACTGAGCTTACCGATGCTCTGAACGACTGGAACAGTAAATTTGTGAAGATCAAATATCTTCAAGGAGAGCTCAAGCGGAAGTACTATCATAAAACCAAGGAGGCAAATGTGCTTGAAAAGAAGTTGAGCGAGTGCATGACTGAGTTGGCCAACACAATGTACTCTGTATCTCTTTAAAATCAGCAGGCAGATCAGAATCAAATAGATCTGGCAGAGGCTCAAGCGACAATCACCCGGCTTTTGAAGGATCAAAAGGCCTCCGAAGAGAAGATGGCGTCGCTTGAGGCAAAGGATAAGAGGTCCCAGTCTCTTATAGCTGAGAAGGATACCGCTTTGTCTGGCTCAGAACCTTCAAGAGTCATTGAAGATTTCAAGAAGTCCATAGCTTTCAAGACCATCATTCAGGATCACGTTCAGGAGGTTCATATCTATGATATAGAAGTGAAGGCCTTGGAGCAGCAGTGTACTGATGATGGATTTATCCGAGGCTTTTTGAAGGGAGTTCGCCTGATGCAGCGGAAGACTGGAGTTAAAGTCGAAGGTGTGACCCCTAGCCAGGCTTCAGATGACTTTCCTTTAGGTTCTGATGGCGACGAGGTAGAGAGTGAGCTACAGAAAGTCCTTAATCTTGATGTGGATGATGATATTGTAGATATTGAGTAGTATTTTTATTTTTCTATTATTTGTACTGCTTTATCTTTCTTAGCGATTATGATGTATTACAGAAAGTCCTTGATCAGATGTTTAATATATTGTTGATATGACCATTTCAGTGCCCTAATTCAATTTACTGAATTGTATTTATGCTTGTTTAAGATTTTTGATTTATATGAGGCTCTTAGTAAATGTGTTTCAACCTGTGTAGAAGAGGTTAGAAGAATCCACTAAGGATGTGATCTATTCGAGGCTATTTGCCAGCGTTTTCTCGATGGCATTAACCTGTGTGGAAGAGATCGAAAGGATCTGCCAAGGATGTAAGACTTATCCAAGGTTGTATGTCAGACCCCTGTTCGATGACGTTAACCTGTATGGAAGAGGTCGAGAGAATCAACCAATGATGTGTGATCTATCCGAGGCTGTTTGCCAGAGTTTTTTTTATGGCATTAACTTGTGTGGAAGAGATCGAAAGGATCCACCAAGGATGTAAGACCTATCCAAGGTTATATGTCAGAGCCCTGCTCGATGACGTTAACCTGTGTGGAAGAGGTTGAGAGAATCCACCAAGGACGTGCGACCTATCCAAGGTTGTTTGCCAGAACTTTCTCGATGACGTTAACCTGTGTGGAAGAGATCGGATCAAATCCCCCTGGGATTGATCATCCAGTAATTGAGGTGCAACAGAGAGTGCGTATGCCTTAAATCAAGGACATAATAATTAAGTGACACCCACCTAGGGTGTTTGACCTATTCGAGGTTATTGATTAAAGTATTGTCTAATGCTTTTTAACCTGTGTGAAAGAGATCGGATCGAATCCCCCTAGGATTGATGATCTAGTGACTGAGCTATAATAATGATTGTGTTGCTCGAATCAAGGATCTCAAGATTGATGTTCACAGCTTGTGTAAGTCTATCAATACAATTTTACTTGAAGAAGATAATAATATAATTCAACGAAGAAACATAGTCACACGGTGTTAAATAAAGGCATAGTTCCCTAAGATAACTTAGGGATGAAAAAGTTACAAACACCACAAACAACATCGTTCAGAACTGAAGATATACAACACTGAAGACACACAATACTAAAGACATATAATACTTAAAACGAGTAGCACTATTGTGCTCTACTGATAGTACTTGCAAAGATTGTCCACATTTCAAGTCCAAGGAAGCATTTTTCCCGAAGCATCCTTCAATTTGAAAGTCTCGGGCTTCACCACAACTGCTACTAAATATGGACCCTCCCAGAGGGGGGAGAGTTTATTGCGTTGGGGGCCTTTTCTTGCTGCCTCGATGCTACACAGAATTAGATCTCCAATCGATATATGCCGTGGTTTCATCCTTTGATTATAGTGACGGGCAACTCTCTGATGATATGCAGCAACCTTAATTATTGCTTCATCTCTTGCTTCTGGAAGGAGGTATAAGCTGTATCTGAGTTTTTCGTCATTGCCGTTGAAATCAAAAGGTTGAATCCTATGACTTGGGACTCCAATGTCAACGGGAATAATAGCTTTTGTGCCAAAGCAGAGATTATCTGGGGTTTCTCCTATTGGAGTTCTTGCAGTGGTACGATAAGCCCAGAGGACATGTGGGAGCTCATCAACCCACTGCCCCCCAGCCTTCTCCAGTCATGTCTTCAATCCCTTCAGAATAGTCCGATTAGTGACCTCCGTTTGTCTGTTAGTTTGAGGATAGGCTACAACCATGTGTACTAGCTGAATATGGAGATCTTGGCAAAATGTGGTGAAGATCTTTCTAGTGAACTGTGTTCCGTTATTGGTGATAACTTTCGCAGGAATGCCAAAACGACATATTATGTTCTTCCATAGGAGCTGTTTGGCATTTGCTTCTGTGATTTTTGTCAAAGGTTCTGCTTCTACCCACTTTGTGAAATAGTCTACAGCCAAGATGATAAACTTCCGTTGACCCGTGGCTATAGGAAAGGGTCCTACTATGTCAATCCCCCATTAGGCAAAGGGCCAAGGACTCTGTAATGTTGAGATCTCTATGACAGGTAGGTGGGTGAGGTTGGCATGTAACTGACAACTGTTACATTTTTGCACAAGCTCTAGCGCGTCCTGCTTATCATTGGCCAATAAAACCCCTGTCTCAGGACCTTTTTGGCTAGCGCCCTTTCGCTCAAATGTTTACCGCAAATGCCTGAATGTACTTCTCAGAGTGCATAGTTCGCCTCTGAAGAAGGAAGACATTTGAGATATGACCCTGTGAAAAATCATTTGTATAACTCTCCATTAATAATGGCGAAGTTTGCTGCCTGCCTCCGAAGTCGTACTGCTACTGTCGGGTCTTCAGGAAGAACACCCTCTTGTAGGAAAGTGAGAATGGAGTCAATCCAAGAAGCTTCTTTTGATTCATCTATTGATTGAATCACCCATGAGCTTGAACGCTCGGAAAGTATATCTCTTCAATATATTTTCTTCTGAAAACATCTCCTGTCGTAGAAGTGGCTAGCTTGGAGAGAGAGTCTGCCCTTGTGTTCTGCTCCCAAAGGATATGGATGATCTGATGCTTCGTTATTTGGGCCAACAAGAATTTAACTATCTGGTAATATTGGGCCAACAATGGATGGTGGGCATCGAATTATCCCTCCACCTGAGAGGCGACTAGTTGGGAATCAGTGTGAACCACTAAGTCCTGTACTTCACAATCAATTGCCAGCCTCAATTCGACGATCAGAGCCTCATATTCGGCGACGTTATTTGTTGCTGGAAAGTTCAATCTAAGCCCGTATTCGAGTGAAGCTTTCTGTGGGGAGATTAACAAGATTCCAGCGCCGGCACTGGAACTCCCAGAAGCTCCATCAACATATAAAGTCCAACACAAGGAGGAAGGAGATGCATCTAGCAGTTCATTGGAGGTATAGTTAGTACATTTGACACAAAATCGGCAAGAACTTATGATTTGATGTCGGGTCTAGGTAGGAATTGTATATCGAATTCTCCAAGCTCCACTGACCATTTGATCAATCTTCCAAATGCCTCAGGCTTTTGGAAAATGCTTTTCAATGGTAGGTTTGTATAGACCCCGATCGTGTGTGCTTGAAAATAAGGGCGTAACTTACTAGCTGATAAGACTAACGCCAAGGCTGTTTTATCTGCTAATGGATAGCGTGTCTCAGTTTCTGAAAGTACCTTACTAATATAACAGACTGGGCGTTGAATAGTATCATCTACCTGGACTAAGACAGAGCTTATAGCTTGGGAGAAGACAGCCATATACATATACAAAATTTCCCCTAGAACTGGTTTCGAGAGTAGTGGCGCTGAGGCTAGATAAGCTCGGAGTTGCTCGAAAGCCTCTTGGCATTCGTTAGTCCTTTGAAATCCTGAGCTACGAGCACCTCTGAGAACCTTGAAGAATGACAGATATTTATCTCCTGAGCGAGCCAGAAAACGAAAAAGTGTCGCAATCCTTCCATTTAACCTCTGGACTTCTTTGATATTCCTCGGGGGTAGCATGTCCCTTAGGGCCTTGATCTTCTCAGGGTTAGCCTCAATCCTTCGGTGGGTAACTATGAATCCCAGAAATTTTCCTGAGGCCACTCCAAATGCACATTTGGAGGAGTTCAGACGCATGTTATAAGATCGAAGGAGACAGAAGCATTGTTCTAAGTCAGAGATATGCTGGGATTTCTTGAGGCTTTTAACTAGCATATCGTCCACATATACTTCCATAGTGCGCCCGATAAGGTTCTTAAAAACCTTATTCATCAGGCGTTGGTATGTTGCCCCCGCATTCTTGAGTCCGAATGGCATTATTAAATAACAATACAGCCCCTTATCTGTTTGAAAAGCTGTTGCCTCCTCATCAGCAGGATCCATTTGTATTTGATTGTATCCGGAGTAAGCATCCATGAAGCTCAGCATCTCATGTCCAGAGGTGGCATCAACCAACTGGTCGATACGGGGAAGCGGAAAACTATCCTTGGAGCAGGCTTTGTTGAGATCGGTATAGTCTACGCACATTCTCCAAGCTTCATTTGTCTTTCGAACCATAACAACGTTTGTCAACCAAGCGGGATAGTGTACTTCCCTTATGAATCTTGCATTTAAAAGCTTATCAACCTCTTGCTCAATTGCTAGCTGACGATCTGGTGCAAAGTTTCGCTTCTTTTGGATCACCGGCTTGTATGCTGGGTTTATCTTGAGGGAGTGCATGATTACTTCAGGGTTGATTCCAGGCATATCAGCCGGACTCCATACGAATACATCTTAGTTTGTACGTAGAAAGTCTACATACTCCTTCTCTTCATCTAAGAGAAGTGATCCGATCTGTACTATTCTTGAAGGGTGCTCATCTGATAGATAAACACATAAGATCTTCTACAGGGGAGGCCCTTTGAGGGATATCTTCATTCCGGAGATCAAATTCTTCGATGCTTAGAGTGACTGATGAGTGTGGTTGAGCCTGTCTAGAGTGACTGATGAGTGTGGTTGAGCCTGCCTAAGATAGCAGGATTATGCTACATGTTGATCTCCACGTACTGTTCCAATCCCCGCTGGGATAGGAAACTTTATCTTTAAATGGGGAATTAAAGCAATAGCCCCAAAGATTGTTTGAAGTGGCCTTCCAAAGATCGCATTATAGTTGGATTCTAATTTCACTACAATGAATTGGATATAATGCTCAACTTGTCGGGAGAATTCTCCAAGTACGACCGGGAGACTGATGGTTCCTTCTACCCGTACAAGTCGATTGTCAAACCCATAAAGTGGGTCGGCGGCAGGTTGGAGTTTCTCTCTTGGTAGACCCATGTTAAGGAAAATGGAGTAGAATAGGACATCTACCGAGCTCCTATTATCTACCAAGATTCTTTTAACATTATAGCACGGGTCGCCAATTTCCGCGCTAATCACCAGTGGATCTTGATGAGGGGTATTTATCCCTTCTAGATCGGACTTTTTGAAGGTGATGGAATGATCAAGATGAAGCTTCTTTGTTGGCAGCTCTTTGCTCTCCGCAATTAAAACTTGACAAGGCGCTGAGGCCCCCCCCCCCGGCGACGGTTTCAATTTCGCCTACTATTTGGTAATTTTTTGCCGACTGTCTTTGTTGTTGATTCTGCCCCCCCCAGTCGGACCAACTTCATCTCGGGCTGGTGGATTCTTGATGAATTATCGGAGATATCATTGTCGG
Source organism: Dendrobium nobile (assembly GCA_022539455.1). Lineage (NCBI taxonomy): Eukaryota > Viridiplantae > Streptophyta > Magnoliopsida > Asparagales > Orchidaceae > Dendrobium > Dendrobium nobile. The sequence continues at coordinate 72,616,597 of CM039735.1, read as the reverse complement.
ATCAGTCTCGTAGTTTCTTCCTTGAGCTGTGTGTATGCTTTAATAGTGTGCCCACGACTGCGGTGGAAGTGGCAATATTGCTCCTGGTTTCCGACGTTTGGCTTCAAAGGGTGTGGCCACTTTACGCTCTCCTGATCCTGCATGGCCATCAATATGTTTGCTCAGGATGTATTAAGTGGCGTGTTACTTCTTTTCTTGGCGAGGCTCTCGTCGCGGCTGAGGGTCGAGGAGGAAGATTGTAGTTTCCTTGCTTCTTCCTTTGCGAGGATGGATTCTCCATTCCTGGGGGATTTTTTCGCTTCCCAGTTGTTTGCTCAAATTATTTCCTGTGAGCATTAATGGCTTCGTCGGCAGAGATTTGGGCCTCTACTCGATGGATTAGATTCGCATATGAATGGACCGTTTCTCGTGCTGAGTAGAAGAGGCCAGGGCGAAACCCTCCGAGGAACACACCTCTACGTAACTCTGGGTCTACCCTTGGAATTTGCGGGGCTTCAGTGGAAAATCTTTGAAAGTATTCTTTGAGAGATTGACCCTCATTCTAACGTATCTCTGAAAGATGGGAGGAGTCTTTAACCATTCTTCGGTTGGCGGCAAATTGTTCGACGAATAATTTAGCCAATTTAACGAATAATGAAATGGACCGGGCGGGCAGTGAATAGAACCACGTCCGGGCTTGCCCTTTAAGGGTGGCAGGAAAAACTTGACAGAGGAGCGCATCCGGAGCCCGCTGGATATGCATAATGGTGCGGTAGTGATCGATATGCTCATAGGGGTTCGACACCCCATCGTAACTATCAATACTCGGGAGTTTGAATCCTGTCGGAATGGGGTGTCGGAGGACAGCTTCAATGAAGGGTGATGACTCTTAAAAGTCTCGTTGATGAAGAGATTGTTTTATATCTCATGTGGGGAACTCCTCTCGGACTAGTCTCCATAATTCATGTCGTAGGACATTACGGGGGAGTTCAGTGATGTGCTGTTGAGCTAAGTCTTCAGGGACGTCAGGAGGAAGGTGATGCCAGCGGCCTGTGTGCGAAGGATGGGTAGAGCTTTCCGTGTCAGCAAGCTCATTCTCTGGATGTGTTGGAGGGTGCATCCTTGGCGGAGGAAGAGGAACCTCGACATGAAGAACATCTTCGAATCCTAGCGGGTCTCGAGGGAGAAGAATATCTTCTTGGTGTGCTAGTGCGGGTCCTTGAGTCTCTCGTAAGAGTTGAAGGATCTCATTCTGAGACTCCTCCATCTTTCTGATACAATCTTCTAGGGATGGTCCAGAAGTCCCTTCTCTGGCAGGGTTTCGACCACTGGGGTAAAGAGAGGCAGATGCCTGGCGTCCCTGATTCAGAGATTGATTCTGGGATTGATGTGAATTGGTGCGGGAGGCTCCCAAGATGCTATGGCTACGTCTGTTGGCCATTGAAGGAGTATCTTAAGATAGTGGGATTGACTGTTTCTCACAGACGGCGCCAAACTATTGCGGACTAGAATATACGCGGCGATGGAGTTAGAATACTACGTCTTAGCGTTGCACGAATATCCAGCTCACACATAGAAAACACAAGATTTTTATGTGGAAAGCCCTGAAAAAGGGAAAAACCGCGGGGCCTAACATAGTTGAAAATGATACCACTAGAATTTGAGTCAGTTACAATGGACTGACTCGCCTCTGAGGGCGATCAAATTACAAGTAACAATGGAACGATAGAAATCCGGGTGTCAGGTGATGGTCTGACAGAGCGTCGGGCCTCAGATGATGGTCTGGCAGAAGTCTGGGCTTGAGGTGATGATCTGACGAAGGCGAGGCCCTCAAATGGAGGTCTAGCGAAGGTGAAGGCCTTTGGCAATAGTTCGGCAAAGGTGAGGGCCTCCGGCGGTGGTCCAGCGAATGTGAGGGCCTCTGGCAGTGGTCCGGCGAAGGTGAGGGCCTCCAGCGGTAGTCCGGCGAAGGTGAGGGCCTCAGGTGGTGATCCAGCGAAGGTGAGGGCCTCCGGCGGTTGTCCGACGAAGGTGAGGGCCTCAAGTGGTGGTCCGGCGATGGTCCGACGAAGGTGAGGGCCTCATGTGGTGGTCCGACGAAGGTGAGGGCCTCCAACGATGGTCCGGAGAAGGTGAAGGCCTCAGGTGGTGGTCTGGAGAAGCTCCGGCGGTGGTCCGGCGAGATTCCGACGGTGGAGCGGTGGTGGTTCGAGATTCCGATGGTGGACCGGCGGTGGTCCGGCGAAACTCCAGCGGTGGTCGAGGAGGAGCTTCTTCCTTCTCTCTTCTCTTCTTCTCTTCTTCTCTTCTTCTCTCTTGTTTGGGTCATTTTTCAAGAGAAATGAGAGATCTATTTATAGATTTATGGAGTGGCATGGCCCGTAAATAGGTGAGAGATCAAGGGTAAATGGGGAGTGGTTGGATGGACGGCCGATATTGAATCCCTTGATCATGGGCCATTCGTTAGGCATTTGGAGGCCTTAATGATTTCGGAATTCAGTGATCTTGGGCTCGTTGGATTCGTCTCATCGAGCCGCTCGATTCGACTATAAGGTCGTCATATTTGGAAACTGTTTGGTAACTCAAACAGTGGTACGAAGCTTCCAACAGCGCTTCGGGTCCTTGATTTGGGCTCATTTGGGCTCAGATTGAGTCGAATTTGGTGTCGTTGGGTTCGTATTTCTGAGACGCTCAGTTTGACTATAAGTTTGCTAAAATCAGAGTTTAGGTGATCCCGAATTTAATTTTTGAAGTTTCCGGCTTGCTTTTGCCTCGAGATTAGTGCCCGATCAAGATAATTTTTTGATGACATATCAAGCTTAAATTTAATTTCTTGCATTATTTACTCGTTAAGTTTGACAATTCATATGTTGATATGGCTATATATGTCTAGAATGATATCCTAACATAGTTGTTGATTAGATTTCTTTATTGTGCTAAAACTTGCAAATACTCATTCTTACCATTCTAATCTTATCATCACCATATCTTGTGTATTTGCATATTTTCACTTGTGTACCTTTGGTGTATAATTATTTAACTACTTTAGCATGTGAAGTTGAGTATTACATTAATATTTACTCACTAGGTTTCTATATACTAATACTTTTTAATGTAATATCATTTATATTATAATTGATATCTTTGAAATTATTTATATTAGAATATTAAGTTATGTATAACTTAGCTCTTACATTTTTGCACTTATTCGTATAGTTGCTTGCGTTAATTGTGGGGATTTCGAAAGAAGTTTAAAGTGCACATTGCACACTCAATTCACTCCTCTTGGTTATCTAATTACACTTGTACTAAGATTTTCTAGTGTAAATTAGTTAACTTATAATTGACACTTATAAACTCATTTATATTGGTCTATCAAAGACAAGCCAATGTGATCTCGCTAAGGTCCTGCAGCTTCGTAATAGGCAATTTTAGTAGTTGTGGGTGCAATTTTAGTAGTTGTGGGTGAAGACATTGGATGCTATTTTTTTTTAAGAATTTTGCATGACTATATATATAAGCAAAAACTTAATAAAAAACTTGTGAGCTTTTAAAGTGATATTAATGTAAACAAAAAATAAAATATTCACCCAACAAGTTCTTCTTGAGTCTATCAATTTGGTATCATCTTTCTCTCAATTACTTTAGGCTTTCTTATTTTGCACTATAATGTATTTCTTAGAATTTATTTAGGTGAGGAAAATTATTTAGGTTAGAACCATTAAGTCATTTCCAAAATTCAAGAGAACTTTTGACTTGGTTTTAATTATAAACCTTAGGGTTTTGCAAAGTGGAATTTTATGAAACTTTGTGCTCTTGCCATCTAAGCAAAGTTGTGTAAAAGTTTCTCCACCTACGCAAGTGATTGACAATGATGCACCAACACTTTTCCACAAAGAGGTGTGGTGTCTGGCGAGTATCGAACACAAGAAGCATCTCCAACACATGTTGGACATGTCCAATTTAAAAAAATATTAAAAATAAATTAGACATGCATATCTTAAATGTTTTATTTAAAAAATAAATATAATTTTTGTATTTCAAATTTTTATTTATTAAAAAAAATAAATTTATTATTTTCTCTCCACAACCCCAAATCAATCACCCCCACTTAATTCTCCACTCTCCATACTTTCCCATTTTCACTTCTCTCTCACAATCCATCACCAGGGCTTACAACAATGCCCAATGTCATCTCAACATTGGCATTCAATGTCGTCACAACATCAAAGTTTCAAAACTATCTTAACATCAAAGTCTGACACTTTCCCATTCATCCTTTCTGCAATGATATTCTTTATCTCAATGTCTAAATTGACTCATATTTTTTGATAATTCCTCTTTATTATCAATGTTATATCTCTTCTTAAATTATATGAATCATTTTATTTGCCTAATGTTTTTTTATTTTATTTGCAAATTTATTTCAATCACTTTCAAGCATCAATTATAAAAAGATTATCATATGATTATTTACATTTCTGTTTTTGTTCTTTTTCTTCTTCTCTTTTTGTTGTTGTCAAAAAGGGGGAGCAATATTATTTTGTTTTATAACTGTCGTTGCATTTTTTTATTATTATTTTAATCATTGTTTTATCATTGTACTCTATGTTCTAGTGATCGTATGTTCTGATTGATTCTCTGTGTGTGTGTTTGTGTTTGTGTTCAAACAAAAACTTTAAAAACAAAAAATTTTTTTATGCTCAAATGCCTCCTTATTCTCATATGTTTATCAATTCAGGAGAAGTTTAGGAGATTCTTAGAATTTGAAAATTATACAAACAATTTATTTTGCCATCATCAAAAAGGGGGAGATTGTTAAAAGAGTTGTTATTTACATGTTTTACACTTGCAACTTATATAATTTTGATGATTCTAAATATTATTATTTTAAGTATTATATTCTCCTAATACTTTTTGGAAGAATTGTTTTGCTCTTGTATGGACTAACATTTCAGGATAATCGTACTCCAGATTATTGAGGACTTCAAATCAAATTCAACACATCATAGTTTGTAAATTAAAGTCTGTATTTTTCATTCTATTGAGTTTGAGATATTGTGATTGTAATTGAGTAGCTTAGCACACACACACTTAGGGTGATCTTTAAAAAATTATACTGATCATACGGGACGAACCAAGTTCGTATGGGACGATCAGGTCAGTTATCCCCTCGGAAGAGCAATGGAACGAACAGGAAGTGAGAAAATTTTTCTAAGTCCTGATCGTCCAGACGAATTTTCATATTCGTCCCGGGACGATGTGCTCTGGATTCTCACTTTGAACTGTTCGTCCAAACGAAGTGTACAATTCATTCCTGGACGATGGGCTCTGGATTTCTCACTTTGTATTGATCGTCCGGACGAAGTGTATAATTCGTCCCAGGACGAGGTGCTCTGGATTCTCACTTTGTGCTGATAGTCCAGACAATTCATCCTGTTCGTGTCAGGACGAAGTTCTCTGGACACATGACATGAACTATTCATCCAGACAAACACTCATATTCGTCCCAGGACGAAGTTCTCTGTTCCTTGAAAATTTGAGACCGTCCTGCAATTTCGTCCGAACGAACCCTTGATATAACTGTTCGTCCCAGGACGAACTTAGTTCGTACGGGACAATGATCGAGTACGAAGTTAGTTCGTACCAATATACATTGGGTTCGTATGCAACTGTTTTAACACTATTCGTACAGGACGATCTGACGATCGTTCGGGACGATCGACTGTGTACAGACTTGAAAGTCAACAGTTTTTGGACAGTTTTTTGTGTATTTCCTATATAAGGTCCACTTAAAACTGTCTTGTAATCTTTTTGCTTACTGATCTTCATGTAAACTGAAGGGAGAGTGAAGGAGAGAGTGTGAGAGAGTGTTTGAAGGAGGATTCTTACTACTGGAGCGTGAATAATTCACTTGGAACTCAAAGGTAAGAATTTTCAATTGTGATTTGTGATTACTTCACTCTTTTCTCTCGTCCTTCTAGATTTCTTGTAAGAAAATCGTTCAAGGAGATCCGGTTCTCTGCCGACACTTGGAGAGTGTGAACAATCGAAGGGTTCTCTGCCTACACTTGGAGAGTGTGAAAGGACGAAGGGTTCTCTGTCTATACTTGGAGAGTATAAAAGGACGAAGGGTCCTCTGTCAACACTTGAAGAGTGTAAAAGGACGACGGTTCTCTGCCGCACCGGGTAATGGTGGAAGAGAGTTTTTGTGAAGGCTTCTCCGCCTTGCTGTGGGTACAAAAGGAGAGTCACTAGTGGTATTAGTTCAATACTCAGAAGGTGCCTCCGGGGAGTGGATGTAGGTCGTGTTTGACGGAACCATTATAAACCTTGTCTTTTTATTTTCCGCTACTTTTATTTTTACTTTATCGCTTAATTTGTGGTTGAAAAATCTTTTTCTACAAAAATTCACTAAAGTTATTTTTTGTTTAAATTTCAAAAGAGGGATAATTTTTAAATTACCAATTCACCCCCCCCCCTCTTGGTTAGCCGCTGGGATATAAACTTAGGTCTAACAACCTAATTCATATTAAACAAGTTTCAACATATGTATATAAGACTCTAAAAGATAATCCCTCCTCTGAAGGGTGTTCTCTTTCGGAATTCTATAGAAAATTAGGAGTCAAATGATGATAAGGAAAAACATTTATATTTATATTTCATAAATGTAGAAAATCAAATTTGTTCAGGTGGAAATTGCACACCATACATTCTTGCAGACCCCGGGATGTATGTTAAGATAAATGAATATAATATTTTTCTTATACATTGTTGTTCATGCATCATCCGCATTGCTCAATTAGTTTTGTAAACATATTGTAGACGTTTTGATTAAAATCTTGTGAACTACATCTCATTGATTCCTGATAGAGACGCCCTATATTGCATGCATAAATTGATTGTTTTCAAGGGTATTAGCTGATAACCCACTCCAAATAGGCATAAGCCAAGATTGTACACATTTTCTCCTTCTACACATCTTTCCTATTATCTCTAAATTCAAAATTTTAAATTAAAATTAGAGATTTATAATTTAAAGCCTATACATTGAAATTTTTATAACCCAAGCATTTTATTAGATTTATATGATTTTTTAAATTATTTAATCTTCATTTTAATCGAGAGTATTCTCTTAGGAGATGTAATTAACTAGGATCTTGCCCTTATAGGAGGTCTATGACTCAGAATTAAAATAAACCTTAGTTCTTTTCTAAGATAGGGGAAGAATCTGAGGACACATACTTGTCTTTTAAATATATAAATTCATAATCGAAAGCTAAATGGATGTTCCGCATACCCATGGGGTGAATTGAATATCCTTATGTATTTGATTATAAAAATAAATTTGTTATTTTATTTTCCTTGTTGGGTTGATAGATGAATATTCTCTTCACCCTTTAGGTTAATTGCATATTCACTATGCTGTTTCTGATTATAAAAATAAACTGTAGTTTCTTTTTTTAAAAAACGATAATAGAACATTCATCTATCTTTCAGGGTTGTATACTATTAAGCTATGCAGATTTGAATAAAAGAAACTAATTGATATATTTAAAATCGAAACTAGTGGCCATTATTATATTAGTTTAATTTTGTTCACATTCAACAGAAGGAATCCCAATCAATTTTTTGTTAGGGTTAGCAATCGGAACCGCCAGTGGAGTTGAGATTGTATCTCCATAAGCTTCAACATCATATGCTCCAACCCTTCAAATCGGCACTCCATCCGATTCTCCATGATTGAAAATCTTTTTTTTTATTATTGAGAACTTCTCCATCCCGGATTTGATTTGCTCCGCTTCGCCTTCCAACTAGGAGTGTCAAAAATTGACACAACACGAAAATCTGAATTGAACCCGACCTGAATTTTTGGGGTTAGGGTTAACACGATTTAAGAACGGGTAGAGTTCGGGTCCCAATTTTTGACCTATTTTGAATTTCAGGTTGGGTTTGGGTCAACCGGGAAACTCAATTTGAACCTGATTTTGACCCTCTTCACCCGACGTATAAGCGAATAAGCTTCCGCCCACGAGCCCTAATCGCGCTTTTGCCTTCCTCGGTTCCTCCTTCGATGACGTTCACCTCCATTGACGACATTCCCTCCTCCTTCGACTCCATTCACCTCCTTCGAAGACATTACTTCCTCCTTCGACGACGTTCACTTCCCTTGATGGCATTCCTTCCTCATTTGACAGCATTAACCTCCTTCAACGACATTCCTTCCTCTCGAGTCAATGACCTTCACCTCCTTCGATGATGTTTAATGACATTCCTTCTTGTAGGGTCGACGATGTTCCTTCCTCTTTCGATGATGTTCGACGACGTTCATTCCTTTTGGGTCAACGAAGTCGTGGTTCCATGACATTCCTTACGGGTTGAATTTTATGACTCTTTTGCAAAAACGGGTCTGTTCGGGTCATGTCAAATAGTGTCGGGTCAGTTTCGGGTTCGACTCGAACCCGACCCACAACCCAAATTTGACACCCTTACTTCCAATGTATCCACCTTTTTTGCTATCATCTCTTGCTCTGATATCAATATGATGCATCTTGAAAATAAAAACAATAAGCATATAAGAAATAAAATGCAAGAACCAAATATTAGAGCTAACTTTTTATTATCTCTTCAACAAATAATGAAAGATACAATTGATCTACTATTTGAGAGGTATATCGGTTCTCCCACAAATCATAGGTGTTGTTAGGAACAACTTCAAAAAAAAACTACAGCAAACACAATCACATAATGAAAATAAAATCAACTAATTAACACTAATATAAACCTTCCCACTTCCCTCTCAAATCCGAATTCAAATTAGCCATCTTTCCCTAAATAAATCTTTCATAATTCCCTCCCAATCAAATCATCCATCTTTCCCTAAATAAAAATTTCCTAATTACCTCCCAATCAAATCAACCCTTATTCTCTAAATAAACATTTCCTAATTCTCTTCCAACCAAACCAACCCCATTTACCTGAATAAACCTTTCCTAATTAGTTCCCCCTTAATTCCTCCTTACATAATGAATAATAGATTTCCTAGGCCCCAAAAAGGTTTATCAAAAATATAATTATATTATTAATCATTAAATATTTACATATCTATCAAGTTTTCAAAATTATATATACAATAGTCAACAACAATATACTATAAAATAACATATAAAACTAAATAGCAGGAAATAAAATCTAAATCATCACACACCAATTAACCTCACTCAGTAGGCTCCTTACCCTAGCCTAGAATCATGCAAAAATCACATAATAACTACATAGTCCAACAAGTAACCAAAATCTTACCGCTTAAATCAATGCATAAAAAGATAAATAATATGCAGTAAATCATATAAGAAAATTTATGAATCAATATATATTATTTGTACCAATCACCTATGCCAATTTATTAGCCTTTTTTTATATCACATCTCAATCTATCAATTATGTCGATTATCTTCATTATCAATGCTAATCATAAATCAATCGATATCACTTGTCATTAGTCTTATCAGCTATTAATCTTATATATCATCAGTCACATCTATCATCAAGCTTATCTATCATTTGTCGTATTTGTTATTTGTATATCCATCATGTCATGAATGGAATTATGTATGTTATCATGTATGCTTATCAAAATGAAATTCAACAAAGCAGGATATTCAATGTTTTATGAGGTATTTTCAACATCTTTATCCTCAACTATCCACCAGTTAGTCATCAATCTTAAATTCAATATGAATCGTCGACTAGTTGATCATCAGTCTTTAATTTAACCCCAACAATCTATCAGTTGGTTATCACTCTTTAGTTTAACCTCAACTATCGACCAATTGATCAACACTATTTCTCTTACCATCATTACTCATATATCTTAAATCAATTCACAGACATTTTTCGATAAATCAATAAAGAGTTGTCACTCTTTATCCGTCAGCGTAATCAGTTAATCAATTACATGCTTTTAGGATTACACTACAATTCTTTTATTTTAAGAAAAGCTCATCAGCCCACCCTCATATACAATGTATTATGTTATAATAGCCAACCCGTATTAATTATATGATTTATAACCAGCATTCTTTGCTTATATACAAATGCTACATTTATCACATATAAATTCTATTAATTTTTATATTCAGCTCAATATCAAATATGAAATGCAATAAGCTATGAAATGTAGGAACAATGATATACTATTCATTAACTTCAATAAATCATAACTATTAATTTAATTGGTGAAATGTAATACTATTACAGTCAAAATGCTCATAATAATCATGTTTATCACACCAAAAGTTGCATGAAAAAAGTTCAGCAAATAAGGAGAAAATACATTTTTATTGATTTAAAAGAAGATACAATTGTAGAAATCAAAATCCATCAAAAACAGAAGTAAGAGTTTAATCATTTACATCAATTAGAACAAAATTCTTAACAAAAGCGACGTATGAAAAAGTTATGGAAGACTCTCTCTCTCTCCCTTCTATTATTCTTCTCTTTTCTTTCCTTCCTCGATAATAAATGTGAAATGAGGGGAGAGGTGCTGGGATAGTAGGGATATTTAAATAAAAAATATAAAAAAAAAAAAATTTAGTTCATAACACTGCGACGCCCAAGATTCAGCACCGCTATGCTACATGTAGCTCCTAGAGTTTCTATAGAACAGAGCATTCAATGTTGCAGCAGCATTTCCTAGCACTACTAAACTTGTCAACCCAGCGTCGCGACGCTCGCCAGCCCAGGGGCGCGATGCTCGCCAACCCAACTCTGTGAGGCTTGCTAGCCCTGAATTGTGTCGCTCGCCAGCCCAGGGCAGGGACGCTGTCTGCTGGATCATAGTTTCATGTTTTCCAAATAAATTCATTTGAAACTTTTGGATTATTACATCTTATCACCTCCTTTTTTTTCCTCAACATGCAAAATGATATTAAAATCTTCTCCCACTAACATTGGACCAATTACTAAAGCAACAAAATTTCTAAGATTTTGTTAAAGACTCCTTATTTGAATTTTACAGCAACTAGCATAAACAAAAGAATAAGCAGCAGAAATTTTCCACAAGTTATATTTACACTCACAAGTTGCTCAAAATTAGGAATCACCTCACAACTAAAACCT